>CAUJNA010003661.1:831903-914403 GCA_963377175.1 Effrenium voratum | reverse complement strand
TTCAAGCAGATTTCAATCTTACACCTCATCTGAATTATCTGGGTTTGTGTTTGGGGTTTTATCATCTCTTCTTCCCACCCGTTCTTCCCAAGCAATCTTTAGGCGAGAGTGTGGTGTAACGTGGGGACGAAATGAGAGTGAATGATAGAGAGGAAAGATAATTACAATGAAGACCCATCCTAAACCCTATACCCTAGCCCCCAAACCCTCCCCCGCTAATTAAACACATAATAAAATAAAAATGTATGAATAGGATTTGCCTCGACCCGCAAACTACCCTTGAAAGTATTATTGTCAATAATTGTGAAGGGTAGCTTCAGGACCAAGTGAGCAAGTTGCCAAAATTTGCAAACCCGTGGCGAAGAGAGTACATTCTTCTGAAGAAACAAAAGCGACTGCGGTGGCAATGAGGCGAACACCACAAGCACCAATCCAAGCCAAAGCCCCAGCATTGCCAAGAAGATCAACAGCAAATACTCCCCTGCCAATTGACATGGATCTCAAAGCAATGGAGTTGTAGAGGAACTGCCTTTGGAAAACCCCCTTTTGGGTTGCCTTTTTTGTGCAGGGGTCTAGCTGACACGCGCAAACACGATAGTTAACATAAACAACAACCAATCGCCGTAAATTTTAGATCACCTACAATCGTCTCCGCTCCGGCCAGGTGGCGTTGTTCACGAAGCCATTGAGGTCTCCGTTGAAGAGGCTCTTCTCATCACCCGTGGCCAGCATCTCCTCTGATGATTGATGTTCACATGGGGTATTTAATGTGCATACAATTCATTCGAAACCAAAAGAGTTCGCCCGCCCCACCCCCTTTTTGCACGATTGCATGATTGGCGCGAGGATTTTCCTGCGCATGTGTTAAACCCAGAACCAGGGAAGTTGCCGAATGGCCGCTTTCCGTATGACTTTCCTTGGCTGTCCGAAAACACAATCCAAAGTCAACGTCAGTTTGGTCCCATCAACTCACGGAGCTGGAATCTCTAACTTCGATGCGTCTGCCATGGACTCATAGACTATTGCACGTTGAAGCTATGGTGTGGGAGTGCCAAACCTTTTGGGGACATCTCCAGCTCTTTCAGCCCCAACAAAGTTACTTTCACCAGCTCGGCGAAGTGCCCTCTTTGGTGGAGAAATCATGCACGCCCAGTGTGGAAACTGACCCGCCGGGATGTCGATGGCAGAGGCCCTTGGAAGTCTTCGTCATAGTACAAGCGACAGATGCATCTCAGCCATTCTTGCATTACTGGCTTTGCCAATTGGCAAGTTTGGGAAGTTCTGAGCAGGTTCCGACTTTCAGCAATGGCACCAGGAAGGTTCCACAGCTCCCGGCAAGCTTTGGCGAAGCTACGGAGTGCGGGACTCGCAAGTCGGGCTTTGCTTCTATCTGACGGCAGCGCCGTGTTCACTCACCGGCTCATAGGCTGGTCGACCAAGTTTGTTTTGCGACCCCCATCATGTAACCTACATGGAAGGATCCCGAAGTAAGAGCCTGGTGAACTCGCTTTACCCGGTAAGCTGCTTGTCCTCTGGACGTTTGCCCATATTACCAACAAAAACTTTCGAAACAAACTATACAGGACCCCCGTTGGGGCAAAGAGGATTGAACAGGCCTGATCGTTGCCATGCTTTCTGTTGCACAGAGACACACATTGTGCTGGTCATTGACCCCCTTGGAGCCGTCTGCTTGCTATTCGGCAGGCACAACGGAGGATTTTCAAATAAAACAAAATTTCAGTCAAACCACACAAAGGGAAAAAACAAAGTACTCTGTGTGTTGGCAGGTGGTAAATGATTGGGAAGCAGCGGAAGACTTCATGCGGTGTATGCAAGCTAACCAAACGGCACCACACAAGCATGCGATAACTCTTTTATCCAAGCATTGTGTTGGTGCCGGGGACTCATCTTCCCCTGAAGGAGATTCCAGGCTGGGTGGGCCCAGTAGCCCCCCCACCCGGATCCAAATCATGAAGGAAAGGGTTCAGCGAACCCACAGCAATGCTTGAGCCAAAATGGCCCATGCCATTATGGTCAAGCATTGCACACACAATTCATGTTTCCACATGTTCCAACATTAAACAATTAAACTAAACAGGACATCTGCCTACCTCTTGGTGGTCTGGGTTGGTGGTTAGGGGGTGGATTCCCATCTACCCTCTACAAACGCCAGGTGAGGATGCGCGTGGCACTGAGATGTGAAAAGGGCAATCAGCTCGTCCTGAAGCTTGTCGTAGTCGCCGGTGTATGCGGCCTTGGGCACATTTGAATTCAACAACCAAAAACAGACCTCCAAAGAACAGCTTGAATCAGGCACTCAAAGGCACCCAAATGTCGGTCTATTGACAACACACCTGGAGCATCTACAGTCCCTTAAACATTAGCACTTCAAATGTAGACTGTAGACATTGGTTGCAATGGAGTGGAGATCCACGAACCCCAAGTAGCCCGAACATGAGTGCTACGGTGGATGCTCCAAAATATTGCAAGTAAAGCAACAAGTCTTAGCCCCACCCACCCTGAAAAATTAAGGTACATTGACCTACCAAAGACCTTGCCCCAGTTGGATAAAATCCCCTCAACCGACCAATTCACATAATATGTTTTCATCATTTCATAACAGAACCTCAACTCAAGATTTGATACATAAATTTTGTCAATATGTTTTCCAAATTCCCAAAATATATTTTTCCAAAATCCCAAATTCCCAAAATATATTTTTCCAAAATCCCAAAATATAAAATCCCCATAATTTCAAAACATAAATCTTACAATGTTTTTTTATTGTAAGGTTTATGGGTTAATTTACTAGTCATAAACCCTGCCCACCATTTGGGAAGCACCCTGCTTGCCTGCCCACTATTTGGGAAGCACCCTGCTTGCCTGCCCACCATTTGGGAAGCACCCTGCTTGCCTGCCCACCATTTGGGAAGCACCCTGCCCACCATTTGGGAAGCACCCTGACCGACATTTTGGGAAGTTTCAACAACAATCCCAAACTCGTTTCTTTAATCCATCAAACTCGTCAAAATATCACAATTAATATCAGCATTTTTCAAGTCTAATGAGATGACATTATAACCGAGTGACTTTGCTATGGTTCCTACACTTCCAGTTCCACTAAATAATTCTAATAAATTCATATTGTTTATTAGAATGATTTAGATAATGTTTTAGAAATATACATATTTATCATCTTCCTTAATAATCTTATAGTATTCTAATGTTTGTTCTTTTGGACTTTTGATTTGTCCCTTATTTAACATATCACAATATTTTTTTACGCTTCGTGTCATAATCACCGCTGGGTCTGCCTATCCCTTTCTTTTCAAAGATCTTATCAATCTTTTCCTTCTCTTCATTGTTATCTTTTGGTTCGTTTGCCTTTGCATCAAGTTTCTGGTCAATAGTTTTTATCATCTCGTACAACAGTTTAACATTTTTGCTAACTGTCATTATTTTCTTTGATAGTTCAGCAATAGCATCATTCTCAACTTCAGACATTTCTATATATATTTATTTATATAATTATTTATTTAAATATTTATTTATGCGTTTTATTATACAGTTTACCTGAATAATCTAATGTTATATATGTAAATAAATTATATTCTAACAGTCTTTCACAAATTTTATTGTTCATTTTTATTAAACCTTCCTCGTCACCTGTAATTTCAAAAAAACATCAATATTTTATCAAATTTATCCGGTTTAGTTATACCTTTCATAAAATATTTATCCTTGAATTTAGCATCAAACCAATAAAAATATTCTTCGCTCAATTGTTTAGCAAAGTTTTTATCACCATTAAATAGGTCTTTAATTTCTTCATCGTCAAAAGTTATAACTCTATGGTCTTCTCTATTCATAGTTGGCATTATGATTATACAAATAATTAGATATTTATTTATTTACTTATTTATTTATAAAATTGATTTAATGTAAAATCTACTCTTTAAATACTAAATTTTCATCATTTGTTTAATAGTTTCCTGTGCTTCGTTATCACCATTATCGGATGGTGATGCATGCCTTCCCCATTTAAAAGTTATATTATGGACATCAGTTTCTAAGTTGATACTGTCTTTAGTTTTATCAATATTCATTTTCTTATCGTTTTTGCTCAATTTGAAATTTGTCGGAATACACGAACATTTACAATTTCCTTTCTTTTGAATTTCTAATTCGTTCTTCATTGCTAACATCTTTTTACACATAGGGCAAGCAAACTCAATAACTGATGTTTCTTTAACAATTTCTTCTTCTTTGTCTTCATCTGTTGAAGAAACTGTAGTATCTGTTTTATTCTTTTTGTTTTTCTTTTTTCCCATTTATATTAACATTTACATGTTTATTTTTGATATATTGTATTCCTAATTTTATTAATTCTAATGTATAAAAGCATACTTTCTTACATCTGTTATCAGTTATTATCACTTGTTCTATATTCTCTACTTCATCTATTATATCAATATAATCTGAATAACTTCTATCCATATTAAATAATAAGATGAAATAATTATTAAAAATAATTATTTGATCTTATTATTTTCATGCATAATAGAATATTGGTGGGGCACAGCACTTGGGGTTTTCATTGCACACGCGAGCAAGACACAAAACTAATTATCTTCAATCTTTTTTGATTGAAGCAATGGAAAACCTGTTCCATTTTTTCATTGATATTTGCCGTCATCATATCATGAAAAAACGATGTTCCATTTAATATTAATTATAAGTAATTTTCTAAAAATCTTTAATATTATTTTATTATGCCTGATGTAAAACCAATTGATGAAATCAAATATGACTTTAAGCAAAGCAAGCACGAGGTCGTCCCTAAATTGCCGATGAGAGCTATGATTGTGGGCCCGTCAGGCTCTGGCAAATCGACGCTACTTGTATCAATGATACTTGATATTTATAGAGGAGCATATGAAAGAATTTTTATCTGGTCCCCATGTGTAAATTTGGATAGCATTTGGTTGCCTGTTAAAAAATACATTAAAGAAGGTTTAAAAGTTGATACTGATAAAGAATCGTGTTGGTGGGATGAGTTCAATGTTGAAGAGTTAGAAAGAGTTATAGAAACTCAAAATAAAATAGTTGAATACCAGAAAAAACAAGGAACGAAGAAATTATTTAATATTTTGGTAATTTTGGATGATGTATCTGATAATCCAGCAATAACAAGAAATAACAAATTGTTAAATTCTTTATTCTGTAGGGGACGTCATAGTGGAATATCAACGCTTGTCAGTCTTCAAAAATCATCAACCGTGCCACCAATTATTAGAGTAAATATAAGTCATTTGTTTTATTATAAAGTTAGAAACTACAAAGAAATTGAAATATTGCAAGATGAATTATCAGCAATTGTTAGAAGCGATAATTTACATGAAAGCAAGAAATTAATTTATAAAATATATGAAACCGCCACTGATGAACCGCATAGTTTTTTTATATATTAACCTTTTAGAAAAGAACCCTGACCGTATCTTTATGAAAAACTTTTCACAATATTTGAAAATAACTAATCAATAACATTAAATTTATTGTTTAATGTTTTTGATTTAAATTAATGAAGCGTTGCATAAATTCAACGCAGGTAATTTATATATTAGTTTGTCCGATTTTTGACTTTCTAATCTTTCAATCCTTGCCACACATTCTTGAATAGATTTAATTATTAAAGTATCCGCTCTTGTTTTTTCATCTACTCTTAAATTCTTAATGTCTTCCATACTGTTATTTTCATCGTTTTTACTTTGACCAATACCCATTATATATTATTATTTAGATTGTTTTTTTCAATTCCTTAATTTCTTTTTCTAATTTTTCAACTTTATCTATCACTTCCAGTAAAGCTTTATGTAATAATATTGGAACTTTTGTATATTCAATACCTAAATATTCACGTTCGGTATGAACTACATTACTAATTTCTTTCGGAACTGCTTTTAATAAATCATCAGCAATATAACCTATATGGATTGCATCCTTATCGTCTCTATCTTTTCTTTTGAATTTTTTAGGTTTGAATTTCTTAATCATACTAATACAATTACTTTTAAGTAAATCTACATCATATTTCAATCTTGCATCGGAATTATCTATTAGACTTCCATTTATGGTTACAGTTCCGGCAGTAATATCAATAGCATCGCCTGAAGCATCTTGAATATCATTTACAAATAATGTTTTTGTATTAACAACTGTTACATTTTCATTAAAAGTCGATGGAGCATTATTTGTAAAACTTTCAGTATTTACTGTTGTTCCAAATGTCTTATCAATAGATAATAAAACAGAAGGGGTAGTAGAACTATCAGCAACTCTAAACGCTGTATTTGATGTTCTAAATATTACATCAATTGTAGATAAACTAGTTCCATCGTAATAAGTTGATATTTCACTTGTTCCCATCTTTAGATCTGTTCCAGTAGTCATTGAAATATTATTCAAAAATGAAACCGTTGTTAAATCGAATGATTGAATGGTATTAGTTGCTAAATATGCATTTTGTATTGCCATATTAGTATCAACAGTTACCAATGTACCACCATTAGGCGCTATATTATTGCTTCTTAATGCTCCCCCGCTTTTAACATAAATATCATCAGCAAATAAATTACCCATTACATCAACAGTGCTTGTATTAAAAGTCCATCCGGTAGACATATTAACTGCTCCAACTATATTAGATTGAACAGCAGGGTCTCCACAAATAAATCTAATTGAAGAATTAGCATCACTATTCCTCATATCAAAAGATGAAAAAGCACTAACATATCTATATAATTCACAATTTGTATCAATTGTTAATTTACCATCAGTATCAATATTAACATTATCACAATTAACAGCGGCATTTGTATAAATATTACCTAACACATCAACGGGTTTACTAAAAATAGTTTTATTTACCAATCCATCACACATCATATATTGATTACTGGCATTAGTAATATCACCAACGCTAACAGCAACAAAATTAGGATGATGTATATAAAAACCTTCTATTGCATCTGGTGTATATGTTTCTAAGTATGGTTCTAATCCATTTATTGAAGAATTGATATTATCTATTTTTGTTTTAATATCTGTTGAAAAATCATTATTTGTAAATAAATTCCCTTTCATATAAACAGCACCTTCAAAATATGATGTTCCGTGTGCTTGGGCAAAATTATATGAAGTATGAACATTACCGTTAATCGTAATTCTTGAAGCATTATTAGGCCTTCCAATAATGACATCTCCTGTATTCCATCCTAACCATAATCTATAAGGCGTAGCACCTGTTAGTCCTTGATAAGAGTCTAACTGGCATCCTCTTTTAAATTCGAGTCTTTGGTTACTAACTGCGTCCTGGATTCTAAATATTGGATTAGTATTATCTGTTAAACTAAGTATTAATGGAGAGTTTACTGTTTGTGCAGTTGTATTAACTTTGTCTAATTTTTGACTTATTACTGTATCTTGTGCGCTATCATTTGTAATTATTGAATTAATTGTATTTGTATTTCCTGTTATTAGTCCACTTAATCCATCTGATTGTAAAACATAACGCGCATCTGAACCTGCTATATCTAAAATAGATGAACACGAAAATACACCCGATACTTGTAAATTACTTAGTATTGTAGTATTATGATTTAATATTATTTTATCATTTTGAAAAATTGAAGAATTATTAATTTCTACATCTCCAAAACCTCGCTGGTTTAAAAACATAGTTGAACCAGTCAAACTTCCATAAACATAACTATCAAAATAATTATTATACATTTCAAAGAAATTGTTATAATTTCCAAATTCTGCTATTTTGACAGTTGCAGTAGTTGTTATATTATGTATTAATGTATTATTTAATACTGATGTGTTTAACTTTTCTGATAATAAATTATTAGTTGTTATTTTATTATAATAATCTGCTTCATTAAATGAACCTGTTTGTAATTGAGATATTAAATGAGAATTTGATGAAATATTATTAAAATTAGTTGTTACAGTAGAATTCAAATTATTTATTAAATGTGTATTTGATGAAGTATTATTAATATTTGTATTTATTAAAGTAGTATTTGAAGAAATATTATTAATATTTGTATTAATTAAATTAGTATTAGAACTAATATTATTAAAATTAGTCGTTATAGTAGAATTTAAATTATTTATTAAATGTGTATTTGATGAAATATTATTAAAATTTGTATTTGAAGTTATTGTCAGATTACCTATTAAAAATGTATTTGATGAAACATTAACTAAATTACTTGCTATTGTTGCTGTATTATTCATAATAAAATAAGCATTTGAACTAATATTATTGATAATACATTAACTTCTGTTTTGTTATATGATTGAGTTATATCATAAAAATTAGCGTCAACCTGTGCTTTTGTGTAAGTATCTACTTGGTCTGCTTTGTTGTTGAGTAAATCAATTATATCTGATTGATTAGCGTATATGTTTCTAATGTTTGTCACCCCGCTTGTAGAATTGATTTCGCTAATTGTGTGCGCTACAACATTTTCAAAGTTTGTTAAATTTATTGAAGGCATTATATATTAATAGTAGAAAATGATAATATTTATTTATTTTTAATATTATCATTTTTACTAATTTTTAATCTAAAATCTGAACTCCGGCGTCTCTAATGGAAAGTATTTGCTCACTCACTAATGTTATATATATTGTATCTGGCATATTTGCTGTTACCATATTTCCAACAGGTTTCACACGAATTAAAAGCTGTTGCCCAGCTTTCGTGTTAATTCCAGTATATGAACTATCGGGAACCTTTTCAAAATTCATAGCAAAGATAAACTTATCAACACGGTAAGCAGAATATTCGATTGATAAATGGTGTTGATGGAACAAGGGTAAATTTAATGCTTTTCGTAAATAATAGAATGCTTGTGTTAATGAACGGCAAGGATACTCAGGATATAGTTTTGACCCTAATTGAAGTTGAAATTCTAAATCAAGGTCAGGATTGTAGTATCCACTGTCTTGATAATTCAAGTTATACATAGGGTGATAGAAGTTGTTGTATTCTTTCATAACGTGAGTATCGCCTACTCCACTTTTGTTGAAACTGATGAACGCGGCAACTAGTTTAGATACTGAACGAACAACAGTAGTGTTAATTGACGACGAACCATCGGGAACTTGATTAGATTGACAAATATAAGTATTATACGTAATAGGTAATTCTTTTGAATCGAGGAGGTGAGCAACATATTTATTGTGGAGGTCGTTGTCCAAGCTAACCAAATCAGTTTGAAGGAATGCGTTACTAATTGAGAACTGCGCATTTGTATGAAGGCTTGAGTCTGCGTTGCCACTTTCTGGAAACCTCGTACCACCAACTGTAACAACGCAATCGGTAAAATTTGAAACTAGTTCAAGTTCTAAAACAAGAGGACACGCTTTTAACGGGATATACTTAAATTGATTGAATAAACCAAGCATCGGTTTAAATCCTACAACCATTTTTCTTCTAAAACCGGGAATTGTGTAAGCGTCATACGCAGGACCAATATGACCCGATGCAGGAACTGCACGACGTGTGTTTAAATCGTCATCATATCTATAACCAAAACTCTGGGCGTCTTCATTGTCTCTTGCTCCTTTTGACATCAGGCAACTCATCATATGATGATTTCGGTTGTAGTAATCAATGTCTTCAACTAGTTGATTACCAGCAATTAGTCTTACTCTTCTAAAAAAGGAATAAGCAGGAGATAAAGGTCTTAATCGTTTATTGTCTGACGTGTCAGTGTTTTCAACAGTGAAATAAACCATTACGCTCTGTGGGTCTAACCAACTATTATCTTCAGCATTTAACGCTATTTTCAACACACGCTGACCAGATGAAGGGGTGTAGATATACTCCCAGAAGGAAAAAACGAGACAGAACGCCTCTCATTTATATAACTTGCTCCTTTATTTAATTTGAATGAGAGGTTGTCAATTAGAATATCTTCAGCACTAAAAGTTTCCATTACTATATATAATTTAATTTAGAAATAATTTAAACTAAATTGATAAATTTATACATTCATTAATTTCTAAAACATATTTTATATATGTTTTACAAATTGATGAAATTGTAATTTCATTAATTTCCAAATCATAATTAAGAATTATGATTTACAAATTGAATAATTTAGTGTAATCCTTTTGATTAGAATTATTATTATTTTTAAATATTTTCATTTTATTTTTCTTAATCTTATCTTCAACTGGATTATTGCCTTTTTCTTTCTCTAAAACAATCTCTCTAATTTCATCATATGAACTTTTCTTATACTTTTTATTTTCATTCTTAATCATATCATCTGTTGTTTCATTGTCATATTTCTTATGTTGTATCATAATAATAATATGAAAATAGTTTTGCGTTTTTTCTTTTTACTATTTCATCAAGGTCTGATTGAGTGTGATTACAATTGTTAGTGTTGTCATTGATGAGGACATAACCATTTATATATTTTGGTACAATCATATTATAAATTGAAGTAATCCAGTTATACTCAATATAGTCAGGTCTAACTCTGACACTCCTAATAATGAAACACCCACACTGACATTTTACATGTGTTCGTTTATTATCTCTATTTAAATCCCTTAATCTTTCTACAAGTGTTAATGGTTTAAATTTTGTTTCACTTTCTGTCAAGTTTTCTTTTAACTGATTATACATATATAATACTATATAATTATTTATTTAATTATTTATTTATTTAATTAGTTAAAAAATTATAATATCTCATTTACTGGATAAATACTTCTTGAAACATCACGACCCGTGTCTCCGTATCCAGTTATGTAATCGTGGTTAGTAAATGGATTTAATGAACCAGTATAAACAGTTACAGCAGACCTATCTAAAATACTGACAGGGTCTAAGATACTTCTAAAATTAATGTAATCATCGGTAATGTTAGACTTTCGCGATATAAACGGAGCACCGTAAGTGGTTAAAGTTAATTCTCTTTCGGGATAATCTTTTGTTATCTGTGCCCCTACACTTGAACCGAGACTATGTGTTATAAGATGTTTAACTTCATTGTTTTCATCC
The DNA here is from genome assembly GCA_963377175.1 of Effrenium voratum. Lineage (NCBI taxonomy): Eukaryota > Dinophyceae > Suessiales > Symbiodiniaceae > Effrenium > Effrenium voratum. The sequence goes on along the minus strand of CAUJNA010003661.1, from coordinate 903,311 downwards.
AATGCTGTTGATGTGTCTTTATATCGTTGTGAATATTTAGTCATTTTAAAGGGAAGTCCTACATCTGCCAGAATGTCATTAACAGCACCTCCAAACGTTCCTTTTCCAAATGTTCCGCTTACATACATTTTATCACCATCAATATAAAAACCTTTACCATTGCCATATGCTCTACTCAACCCTTGTGCATCAGTTAAATTAGAATTAGGATAAAAATCGTTTAATATTTTGTCAGTTTGTTTCATAACATCAGTTATTTTAGTTGTTTTTTTATAAGGTTGATAATGTTTAATTTTCCCATGCTTCATTTCATATATTAACTTTTTATTATTAATCATATAAATAAAGATATAAATTAATTTCTCAATTAATTAATAATGCTGACATACGACGAAGTCCTAAGCAACAGAATAATTTTTAATTAGAAAATTTATTTTCTAATTAAAAATATATTATGTTGACATACAAGAAGGTCTATATTGACAGTGCTCATAGGATTAGTGGTACATCATCAAATTTCAAAGTTGAATTACCAGAAACATTACAAACGGACAACGGAGTTCATTGCTACATTCACGAAGTAACATTGCCTAACTCTTGGTATTCAATACAGTCAGGATTAAATAATATACTATACTTTTATTCTTCTCCGTTAGTTCCAGATGAAGATAATACAAATGTTCATTATTTAGCGTTACAATTGGACGAAGGAGTATATACTGGCACAGAACTAGCGACCGAATTAAAGGCAAAAATAAATGGTGTTGTAGATAATACTAATTTCTCAAATACTTATGAAATTTCTTACAGTGTAAAAACTAATAAAATAACAATTTATTCAAACTATGCCGATAGAAAGTTCGCTGTATTAACTGATGAACAAATGAAACTAACATATACAGATTATATATGGAATGGAAGTTTTAATGCTAATAACTTGCAATCTGTTAATGAAACCCTCTTGATTCGGAATTAAACCCTCTTGATTACTTGGATGTATCAAATAGAAGCTTTAAACAATTAGATTTTTGGATTAGTAATTCGTTAGGAAATGAAATTAATTTAAATGGGGTAAATGTATCCCTGTCATTATTGTTTGTGAAAAGCGATATTATTTAAATATATTCTTTAATTTTTCCATATAGAAAATATATAGAATATATTATATGTCAAGTATTGAGGTAGTAGATGTTAATAATGAAACTAAAACAGAAGAAGCACCTATTAATAATGAAGTTGTTGAACAAAATGAAACAGTTAATGAAGAACCAACGCCAGCAGAAGTTAAACCAGAAGAAGTCATTCCTGAACCAAAAGCGAAAGCAAAAGAATTACCAAGAACTAAAAAAGAAGTTGAATTAGTAGAATGTGAACAATGCTCTAAAAAGATGACATTGAAAAGTTTGAGACACTCACATCCTAAAAATTGTAAAGGGGCAAAAACCGAGATGCTCCCAGTCAATCCACAAAAGAATATTAGAAAGATACAACCAGAAGTGAAAGAAGAAATTAAGAATGAGATTAAACAAGAAGTGATTAAAGAAACTATTAAGAAACCCACGGCAACAGAACTATTAAGCCAACATTATGAAGAACTTAAACAAAAGAAAAAACAAGATAAACAAGAAAAAATAAACAAATTATCTTCATCAATGTTTTAAATAATAATCTAATTATATTATATATTAATCATGCTTATGAGAAGTCATAGAAATGTAGAATTTAAAAGGGCACCACAAGTTGAAAGAGTATATGATACTAATGACTTATGGGGCGTTGCTTCAAGAATGAATTATTTTAAACAAATGAAAGATAATATAGAAGCAAGACAAACACAAGGAGCATTGATAAAATACAGAAACGATTTAGCAGAAAGCAACAGAACGGAAAGTTATAGAAAGGAATTAGACAGAATAAGAAAAATATTGGAAAACTCACGCTCACCCGATGGAATACAAACAACAGAACAACTAAAAGCAAGAAAGAAACATTTAGAAGAAATGATTAAGAATATTTCAGATTAACTTATTTATTATTTAGATAAATAAATTATCTAAATAATACATATAATATGATTAAATCAATAAATAGATTGAATACAGTAGGACCAGTAAAAGTAGGTTCGTTAAAATCACAATTACATTTGAGACCTTCTTATGACGAGTTGTTAAAAGAAACATTAGTAGAAGATGAGAATAGACCATCAATTGAAAATGTGATAGACAGAAGGGCGACAAGATACAGATTAAATCAATATGGTAGTCAGTTTGATAATAAAGATGCTTTGGATATTCAAAAGAAAGAAGAATTGAGCAGAAGAGAAGAAGTTAAGAAGGAAGCATCGGTAGGTAGAGGAATATTTGGCGAAATTGGCGATACATTCAAACAACAAATGGCATTTGTAGACGAAAGGTTAATGGAAGTGAACAGACAGAAAGAAGAACTTGAAGAAAGAATGAGACTTATGTTTGGACAACACGATGAAATGGCAAGTGCTGTATCAAGACAATCAATACCAGAAGGTGTGAAAGTCCATTCAATGGCGTCAAATCAAGAAGAAGGAGAAGAAGAAGAACCAGAAGACGACCCTATTGTTGATGAAGAAGAGAAGAAAAAGGGTAAAGACGACGATGATGACCTAAGTAAAGTTGAAGATTTCATAGATGAAATCAGAGGAAATACACCCTTATATTTAGCAAATGTTCCAATGGAAATGAAACGCATCATTGATAAAATATATAATGTCGGATTAATGAAAGATGATATATACATAGAATTCAACAACTTAATTAGCGAATTGATTGAAAGTGAAACCAACGTTAAAAAACAGGAAAACAAAACCAAATTGATAGATTTTTACAAAAAGCATGTATATAATAAGTATATGAAAGAAGAAAAGGCATCCTCATCGGGTCAAACACGTGATTAACAATAATTAATCTATAATATTTAATAATGAGTAATACTAAATATTATGGATTGAGAAGAAGGAAAACCTTTGATGAAATGCTTAAAGAAGCGATGACACACAGACTGATAATAACAACCATCCCAGAAAAACGGAGAGTAGATTTATTAATGAATGAAGTTGATTTTGACGAATTTGATTTAACGAATTATGGCATTAACAAGAAATATATGAGTTTAAACAATAATAAATATGATACTGATATGTTCCCGGTAATGACACTTGACAAAGCAACACAGTTTCCTATCAGAGAGGTCAAAGAAACACAAACAGACCTACCAAATGATAAAGAAACACAAACTGATGACATTGATTATACAGGTTTGATTTCAGACGGATTTTCAAAGAGTTTTAAAAGTAATCTGAAGAATAGGGCAGAGGCAGAAGTACAAGCATCCTTATTCAAACCTATTCAAGATGGTGATGATGCCGATGAACCAGACGACGACGACGATGATGATAATGGAAACAAAAAGAAAAGTTTAAACCTGATTAGGATTATAGAATTTATGTTAAGGTCAGGTTTTAGTGTAGCAGACATAATAATACATATAACTTATCAAACTACATTAACTACTCTACAAATTACTGAATTGACAGCATACATTATAGGAAATTCACTAATTACAGCTTTTGATATTACTAATGGTATTATGAATTGGTTAAGTAATAATACTGATGAAGAAGTTGAGTTAAACACTTCTCCCCCTGTTAGCGTTAATAGTTCTCCACCTATCACTGTTAATAGTTCTTCAACACATACCGTTAATTCAACGTCGCGAAGCTCGCGAGCCTCTGGCGAGGCGTCGTCAGAAGAAAATGCTAATTATGAAATAGCACCGCCGACCGACATTCCTATTCCTACTGATGCTGAAACCGATGAAGAAGATAAGGATAAAGATAAGAATAAAGAAAAACAAAATCTAAAATAAACAAATATGAAAGACATAGAGTTAAAACCATCATGAAAATAAAATCATATTTTAAAATACTTACTTTAAAATATCATTTTTCAGGGGTAGAAACTAGGATCAAATTATTGCCTTTGTGTTTTCTGTTGTAGTCATTTTTAGGAGGTTGATTTACTGTTCCTTCCTCTTCCTTTTTTCTATGATACCTTTGTCGGTCAAGTGCCCTTTTTCTTTCAAGAAATTCAGGGTCTTCTACCTTTTTCTTCTTATAATATAATCTGGTGAATAAAGCCATCTGTTCCTTAATCTCATCAATTGTCAAGTCATCAATATTTTTAGTGCTCATTTTTATCTTAATATATTATGGTAGTATTTCTTTAAGTATATTAAGGCAAAATATGAATTAATATAAATTCAATAAGGCGAATAAAAGAGTAATACGAAAGACACTTAAGGACATATTAACTATTATTAATATATAGACTAATTTATGACAAAAAAACGTATAGATACAAACATTCAAGACCTAAAAAACACAAGAGACAGGAAAAGGGGCAGTATTACCGCTCAAACCCTACAGAAAGTCAATACCATCATTGATTTTTATGAAGACCGCAAAATTGTTCAATTTGACACGGCAAACAAATTAATCAATGGCATCATTGCAACAAACGACAAGGAATTGAAGAAAGGACTGAAGCAATATGAAAAGGCAGTTGCCAAATACCAAAACATAGCACCCATAGGCGAGAGAATGAAACCAACAACTGAAAAGGCAGTCAGAGGCAAGAAACTAGCAACAATCAGGAGAAGAATTAATGAAAAAACACCCTTACGAAGAATTCAAAGGATGTATAGAGACAACATAACGAAGGACAGAAAAACGATTGTTATTAAATATATTATTTTTACTAAAGACGAAGGACGCGCTACAAAATCCGGTTTTTTTAGATTGAATGGTATTAAATACTACCCGTTGCTATATCCTAACGTTAAAAGGGCAGGCAACGTAAAAGCACAGTGGGAGTTTATTACTAATGCTGTTAATGTTAAAATTACAAAGCATTTTGATAAACATAAGTTTCATAAACTGGTGGCAGTGATGAGAAGCGACCCAGCGTTTAAGAGTTTTACAGATGGCGAGGTTTATAACTACCTTGATTGCATCAAAATAGAAAGCGCCGACTTAGTTGATGAGGACGCAGTAGATTATGATATTTTTGATGATGAACTCACCGACGCTAAACATAACATAAGTATTCATCATAGATACATTCAAACCGAATTGAACCCTGACTGCTTAACATTGAAGGAAGCAATAAAAAAAGGTGAGCATATTGAAAATGAGTGCTGGATTAATACGTTGATGGAACACTACGCGGACACGCTGATGAGGCACAAAAGAACCAAAAAGAAGAATTTAACCAGAGAGAGGATATTAGAAATCATCAACAAAAGCGATGAAAATTTCAAAAAGCACGGTGCTTCAATCATGCAAATGGATGCTGTGTTTAAACAGTTTGACATCAAAGCAAGAATTTATGACATTGACAGCAAATTGATTTACAAGCATGATCCAAAAGACTTCTACAGCAAAAAAATGATTACTTTTAACGGTTTAGTAAAGAACAGTCATATTTACACATTGAACCACGACATGAAAAGTCTTAAAGCAACCCCTAATGTAGAAGACGTCCATAAACTTAAAATCCATAGCAATTATTACATCAGTAGCAGGGAGACACCCATCAAATATAAGATGATTGAACATTTGGACGACATATTAAAACTCAATGAGGAAGATGAATACAAGTTGATATTGAAAGACAATGATTTAGACAAGGCAGTTTTTGAACTCAAGCAGATAGGATATGAACCACAAATAGGATACACTGCAGGTAGGACAACTGAAGTCAAAATGGATTTTACGCATCAAATAGGAAAGAAGCAAAAGAAAGTTTATTATTCAATAGTAAACCAGAATTTTGACAGAGACAGAATTGATGAGGACATCGCAGTTGACGAAGAAGAAGTATATAATAACATCAGTGAAGAAATGTTTAAATTTAACAGACAATTGTTGTGCGAAAACTACAAGAGTTATTATAATGAAGTTGATGTCCAGATTTTGGATGAATGCAGAACAATTGTAGCACATGGCATGATGAGAAGCAATGTAGGTAAGGAAGTAGAAGTCGCGAATGCTCGCGAGGCTCTGGCGAGCGTCAATGAAAGATGTAGCATTGACACATGTAAAGCATTTACACATCAAGGAAGCAAGATAAATTATATCCCGATTTTTAAAGAGTTTGATGTGTGGAAACCTTACGATCACACTTGCGATTTCAACAGATTTAACAATTACACACTGTATTATGTTCAAGCAAATCAGGGCAACATTTTTTTTAACAAAAAAATTAATCTGGTGTATGGTAAATACTTAAAAGAATTGGTTAAACGAGGCGTTGTGATGAAAATACTATATTATAAAACACCGTCGCAAGTGTTGAAGGTAAAATACAAGAAAGCGATAAGCGAATTGTTTAAATCAAACATCAGTCCTGACGAGGAGCAAAACAACAAAATCAAGAAGACAATAGCAAATATTACTTTTGGACTAATGGAAAAATCATATAACAGAAAGTCAGTGAGTAGGATCTTTGACAATGTAGGACATGCTTTACATCATCAAAGAACCCATGGAGGCAGACTGTATGTTTTGGATGATGAAGAATATGAGTGTTTTAATAAATGGCAACTATTAAACGATGATGAGTGGAGTATTGAACTCTCCGAAGATGAGAGACCATACTTCCAACATGTAAATGGTAGTATGACATTTCCTGAATTTGGTATCGATTGCAAAGTTGAAGACGGCAAGACTTATTACAGCGAACGGGGTGAGAAATATAGGGAAACTGAAAAGATAAGTAAGACTGCCAAATATTATGTTGTTTGTCTTACCGACCAAAGAAAACTAATGAACGGATTTAGGTATATTAAAGAATTCTTATTACAAGGTCATAATTTTAACATGTATGAAACTTTTGAAAAACTGAAAGCAAATAGTATTAAAGTTTATGCGGTGAAAACCGATGCCTTTCATATTGCAAAGAAAGATGTAAGGAAGGCAAAGAAGTTGTTAGATTTTCATAATGATATTGGAGACTGGAGAGTAGAAAATAAAAAAGTCTATGAACTGGAAACTGATTACAATTGGAAATTTAATGAGTTAGTAAAAATACCAACTTTTCAGAATGAAACAATACCGATTGAAGATGAGTGGGATGTTGAAAGCATCTGTAATAAGATTATTGAAAAAAGAAGAGTTATGATTAGAGCAACATTTGCTGGGAGCGGTAAAAGTTTTATAGGCAAGTATATGGAAAATTTAGGATACAATACACTTTTTGTAGTGCCTCAAAATATGTTAAAACAAGAGATTGAATGCGAAGCGGTGACAGTAAATACGTTCTTTAGCATTCCAGTTGATAAAGGGGATGACCTACCAAAGTTTGATTATTCAGATTTTGATTGTATAGAGTTTGATGAGATTTATATGTCCAGTCCTTACATATTGAACAAAATAAGGGTGTTTGCAAATAACAATCCTAACATCGTAATTATAGGTGCCGGTGATGTCAAGCAACTGCCACCGATTGAACCTTTCACTAATACTCAAAATGCAGGCGAATACATTGACAAATGTATTGACATTATTTTTAAATATAATATATTTTTAAAGATATGTAAGCGAGTAGGTGGTAAGGATACAGAAGAAGGAGAAAGAAACAGAAAGAAACTGAATGAAATCTATGATGACTTTTGGATTAAAAAGATGGCAGTTGAAGAATGGATAGTTAAGCATTTCAAATTTACTAAAGATGTTATGAAAAGCAGGAACAACATAGCATATACAAATATTAGATGTGAGGCAGTATCCAATGAAATTAGAAAAAGATTAGGTAAAACATGCAAATATGAAATTGGAGAAATCTTAATATGCAGACTTTACAAAAAGGACAAGGAAGGAAAACTGAATGTTAATATTAGGTGGAAGGTTGTTAATAACGAAGGATACAAGATAACAATCCAAGATATTAAGGATACAGAGAACATTAGAACACTTGACATTGATATTGTAGATAAGCATTTTAGATATGCCTACTGTGCTACCACTCATAGCAGACAGGGGACATCAATCAGTGATAATATGACCATTCACGAATGGAACAAAGATTATTTAGTTTGTAGGGAATGGTTGTGGTGCAGTATCACTCGGTGCCGTGATTTTAACAATGTCTATTTCTTCAAAAACAAGGAATGCGAAGAAGATATGTTCAAGAGTTTGGTAATCAACTATTTTAAAAACAAAGTTGAAGGATATAAACAGCAAGATAGAGTAGCAAAAAGAGAAATAGACGAAGAGCAATACATTGACGAAAACTGGTGCTTAAAATACTTCAAATCCTGTTGCCAAAACTGCGGAATTAAATTTAATCTAGATACAAGAGGAGGAAAAATAAGTTCTAACTTCACTGCTCAACGTTGTGATAATGAGTTATGCCACACAGTTGAAAACTGCACCGCCTTTTGTGTCTATTGCAATTGCAGCGCGTCATGAATAATTTTGAAAATGAGTTTTTCAAAATTATTTTATTAACTTAATTAATGAGTTCAACACAAGAAATTATTAAGAGTGTATATTATGATAGAAGCGGTTATGGTTCAAAACAAACAACCCTCAAGGATGCTAAGCAAAAAGATAGTAGTATTACAATAAACGATATTAATGAATTCTTTAGTAAGAATGTAGAAGAAAAAAGAAAGATGAGAGGTGAAAATAGTTTTATTGCTCCGCATAGTTTCTGGGAATTTCAAGTTGATATGTTTTTCATTTCTAAAAATGATTTGGAAAATCAAAAGTATAGAATTGGAATGATATGCATTGATATTTTTAGCAAATATATGCACATAGTGCCTATCAAGTCAAAGCAACCGCCAGACATTTTAGCAGGGTTGATGGAGAACCTAAATAAAATGGGCGGGAAGTGTAAATTAATTTATACCGACGAGGAAGGCAGTTTTTTTAATCAATCAGTATTAGATTATTTGAAGGAGGAGAAAATTGAATTACATAGAACTAGAGGTCATCCAGCATTTGCGGAGCGTGGAATTCAGACTTTTAAAGATCAACTGTTTAAACGAGTTGAAGCGGACAAGAAAAATGGAAAGCAGAATATCCAATGGACGGATTATATTTTTGAAATATTATTAACTTACAATAATAAGATGGTGCATTCTGCCACCCGCTTTGTTCCAGCACAGGCAAGATTAAAAAAGAATGAATTTGAGGTAAAAATGAATATTACAATGCAAGCAAGAAATACTAGAAAATACCCTGAGTTGTCAGTGGGTAGTAATGTAAAAATAATGAGGAAGAAAGGCATAAGCGAAAAGGCACATACCAGTCATTGGTTAAAAGAAGTATTTAAAGTAAAATCAATTGATAGTAAATTAGGGCAATCTTACTTTCATTTGGAAGGAAAAACTAGTCCTTATTTGAGACACGAATTATTGAAAGTTTAATATTAAACGAAATACAGTTAAAGAAAAAACGCCTTATAATATTAGTGAAATGTTGTTTAACTATAACAAGTGCGAATGCTGTAAATGCAAAATGAATGATTTGAGTTTAACCTTGCATCATATACTACCAGCAAATGTATGTAATAAAATAAGTGAATATAATGTATACTGCAATCAATGCTGTATAACAAGAGACCTTGAAAAGTTTTTTGTTGAAGAACATAAGGATAAGGGATATACAAAGTTTCAATTACAGCTAAAATTCTTTATGCGACACCAAGCAAGATTTCCTATACACTTTTACCAGAAGATTTCCAGAAAGTCATATGAAAATGAAATTGATGAATTCTTTAGTAATATAGATTTAATTAGGAGGTTTGGAGGAATAAACGCAATTAAACCATACAAAGCATTTGTCAAAAAATACCGTTATTTGTTTGAATGGATTGACTGGCACTTATTAGACAAAGATAAAATAAGCGAAGTCTTGAACGAATTTAGAGCAACTAAATATAGTATATGGTATTACTACAACACTAAATATAAAGTATGTCTATTGTTGTATTTATTCTTTTGGGAATATATTTATTCAATAATAGGAAAAGACAATATCAAATATATATACATTGGTGATATAGATAAATATGTAGATTACATATTTGAAGACATATTGCCTGACCATTATTTTAACCCATAAACCTTACAATAAAAACATTGTAAGATTTATGTTTTCAAAATGACTTGAAGAAATAATAACTTAATATATTATAGTGAAATGAGTGATACAGTCGGTATCAATGCTAAAAATATATTGAAAAACAAGTTTATGAGTTATAAATGTAAAGACTGTGAAATGCTCAAATTACCAATTGAACGGGGTTTTGCAAATGGTGTTTGTAATAATATTTGTCAATATATAATATGCAATAATTGCAATAGAATTATAAAAAAAAATTGATGATATGAATAACAAGGATATTGATATTATAAATAATGAAACTATTGATGATGATTTAGAAATATTTGTATTTATTGAAATGAATAATTTCTTAACTATAGAAGGATTTGATAATTTATTAGAATGTAACGACGAAGGATATAATAATGATTTTATTTTTAAGTATTATAGTATTGTAAAACAATTATACAATATGTCTTTTAATATTAAACGTTTAAAATATGTTGTATTGTTTGATTTTTTAAATGAGTTTTTAAATGATGAGTATAAAACTCACGAACTTAGATATACAATAAAACGTGCGATTGGAATAATGGGAATGTTTAGAAAACAAATAAAAAATAATTTTTATAATGAAACAACATGTGACAAAATAATAGAAAGAATTAAATTAATAATTTAGTTTTAGGCGAAATAGTCCTAAAGAAAAAACACCTTATATTAATAGTGAAGAAATGAACGGTATTGAAATCAATAAGTATATTAATAAGAAATGCTATGATTGTTGCCACTTTAAAAAAGAAAATATGGAAATGTATAAATTAAATTTACCTAATGGAATAATAAATGATATTATTGATTATGCTTTGGGTAAAGAAGATTTATGTAACATTTGTAGAAATTGGAGGTTTTATCAAGAATTAATCAAATGTACTTTAAGTATTAAAAGGTTTAATGAAAGACATGTTGAAGATGACATTTTGATATTTTTAACTGTGTATAAAAGACCACCTTATAGTTATGTTAGAATATTTCTGAAAATCAGTAAGAAAAAATATGAAATGATTGAAGGTATATTATGGATGTTGACTAATCATAGTAGGGAAGGGTTTGATGTAAAAGAAGACATTAAAACATATATTGAAAGAAGAAAGTTTAATGTCAAAAATACAGTGAGAGATATTAATATTATTTTTAAAATAATGCATGAAAGAAGTAAAATATATTTACAACTTAGTAGTCATCAATTAAATTATTACCCTGAACTTAAATTGTAAATTAACCCATAAACCTTACAATAAAAATCATTGTAAGATTTATGTTTTGAAATTCTGTGATTTGTTATTAAAAATAATGTTAATTAATAATTTAGTTTTAGGCGAAATAGACCTAAAGAAAAAACACCTTATATTAATAGTGAAGAAATGAACGGTATTGAAATCAATAAGTATATTAATAAGAAATGCTATGATTGTTGCCACTTTAAAAAAGAAAATATGGAATTGTATAAATTAAACTTACCTAATGGAATAATAAATAATATTATTGATTATTCAATGGATGAAGAAGATGTATGTAGAACTTGTAGAAGATGGAGACGATATCAAAATATAATGGAAAATATTTACCACCTTACGAATATGTTAAACAGTTTCTTAAAATCAGTAAGAAAAAAATATGTAATGATTGCTGATATATTATTGATGTTGTGTCATAGTCAAAAGAAAGGAGAATATATTAAAGAATATATCAAATTTTATATTGAAATTTATAAACAGTTTAATGTTAAAAATACAGTGAGAGATATTAATATTATTTTTAAAATGATGTATGAAATAAGTAAGACAAATCAATTAAATTATTATCCTGAACTTAAATTATAAATTACACCATAAACCTTACAATTTAATTTTATTGTAAGACTTATGTTTTAAGCGAAATCTACTTAAAAAGAAAATGCCTTATATTATTAGTGAAATGCTGTTTGACTATAGTAAGTGTAATCAATGTGTAAATAACATCTTGAGTTGTGAAAAGTGTAAATTTATGAGTGATAGTGAAGCGCGATTTGAAACAAGAAGGTATAAACCAAGTCCAGACTTCAGCAATATGGAACTAAAACTTCAATGTCTTTCAAGTTATTGTCCTCGCAATATTTCTTTAGACAGTGGTAGATTACAAGCAAGGATAAAAGATGTAAATACAAAAGTTCTTGACAATGTTGAAGATGATGAATTAAGAACAGTGATGAAGTCCTTTGTAAGGCAGGGTTGGGGAGTGTTTAGAGAGGGTGTTTTGTTTATTGGTCATAAGGAGACCTTGAAAGACAAATTATCATACACAAAACATGCTGACTTTAAGTATAAAAATAAGTTATATCCAATGAATATTATTTTGAAACTTATTATTTATGAATACTTGATTTATGTTATTGATGATTACTTTGACTACATTGAAATCCAAGAGGTGCAATATTACTTAGATGACATTTTTAATTAGAACTAACCCATAAACCTTACAATAAAAACATTGTAAGATTTATGTTTTGAAATTATGGGGATTTTATATTTTGGGATTTTGGGATTTTGGGTATGGTATGATACAGGTTTAAAGGTAAATTACCTTAGTAAATTATGGAGAAGCAGTATTGCAAAAGATGTAATGCAACTAAACCAGTTGAAGAATTCAACGGAATAAATAAATATTGTATAAGGTGCTTGGAAAAGGAAAGGGAAAAACACCAGAATAATAAGGAACAAAGACATCAGAAAAGCAAAAGATACCGTGAAGCACATAAGGAAGAAATAAATGCCAGAATGAAAGAATACAGCAAAGTCTATAATCAAATTGAAGTATTTTGTGACATTTGTCAGTGCAAAGTCAAAAAATGTAGATGGTCGGAACATAAAAAAACTCAGAAGCATAATAAGAATCAGAAGCAAAAGGAAACACCGACTATTATTGAAGAAGCACCTGTTGATATTGAAACAATATGAATTGAAATTACACCATACATTTTACAATTAAATTATTGTAAAATTTATGTTAAATGTTGATTTGGGAATTTTAGAAATTTGAAAGTTATATTTTGAAAATTTGGAAAAATATTTACAAAATTTATGTATCAAATCTTGAGTTGAGGTTCTGTTATGAAATGACGAAAAAATATTATGTGAATTGGTCGGTTGAGGGGATTTTATCCAACTGGGGCAAGGTCTTTGGTAGGTCATTGAGGGGCTCCCTTGTTCCTCTACTGGCAGTGTTTCGGGCATCCACCCTTTATTTGTGCCTTTGCGATTGGGTGTTTCCGGGGTTTCGTAGATGGGACCCATATGGGGTGTGTAGCTATTTATCAGGCATGAACAAAGGGTAGCCATCGAGTTGATTTGCAACTGCCCAGCCTCGCAGACCCCCTTCAGCTCCACCAAATTGTGCTTCATGTAACGCCTGTCGAGCGACCGGCCTTTTGTTACTGGCTGTCGGGCAGTTGGGACAAATGTTGGTCTGGTTTTTCAAGTGTACCCCCTGTTGGCTGGTCTTCCAAGGACAACCAGCCTGACAAAGCACACCTCAATGACTCAAAGAAACCAAAAGTTCACTGAAGGCGGACTTTTAGCGCCACATGTCACCATCGCCAGCTCTACATCCACAACGCCGACAAGTGACGAAAACGCCGAAGTCAAGAAAAAAGAAAGAGAGAAAACAAAAGAAGAAACATGAAGAAGCAAAACGCCGACACAGGCAAAAGGGGCGCCTTTTTGCAAACATGCAAAAGTTCAGTCGATTAGAGTATCTAGGTATTCCAAGCAGTGCCGCGAGGGAACGATCATTGGACATGCGAAGTCACCTTGTGTTTTGTCCATCAAGGCTCGGAAATCAAACACCTACAGCACCGTAGTTGTTGCATAATCAACAATGGACCAAGTGGCAACATCGAGATCCCAATACCATGGGAAGCTTCAACAGTAGTGTCTATGCCTGCCAGAAACACTTCACACCAGGGACTTGATCCCATGATATCCCATTCAGTCTCCTTGAAATAACCGCTGGCACTCCCGAGGCGACGAAGCCCAATCAGCTGTTTGTTTCCCTCTGACGCTCGTCCGAAACCGATCAGGGCTCTCCTTGCAAGCGAATTTGTGAACATGGTGTGCCCAAAAATGAAGCGCCCCCTGTTTGGGTGGTTCTACAGGGAAACCAAGTTTGAAAGAACTGCATGATTCAAGTTGTCCTATTGTTGACAACACCCAAAAGAGGCACCCGCTTTTTCAGCTGGCCCTGTTTATTCGACCCAAATGAGGGGAGACAAATGCCGAACCCTGGCCACCAAAAAGCCCGCGGCATTGCCGCCGAACTTTTTGAGGTGGCGAATCGCTTCGCTGGACTTCCTTTGGGTTCTCTCCTTTGGGTTCCGATTCCAGGTCTCCGTTGCGTCAGGCTTTCAGCAACCGCACCCCATTTCTCGGGCTCGCGCTTGGTGTTGGGGATGGCATTTCTGAAGCCGCTGCTGGGAACCCCCTGGGCACGTCTTTTCTTTTCACGCGGCCGTTTTGGGGAAGGCTCAAGGCCGAAGCCATCCGGGTGCGAGGATTGATTGCTTTTTCTGCCCAGGCATCCCATATATTGTACTGAGGCCAAGAATCGGGTACCGACCTTTGACAGTTGTTCTGGTAGGCAAGCGGGGAAACAGCTGCGTAAGAACTGAATCAAAGGGAAAGGGTTTTAAACAAAAAGCAGCCAAGTTGTTTGTTTAAAGGTTCCCCACGACTTCGTCGCTTCAACCCAGGTTGACTCAACGTGGCTTTCTTTCGCGTAGCCAAAAGACATCCAGGAAAGCCTCTCACCCAAGACACATACACACACACACAACACACTTAGACTCTCAGGGAGTGGACTTGTCGAGCATAAAACATGTCGAGAAGGATAAGTTGAGTCTGGAGTAGCAAGCAGAAAAGACCAATCAGGTCGAGTCACGGCTTCCCTCGGGGATAAGACAAGCAACAGCGGCTTGCGAAATTGGAACAGCGGTCCATCAACTTGACGCAGGTCCTGTGAGTCCCATAGCTCAGAGGACATGTCGAGCTCATTGCGCATCAGTCTGAACTAGGGACCGCCAGGATGGGCGTTGTTGAAACACAAAAACACCGCATCATTTGGAGGGATCATGAGGCGTCGGAACAATTTCGATAAACTGTGGATGGACAACATCCACTTCGCACCATGAGATGGATGAAACCCATACATACTCGTTGAACACCGCCAAATTTGCAACCATTCCAAACCACCAATTAGAGGGAAGCTGAAATTGGAATCAACGGGAAACACTGTGTCCGGTTTGGATTTACATCTAT
The DNA here is from genome assembly GCA_963377175.1 of Effrenium voratum. NCBI lineage: Eukaryota > Dinophyceae > Suessiales > Symbiodiniaceae > Effrenium > Effrenium voratum. The sequence goes on along the minus strand of CAUJNA010003661.1, from coordinate 887,813 downwards.
CAGGACAGCTCAGAACGGATCTCTGGTTCAAATGATGTGCTGGTGCCCTCTTTCAAGAACTGGACATCGGGTCAACCCTCGCCCAACCCATAGTCTCCTGAATTGCCCATGCTGACTCGGCCATCAACCACAAACGCACGGCAGTCATGGATCCTGCCGTCCATGGCACGATCAATCTATGGGTCATGGTGGTTCCCGAAGTAGGATCCCTTCCAATAGTCCTGGCCCAAAGTTGGGGTGCACAGAAACTAATTGCTCAAATTATGTTTCATATTTTGTGACCCTAAGATATCAAGTAAACTTTTGGCGTTCCCGTGCTCCGGATATCCCGCAAGGGCTATGGCCAACCTCAAGCCCTCCCCGAGTTTACGAAAAGGGATCCAAAAGGAGATGCCTCTACACGTGGGCTTTTGGGATCCAAATAAAACGGCCTACTCCAAATGCCAGCTTAGCGCGGCGAAAAACAAAAAAAAAACCTGGCCAAAAAGGAGGTGTTTCACCGGGTTTGTCAACAAGTTGGTGTTTGGAGTCGGGGGGGCGGGCTTTCCCAGCACCAATGGGGCATCTCAGAAGTGTGTTTTCGTGGTTGTACAAGGGAACCTGAAAAGCAGATGGACATTTGCGGGGAATCAATTCAGCAGTTCGTGCACAAAGCTTCTCTCATTTTTTCCAGGGGGGTAGCTCTTACCTCTGGTTCTCTGGGGCTCCGAGCGCTGGGGATCTCGATATCCGTGCCAGGATGATACTCGGGCATGGCCTAGCAGTCCATCCCAATGACTTTCCTGGAAAAAGACGCCACCCTCAAATCGTCCGGAGCAAAAGATTCATTACCTCCATGTTGCTCAGGGTAGTGGAGGCTCCAGGCACCTTTGTTTGGGCGACTTGCTTTTGAAGGGAAATCCTTTCAAGTACTTACCATGGGAGTTCTGGGTACGGGGGTCTATCCGGAGTCATCCCCTTCTCAAGACCTCTGTAGCAGGGTCAAAACAAACCCTTTTATACTGTTAGCGGGTTTGCGCCACAAAATTGAGCCCAAGGATGTTGATACTACATGTATCAGATACATGCAGTTCACGAGGTTGCCGACCCCGTCTCATCCGGCCAAAGAGCTGGTACTACACTGAAATTGTTGAGAAACAGGGCGCTCGGGGCAGCCCCTTGGCCGAAAGGGTGCCTGTTTCGAACCACGAGAAATACAGCAACCCCCAGACCTCAGCCTGACAAATTCTACCCAAAGAGCGGCCTAGCTGGCCTCAAATGGGGCTCGGTGATTGGCCCCCTCATTGTTTGGTCTTTGACTCGGCCCACAGGGATACACAACAAAGCAAATGACCTTCGGACTCTGCTTCACAACTCGTCCAATGAAAAATCGCTTTGGATTCAGAAAATGCCACCGTCTGGTTCTTGATTCCTTTGAACCCAGGCACACCACGGATCGTATCGCCCGCCTTTTTCGCCGCTGCATGAGCCACACTTAAAACTGACCCGTTTCCGCTGGAAAAAAACGGATCCATGGCCCTGGCCCTTGCTGAACCCGAGAGGCCCCATGTCCTTCAAGACTCCTCGTATCCATCCGGATTCTTCGACCCAACCTTGGGCTGTAAGGTCACGAACCAAAGCCTAGAGCTCACAATCTAATTGGCCCATGCATGACATGCACAGGACCATCCACCTCTCAGGTCCAGGAGGGTCCAGATCTTGTGAGACGTTGAAAGGAGATCTGCACTTCCCACCAACACAGAACCTGACAAATCCATAAATAACAATTTCAACGTTAGGGACCTCTCCAGGTTGTTAGTTTCCTCTGAGTTTCCCTTTAAACAGATCCAAATTATTTTGAGACAAATACATGTTCCTGGGAACGTTCTGATGGGTTTCATGTCAGTTGGAGTGCAAGAAGCTATCGATGATTCGCCGCAAGGCACAGACTGGGTGGACCGACATGTAAACATGATGCTCAAGCGAATTGGGGGAGATGGTGCCATCAAGCTTAGTGTGTGGCATACGAATTGATTCAGGTATCATCCCTTGGTGGTTTAGATTGGTGGAGATTTGAACCCCTGGCTCCTGTAGAAAATAAATGGGACCCCCTCCTTGACCATCAATCCACCAGTTGGAGGGAGGCTGATCGTTATCCCCCAATTTGACAGTATGAGCCGTTGCTGTCGGAGTCGCCACGATCTGACAAAATCAGAGACCTCCTCAGCACCAAGAATGTTTTAATCTTGGGTGAAATTAATTGACTTTCACTAACACTATTGAATGAGAATGTGTTGCAGAAGACACAAGCACATGTTGTTCAAGGATATGAGCAAGGAACTATATTGACAACCCTCACTGTTGAATATTCCTGAAGGCGTGGACTGCGTCAGAAACTGCTTGTGCAGGAATCAGTGTTCGGAAGGGGAAGCGGAAACAATGTGCAAGACAAAGGAAAGACACCACAGTTGTTGAGTGAACCTGATAAACAAAAATAACAAAAACGACCCCGTTTTTCAGGTCCATGTCCAGTGGCAAGCCATCAAATAACAAGTGATACATGGACAATGGGTGCCTTTAAACCGGGAAACAAATCTTGATTCCCCAGTTTCTCCAAGGCAAAGGCTCGAAGGAATGAGTTTTTCCCCGAATCTCACCCCGCCAGATGTTCAAGATGCAGTGGCCAAATCCATTGGAAACACAAAGGGAGTGGAAAACCGCAAGGAACCCCTCCGTAGCTCAAGGACTACGGATTGCCTTTGAACAGGCTGGAGATAGTCAAGTTCTGCGTTCCCATGCTCAGCGCTGGAAGAATCAATCTCCCTTTGTATTTTACCCCAGCGTTGTTACCCAGCACTTCCCCGCAGATTACCATGGCACCCCAAATCACGTCAGTTTTGGAGGGATACTCTTTTTGGGGCCTCTTTTGTTGGCTCCGTGCGATTATTGCAGAGAAGTAATTGCCATGACCATGGGTAACTTGTGCCATCTAGTGGTGAACGCCCTCTTTTTTGGTGGTTTCCCTCATGGTCATCCCCTGTAAAGGACCTTTTGCTCAACCCCCATAAATATCCCAAAAGCATGGTCGAAAGCACCCCTGGACCTTCAAACCGCGGTGTCTAGTAGGCCATGGCCATGATTATAAGATCGAGTTGTAACCCATGTAGCTTAAGTACTCTCCTACAATTGAAAAGAACCAGGTTTCCTCTACACGTCAGGTGCCGTTCATCCCTCTTCGGGGACTTTGCTGAGCGCCAGGTGCCGAGTCCTCGAAAAATAAGGGACACTCAGCTTCTTAAGTGGATTGACAGAGGAGGAACGCGTAACCAAACGGTTTGTGCACCAAATCCAAACCCAAAAATAACAAGAGAGGGAACTCACCTATCGAGTGAATTCGCCCCAACAAAAAGTAAGTTCAAAATTACACCAACGTTACTTCCCCAAAAAGTGACTAAAGTCCGCAAACTTAGGAAGCGAGGGTATGGTTTTGCAGGGACTTGCCATGCTAAAAGTGGATGATATTGTTTAGGACAAACCACGAAATTACTTGGCTTCTGTTGACCCCTCTGCAAACAGTGCATAACTGGTGGGTCTTCGGAAAATCCAAAAGCGTGAACCAACAAGTTCACGTCCAAAGATCCGTTACCAAACAGCCAACTCCTCTGGAACTCTTGGGGCTCCCAGGACTCCATGCACAGTTCAAAGTGGAAAGGGCACAGAAACAAATCGCCCAAAAGCTCAAAATCCTGTACTGGTGAACATCAAAGTAGGTGGCACATGGAACTCAAATGGAGGTTCATCCACCCAAGAATGGAGCCATAGGTTCTGCCCCATGACCAAAACAAACACTTGCTTGCTTTCTGCTCCCCTAAAAGTTCTTAACTTTCAGTGCACAACGCTGGCCTCGTCCACCCAAACTGCTTAAACCGGCAAAACGGCACACCAGTGCTCAAAGCTCAACGATCGGTGATGATTGTGACCGCGACATGGCTACAACGACGCCGCATCAAACAAAAATCAGCGTGTGCATTCCGGCTGTATCTCCATTGTTATTTGCAGGAATCATTGTTTTGAGATAATGTCCAAACACCTAGAAATTCGTATGAGTTCTCAAAAGAACGATGAAACACATGGGAGATCAAAAAATGAGGCAACTGGGTTTTGTCGCACCCCATCTTTCAACATGCGGCCCTTGCGCGAGGCTCCCGGATTTGAACACAAAACACGTGTTTGTCGCTCTTGATGCCCCAAATTCGTCACGAGGTGTTCCCCAGCGGCCATGGCCATTGTGCTTAAGCTATGCTTTGGAAGTAATCTTGCCAGTGAAACATACTTGTTGGGAGATTGAACGTTCAATTCCACTATCCTATTGCACCATGCGTACAATTTGTCACACTCCTCACCGTGCTCGTCCTAACGCGCTTTCCTGTCTGGGAACGGGAGCAGAAGCAACCGATGTCCATGTTCAGAAAGCAGGCGCATTCTTTGGAGGCCTTGCCCCGACACCCCTTGCCATCTTTCTATCCAAATGGCCCGCTGTAGCTGTGTGTCCAAGCAAGAAGACATCCTTTTGATGTCAAAGGTAAGTCCACCAAGGAAAAGCACAAAGGGCCACGGAACCCACAACGGGGCAGTTTGAGAATTAAAGTGTCTGGCATAAGAATCAGGTGATTTGTGTTGACCTTCTCGGCAAGGGCGAAACTGTTGGATTCCTTTGTAATGAGAGGGATCCCCAATTTTGGGTTAGCCCTGCACAGGCGACTCGGCCTTTCCGAGGCTTCAGTCGCACTCCACAATGCCAGTGAGGGTTGCGGCTTGACGCGAACCTTTCCGGTCTGGGTGAAAGTCCCGGAGATGGATACACAGCTTCGCCTCAAGCCTCGGGTGTCGCCGGGCTAGCGGAGTCACACACATACAGTAAAAGGGATCCAGGAACCTCCTGGTCGCAAAACCCAACCCTTTCTGAGGTTGCTATAATTTACGCATTGGTGTTGCCAAAGCCCCCCCCCACGGTAACGGTGTGTTTGTTTGTTTTGTTTTTTTTTACTAGGGCTGTTTTTTTGTTACTAGGGCTGATTTTTTTCCTAGGGCTGGTTTGCCGCGGGGCTGGCAACATCCCCAGCATCACCAGCAGGCTCTGATTGGGTGGCAGTTGGGAGTTGCTGGGGGCTGGTGGATTTTGGCTGGCTTAGATATTCATGAGGGTGGGTCTTGGGGTGGTTTGGGGTTGATCCCCAAGACCCACCCTCATGAAGATCTAAGCCAGCCAAACCCCCCCCCCCCTAACTTAAACCAGCCCCCAGCAACTCCTAACTGCCACCCAATCAGAGCCAATAAACGGCGCCAAAGTCAAGTGAGGTTGGTGATGCCGGGGATGCGGCCAGCCAGCCAGCCAACCAACCAACCAAACCAGGGGACCAGCCCTAGTTTAAAAAAAAAAAACGCCTTGGGAGAAAAAAAACACAAAAAAAAAAACGCCGGATCCCCCCCACCCCGACTTTCGAACGAAACGATTCCAAGCAATCCCATACAATCCACGTAATATATCTATATATATATATACATATTGATATACCAGCATTTGACCCGTTGGAGGCGCACATGTGCGTCAATGTTGCATTTGAATGTTTGAAAAACAGCGGAAAATCTAGAGGGTGTAGCCCGCCGGAAAAATCCAGAGCTCGGCTTGGCAAACTTCCGCAGCTGATCCCTTCTCGAGTGGATTGGCACACACACAATACCAAGCTTTTTCCCCAACAGCTGAAAGCTTTGGTCTCAGCCCAGATAGGCTCCGGGGTGGGGCGGCCCAGCAGGGTTCCACCAGAGGTTCACCAGGTTCTGCAGAGGGCTGCAGGGTGGTGAGGCAGGGTTCCACCAGAGTTCCACGAGTTTCATGAGGCTTCCCCCCCGCGGTTCATCAAGGTTGCACCAGGGGTTACACAGCGGGGTGGTCCGGGCTGGTGGGCCTGAGGTAAGGTTCTACAGCGTTCCACGGGATTCCACAGAGTTCCACAAGGATTCCACAAGGGTTCCACAAGGCTGCAAGGTGTCTCACAAATCTTCTGCAAGGTTCCGTGGTTTGCCCTGCAAGGAAGCAATGTGTCGTGCGCCTGCCGTCTGAAAAGCCATCAGAGAAGTAAATTGAGCTCAGAAGATCGCTTTGCTCATGGGCAGAACACTAAGCAACACCGAATTCAATGGCTTTCAGCGCAGTTTCACTGCTTCACTTTCTCAGACAACGCTGTGCGAGATGTTTGGCTTTGTGGCAAACCAGATCACGTTGCGAGTGTTACTTGGTGGGCGTTGGGCTTCTTGGGTTCCACGACGCTGCGAAGGCTATTCCACGAGGTTTCCACCAGGTTCTGCAAAAGCTGTGGGGCAGCCCTGAGGAAAGGTTTCAACAAAGTTTCACGCTGAGTTTTACGAGGGTTTCACGAGGACGGTTTGCGTTCACCGGGCCTAGGAGGCCGGGGCCCGATTGCACTGTCAGGGCCCGATTGCACCGTCGAAGCCCTATCAGGCGATCGGGGCCGTCGCCGATCGAGGCCCGACTCAGTCGGGCCCCAAGCTGGCATCGCCTATTTTGCTAGATACAATTGTAAGGCCGCATCCTAAGGAAAACCGGCGTTGAGCTATGCTATGGGTGGCTGGGGTTGGTGGGAGCCCGCTTGCATGACGGGACCATCGAATTCCGGTCGGGGCTTGATTGCACCGTCGGGCCCCGTTCGGGCCCCGATTGCACCGTCGGGCCCCTATCGGGCCCGACTGCGCCGTCGGGCCCCGATCAGGGCGCGATTGCGCTGTCACTCTTACCTTTGCTTATACAGTTAGAAGGCGGCATCCTCAGCAAAACCGGCGGTGAGGTGGGTCCCGGGCGGGTTCCGCAAAGATTCTGGGAGGGTGTGGCGCTGTTAGGGGATATCGCCTGAGCTTATTGTTTGTCACCAAAAAGTCCAAAGTGCAGGAACTTAGAGAGTGAGCCAATGTCGGCTCGCCGCCAAACTTGCTGCGGCTTTGGCACCACTAAATCATACGACACTTGCAAACCATGACTATGCATCAACACTAAGAGGCTTCCGAACCGCAGCAAGCCCACATCTGGGGAAGACAGGTAATGCAATCATTGCTCAGCTTCTATGTCATAATTTGTCTGCCCTATGATACCAGAAGTGCCGGCGAAGCCAGTGGACGTTTCAAAAATGTATAAACTATAGTTCTCTTTTTCTCTCTATTATAGGTTATCTTTATATTATTCTTTCCTTCTTTCTTTGCATTCTTTCTTTTCTATGCACCTTTCTTGCTGTATTGTCTTTCTTCGTTTTTTATTTTTTGTAAAATTCTGTCTTTCGTTCCATCTTCCTTCCTTTTTTTCCCTCCTTCCTTCCGTCCTTCCTTTCTTTCTTTCTTGCCTTCCTTCTTGCTTTCTTTCTGCTTTTCTTTCTATCTTCCTTCCTTCCATCTCCACTCTCCTCTCTTCTCCTCTTCTTTCCTTTCTGTCCTGTCATTTCCTTTCCTTCCTTCCATGTTTCTGCACTTATTCATGTACTCATTTTCCTGCATTTCTGTCATTGTTTCTTTCTGTCTTTCTTTCTTTCTTTCTGTCTGTCTTTCTTTTGTTTGTTTCTTTCTTTCTTTCTGTCTGTTTTTCCGTCTTCTTTCTCTTTGACCTACCTACCTATCTGTCTACCTATCTTTCTCTATCTCTATTTATCTACTATCTAACTGTTTATGTGTGTAGCTACCTATCGATCTGTCTATCTATGCTGCCAGCCTGCCCATCAATCTTCCATCTATCAACCAATCTGTCTATCAATCTTCTCCCTATCTATCTATCTCTATCTACCTACGAATCTACGTACCTATGTCTCGATCTATCTATCTCTGTATCTATCTATCTATCAGTCTACCTTTCTATCTATATTCTCCCTGTATTTTTCTATCTTTCTGTCTATCCATGCATCCACCCATCCATCCATCCATCCATCCACCCATCACTATATCCATCTATCTATCTACCTACCTGTCTGTCTAGCAAAATCTCTCTCTCGTTCTCCACCTACCCTAGACCTCTTTACTTATCATGTTGTCTATCCACCCTCTAGATGTGCATCCATCCATCCATCTACCTCTCTCATATATAGATGAATATATATATATATATATGCGAGTTGTACAAATTACTTTGCCGGGGGAGCCCCCAATTGCGATTGGCCTACCTTGGGCATCGTTGCTGTTTCTGTTTTGAGTTCCGCCGTCTTATCTCAAGCGCTGGCCTTCCTCCATACAACTGGAAACAGGAAGGAAGTGGCGTAGCTCGGATGGGCAGGCGCTCACTGGTGGAACTCGTCCAATCGCCGTCCAATCGCGGAATTCAGCGGTGAAACTTTGGTTTGCAGCTTCCAGCTCTTGCCAGCAAGCAGACTGGAAAGCACGGTCCGGCCCGACAAACGAAATCAACATTCAGGACTTTAAAGGGAACTTTTGCTCGAGATCGTGCAGTCAAAATCAGCGAGACGTGCGTCGGCACCATGCAACGTCCAAACTCAGAAAAACATGTTGCCCTTTCGCGGTCCAATCGCCGGCCTTTCGCGGCTCGAGTTTTACCAATCGCGCGATTCAACCAAAGTTTGTCCATCTGTACCAAACCTGTACTTGGCCTTGCCAAAGTCCTGCGCCTGCCACGCAGTCTGTACCTCACCTTGCGAAAGCGCTGCGCCTGCCACGAAATCTGTGCCTGACCCTTTAAGCGTTGCGCCTGCCACGAAATCTGTACTTGACCTTACGAAAGCGCTGCACCTGCCGCAAAATCCGTACTTGACCTTGCGAAAGTGCTGTGCCTGCCACGAAATCTGCGCCTGACCCTTTACGCGCTGCGCCTGCCACGAAATGTGTACTTGACCTTACGAAAGCGCCGCGCCTGCCACAAAATCCGTACTTCGCCTCACAAAATCCGTACTTGACCTTGCGACAGTGCTGCGCCTGCCACGAAATCTGTGCCTGACCCTTTACGCGCTGCGCCTGCCACAAAATCCGTACTTCATTGACCTGCGAAAGTGCCGTGCCTGCCACGCAATGCAAACCGGCTTGCGAAACCTTCGCGGTGCCGCGCCAACGGGCCCGCGCCCCGAGACTGCCCGAACGCGCTCCGAACGCGCTCCGGCCAGGTGCCGCGATCAGGCTAGCTTTCGAGCTTCCCGAAGCACCAAAACTCGGAGAAGGTTACACTTTTTTCACATTTCTATTCTCCCGCCACACGCGCGTTTCCGCGTGTTTCTTCCTTCTCCCGTCATCTGTCTCAGCGAGCTAGCTTTCAATTAGTTGTGTAACGCAGAAGTTCCTTCTAAACTTCCTTTGATAAAATACGTAGGTTTGGAGGAGACTGAGTAAAGTACACAAAATTACTTCAATGTGAGTATTTCGGACGCTCCAGCTGATGGTGGATCCAGCGGCTGGCCCTTTCCGAGCAGAGTGGTTCGTTGCCCAAGTGGGGGAGCTGCTTCAAGACAGGCCCTCAAACTGGCTGGCTTGCAACATGTTCCAACATTTTCAGAAACTCGCTGAAGCCTACACATGATTAGAAGCCCATGCTGTGTTCCAACACGACTTCATACCATTGGGTTTTGTTCGTAGCGAAGCTCGGAGCACACTGACATGGCTATTCTCGGTGGCTGTTCTCCCCCTGCCAGAAAAAGGCAGATTGTGGCCTGCTTAGTGGAAAGACGAAAAGACATGATCGCAAGAAGAGCAGCCAAGAAGTGCTATGGTTGGACCAGCCTCCAACATACTTGGTGAACAATAACCCCCGTGTGATGTCCAAAGACCCGTGCCCGTGTCCAATTGGAACCCATACATTAGGCTCCCACACACATTGAAGTTCACAGGCCAAATTTATTCAGTCCTCCACATTGGGTGTGCACTAAACCATGTTGGCAGGGAAACCTTGCCAAAGGCGGATGTTTCCCCAAGCCTCCTGGGGCCATGGGATATTGAGAGCTGTGGTGGGGAAAGATTGAGCTCCTATACCCCAGGTCCGAAGAACCCGGATTCTTGTCTGTGGTTCTGTCCCTGTGCCATAGTCGAAGCTGTCCATTCGCAAACAGATGGGGCGGCGCAAGCGCATGGATTCAGAAGTCGGTTTATCAATCAGGCCTTCCCATTGAAGGGTCCCTGAGGCGAATGATCCGCCATAAATCCATTCCAACCTTCAAACCAAAAGCCAACTAGACTATACATAGGGCAAGGAGTGAAATCCCTTGGGCCACCGCCTTGAACAACTCACCCCGTGCTGTGGATGGAAGAAATCCATTTTGCACCAAGAACTGGTTTCTGATGTTTCCCCTGTAAATGCCAACAACCGTTATGGTTTCAACCACGGCTTCTTAGGTGCTGCGAACGGATTTTCGCACATCCACAGCGGAAGCCAGCCCTTGCAACCAATTTCGCCCCCATCCCGGACCAAAAACAAGCGCGTCCCTCCGGTTGAACTTCCCGAGCCCAGGCAACTCGTTGGGCGGAGTGAAGGAGCTCACCTCCACGTCCTGCGGAGGCTTCAGCTTCGTCGGCCAAGCTCTGTGGTTCGGAGCCAGGACAGGCTCCGGACAATTCCCTTTGGTCTGGGGATGCGCATTTTCTGGCTGGTTTAGAAAATGAGGGAGGCAAGCTATTATTTGGCTTCCTTCAAAGTCATCCTTAAGATCATTCCCAACCTCCAAGGTGATTTCCTACTGATATCGGGTTTGCCGCAGTTTGCTTCAAGACTAGGGCCTTAAAATGGCTGCCGCCCTGGTTTTACATTCACCCCGCAAAGGGCTACCCTCAAAAGATGGCTGACAAACCCTAGCGACCCACACCCCACAGGGGAGTTGTTGCACCCCGAAGGGCACAGGCCTGCCCCTGAAAAGAAGCAGCCAGCTGGGTCTTTTTGGAGAAACCCCACATTACTTCCCATGCAAGAAAGGGAATGTATAGACTTCAATGGGGGCACGGTGGTTGGTGCTTGTCCTCAGCTGGTATAAAGCCCTGATGCATAAGCCCCTCGTTGACGGCATTTCATGCGTGGATTGTCCCACAAAAGCTTAATCTTGGGTTTTGCCAAAAGCATGGTCTTGGGAAAGCAAGACATGATGACAGGCCTTCGTAAAACCAGATTCTTCCCTTGCACCGATCTTCCAACAAACATCAAGTCTAAATTCAAGGACAGTGAGCCAGACGTGTATCTTCCAGTACTCTTCCGTTACAATATTGCAGCTGAGAGTACTTTATGTAGTACATTTGATACTCTGGATCAGTTACAAGTTTACAGGACCCACCCCGTATTCTCGTTCTGTCAATTGTCAACAGTTGTTCATGCCCTCATTGGGCGCCCATGGCTCGGGAGCATGTTTTGCCAATGGAATGTGGCCCACCGGTACACAGAAATTGCGACGCTCAGATTCTGTTCTGATACTCTGGGAGGAAATCCTGCACCATTTGGAATGGATGAAACCCTAAAACTATCGGACTGAAGCGCCAATCTCAACAGGTGCGAAGTGGATTCCATCCACATTACTACCTTGAACAATACCAGTCTTGAAGAAGACTGCCATCAAAATTGCGGATCCGGCACTGAAAAATGTCTACTGACACTTCTGTCACTGGAAAATTGGGCGCCAAAAAGATCAAAAGGACACAAATGCCCTACGGCCCTTTGAGAGCAACCCGTGTCCGTGTGTTGTGCAGGGTGCCCTTCGGTTGGCGCAAAAGGCCCGAGGAAGCCAGCCGTAGCAACCGCCCGAAGTGTTTCAGCCGTTCGGACCGGGCATCCGGCAACCGGCCCAGCAGATTCACATGGAAACCCGCAAGCCAACGAACTCTCTTAGGGTATTGCTTTATCCCGAAAAAAAAAAGATCGGACACCCCAATGGTTGGTGTCAAAGTTTCCTTTGTGGCTTCCTTTGCTTGAGAATTGGTGTTGCCGGAGGCAAGCCGCCTCGCGAAAAGAAACCCTTGGGAGGGAAGCCACAGAGCTACTGACGGCTACTGATGGACCAAATCCACGCGATCCGCGCATCCAAGTGTGGTGGGTGGCTTCTCCGATGCATAGGGCTTCATACAGCGCAGGGTGCTGTCCATCAGTGGGTCTGGCTTGCTTTGAAAAACATTCTGGATGAATGATACTCTGCAAACTGAAGTTAGGAACCCCTAAAGGAACCTTCTTCTTGGATGAGCTCACAACCGTCCTTGCGAGCTCGCCATACTTTGCCGAGAAACATTGCAGTATTGGAGGCAGACCGAGAACCTGTTCAATAACCGCTAAACTGCAAGGATCCTTCAAGGGTCCTCCACAAACCCAAAAGGCACAGATAGCGCTCTCTTGCACTTGCCAGGTCTCGCAAGATGGCAAAGTCAACCACAAAGCGATTCCTCTCCACCCATTTGAGGGTGGTATCTCGAACATGTTGATTCAGGTTTAGACCATGCAATATGGTAACAAGGATGCCGCCACATCACAAACAAGCGCACTTCTTTTTCCAATGACTCCTTGCAATGACTCCTTGCAATGACTCCTTGCAATGACTCCTTGCAATGACTCCTTGCCATGACTCCTTGCAATGACTCCTTGCAATGACTCCTTGCAATGACTCCTTGCAATGACTCCTTGCAATGACTCCTTGCAATGACTCCTTGCAATGACTCCTTGCAATGACTCCTTGCAATGACTCCTTGCAATGACTCCCTTGCAATGACACCTTGTAATGACTCTCATGATGAGAACAACTCAAGTGAACCCAGCGGAAGAACCCTTCGCCATGCTTTCGGCAAGGAGTCATTGCAAGGAGTCATGGCAAGGATTGCAACTTGCACTTGACTCCTTGCACTTGCAACTTGCACTTGACTCCTTGCACTTGCAACTTGCACTTGACTCCATGCACTTGCAACTTGCACTTGACTCCATGCACTTGGCTCCTTGCACTTGGCTCCTTGCACTTGGCTCCTTGCACTTGCAACTTGCACTTAACTCCGTGCACTTGCGACTTGCACTTGACTCCATGCACTTGGCTCCTTGCAACTCCTTGCAATGACTCTCATGACTCCTTGCAATGACTCCTTGCAATGACTCCTTGCAATGACTCCTTGCAATGACTCCTTGCAATGACAATGACTCCTTGCAATGACTCCTTGCAATGACTCCTTGCAATGACTCCTTGAAACAAGCAAGGAGTCAAGTGCAAGTTGCAAGTGCAAGGAGTCAAGTGCAATTGACTTGCGAGGAGTTAAAATCTCTTCTTAGGGCGGCGGGGTAGTGCCGACGACACTACACGAAAATCGACCCTCTGCGGGGATCGGCGTGGTCGAGGTGCAAAAACTCGGGTTTTTTGCGATGGTGCTCGCGCGACCCTCTGCGGGGATCGGCGTGGTCGAGGTGCAAAAACCCATGGTTTTTTGCGATTTCTAACATGCTCGCGCGACCCTCTGCGGGGATCGGCGTGGTCGAGGTGCAAAAACCGAGGTTTTTTGCGATTTCTAAAGTTCGCGCGACCCTCTGCGGGAATCGGCGTGGTCGAGGTGCAAAAACCCATGGTTTTTTGCGATGTTTAACCTGCTCGCGCGACCCTCTGCGGGAATCGGCGTGGTCGAGGTGCAAAAACCCATGGTTTTTTGCGATGCCTGCTCGCGCGACCCTCTGCGGGGATCGGCGTGGTCGAGGTGCGGTGCTCGCGCAACCCTCTGCGGGGATCGGCGTGGTCGAGGTGCAAAAACTCGAGGTTTTTTGCGACTTTTGTTGTTCGAACTGGTCCTCGGGAGTTGTCTCGTGGTTCGCGCGCCTGCTCCCGGAACCGGCGGGTCGCGGGTTCGATTCCTCCCTGGTCCGCGGGCGGGCGTCGCAAGATGCAACTTGCATTTTAAAGCAACTTGCGCAGAGCAACTTGCGCAGAGCAAGTTGCACAGAGCAACTTGCGCAGACCAACTTGCACCGACCAGTTTGCGCAGAGCGCCTTGCCTAGAGCAACTTGCGCAGAGCAACTTACGCAGAGCAACTTGCACAGAGCAACTTGCACAGAGCAGCTTGCACAGAGCAACTTGCAGGGAGCGCAATTTGCACAGAGCAACTTGCAGGGAGCCACTTGCAGGGACCAACTTGCCGGAGCAACTTGCGCGGAGCAACTTGCGCAGAGCAACTTGCACAGTGCAACTTGCATAGAGCAACTTGCGCAGACCAACTTGCACCGACCAGTTTGCGCAGAGCACCTTGCCTGGCGCTGTCTCGCGCTTGCTTCACAAATGCTTCGTGTAGGGAAAAAGAACGCATCCTGCAGCGTTGGGCCGACCTCGCTTGCGATGTTCTGCTTTCGGGCCAACCGTGGTCTAGTTTATACGTGGGTGTGAATTTGAACTTGTGCTTGAAGAAGAAGTATCCTGAGCTCAGTCTGCGTACCCATCAACTAACGAGGGCACCGCAGAAAACTTGTTGGTTTCCTTTCTCGAATTCCTTTCTACACCAAAGCGGCACCCAAGATTTGGATCCTTGAACACCTGCTTGGGCTAGGATAACGACCGCAGGAACCACCCGCATACCGCCCACCTGGCCAATAATTTTGGTCGGTTCAGCTGTGCTCCCCAAACTGAACCATGATAATCAACCCCAAACGAGGCCCCCAGTTGAGCTCTTCCGTACAAAAGAAGCAGCAGCGGCAACCAGCTGCAGGAAATTCTACAAGCCAATGAAATACCCGAGGGTTGGGGTAGCTTGTAGAATTTCCTGTTGGTTTGTTACCAAAGCAAACAGAAGCCGGTCCTGCGCCACGATGAAATTCTTCCCGTCGTCCGGCGAGCGCACGCGCATGCGCTTCATGCGCCGCGGTCCCAGCTCCTGTCACCAGCAATCAGATTCGCCGGGAATCGTATCCGAGTGGTTTGAACCGGAATCCCAGTCTTCAGATGGGGAAACCCCCTGAGTGGCCTATGGTGCAGTGACTCAGAAGATTCCCTTTAGTTTTGAACGGCGGTTTTCCTTAAGCAGATGGGGACCCTTTCGAGCCGAGGGCAGCCTGAGTTCCAGTCAGGCACTGTGGTACTTGTCGGCCCTTGCCAGATCTTGATGGGGTTGGCTTCTGCTCTCTAATGACTCTAGTGCAACACCAAAGCAAACCAAGACAAGCACGCAGGCAAGCAAGCAGGCAGGCAAGCAGGCAAGCAGGCGCAGGCAAGCAAGCAGGCAAGCAGGCAAGCAAGCAAGCAAGCAAGCAGGCAGGCAAGCAGGCAAGCAGGCAAGCAGGCAAGCAGGCAAACAGGCAAGCAAGCAGGCAAGCAAGCAAGCAGGCATGCAAGCAAGCAAGCAAGCAGGCAGGCAAGCAGGCAAGCAGGCAAGCAGGCAAGCAAGCAGGCAAGCAAGCAGGCAAGCAAGCAAGCAAGCAAGCAAGCAAGCAAGCAGGCAAGCAAGCAAGCAGGAAGGCAAGCAGGCAAGCAGGAAAGCAGGCAGGCAAGCAAGCAAGCAAGCAAGCAAGCAAGCAGGCAAGCAGGAAAGCAGGCAGGCAAGCAGGCAAGCAGGCAAGCAGGCAGGCAAGCAAGCAAGCAGGCAGGCAAGCACGCAAGCAGGCAGGCAGGCAGGCAAGCAGGCAAGCAGGCAAGCAGGCAAGCAGGCAAACAGGCAAGCAAGCAGGCAAGCAAGCAAGCAGGCATGCAAGCAAGCAAGCAAGCAGGCAGGCAAGCAGGCAAGCAGGCAAGCAGGCAAGCAAGCAGGCAAGCAAGCAGGCAAGCAGGCAAGCAAGCAAGCAAGCAAGCAGGCAAGCAGGCAAGCAGGCAAGCAGGCAGGCAAGCAAGCAGGCAGGCAAGCAGGCAAGCAGGCAAGCAGGCAGGAAGCAAGCAAGCAAGCAGGCAAGCAGGCAAGCAGGCAAGCAGGCAAGCAGGCAAGCAGGCAAGCAGGCAGGCAAGCAAGCAAGCAAGCAAGCAGGCAGGCAAGCAGGCAAGCAGGCAAGCAGGCAGGAAGCAAGCAAGCAGGCAAGCAGGCAAGCAGGCAAGCAGGCAAGCAGGCAAGCAGGCAAGCAGGCAAGCAGGCAAGCAGGCAGGCAAGCAAGCAAGCAGGCAAGCAGGCAAGCAGGCAAGCAGGCAAGCAGGCAAGAAGCAAGCAAGCAAGCAAGCAAGCAAGCAAGCAAGCAAGCAAGCAAGCAAGCAAGCAAGCAAGCAAGCAAGCAAGCAAGCAAGCAAGCAAGCAAGCAAGCAAGCAAGCAAGCAAGCAAGCAAGCAAGCAAGCAAGCAACTGAATAGACCAACACAAGAAATCACAGTGGTCCTTCTGAATTCATTCACTCAACTCGCCTCCTTGCTCCACTTTGTGAGCTTTGCTCGGATCGTCTCCCAGTCGGTTGGCCGAACAAACTTCTTCACGGTCCTCGGGCCGGAAGGGTAATTCAGGTACGCCCCCAGCAGTAGGGCCAACTCCCTGTGTTGACACGTGGTCACAACGATTGCTTTAGACAACACCTCGCACGCACACCTCCAGTGTTGGTCTGTACCAGTCTTCCGCAAGGTGGTGCGTTTGCTGGGGTGGTGATAGTGGGGAGTGCCCCCAACGTCAATGCTCCTTCTCCAACCACATTTGGCCAGTGGCAAACATACGCTATGGGGTAAGCATACTTGAACTGGTGTTAAATACGGGGTCTTGAAAAGGTAGAAATTCTGGGCTATTTAGCACCCAGTTGGTTTCCCTTCAAATGGGACCGGGGTCTGCTTCAAATTAATATTCTTGATCAACTGGCGGGTAGCGTCCTGTATGCGTCGCTTGTGTCTAGCAAGTTTGGGGCCCAGCGGCCTTCACTCGAAGCGATTTCACGAAGGGATTGAAATGGGCGTTCCTTCACATGAATGTGTGTGTTCTTTGAGGGTGCCGTTTCTGGGGGTGGGTTTACGTTTCCCTGTAAATTACAGGGAAACCAAAAAAAACACCATTGTCTTTTCTTTCCTTTTGGTAGGAAGTAACCAACTTCCGACAACACACAATTCAACCAAAGGGGAACCTCATGTGTGTCCAACATGAATCGTACTTGCATCTTGGACACTCGTTGTTTGCTGGTTGAACCAAAGAGCGCAAAAACATGACTCAACTGATGCCACTGGAGAAGTGGAGAGTTCAACGCAACAGCTCAAGTAAACACCAGCTACCCGCACCCAGTTTCTTCCCATGTCTGCAGGGCAAGCAGCGGCATACGTGAACTGGTGTCCACATCATCCGAGTGCCGCTTGAAACTCATGTGCACCTGAGAGATGCTCAGAGACGAAGGTCAGGGCTGGGCCGGGCCGGTAAAAAAACACGCACAAACACACAACCACAGTTTGCTTTAAATGGAATAATCCACACAAAAGAAGTTTACTTGGCTAAACATGACTGCAAGCACACAAGTGCCAAAAGGTGAATCCGACTTCAGCCTGTCACAGTTTTCTTGGTCCGGTATGCTTCAGAGTCACTTGGATGTCCCTGTGTCAACTCAAACTACACCCCTCTGCCCACTTTGACCTCCCCCATCCGTAGATACCATTGGCCGCGAAACGTTGGCCGCCGGTAAACCTGGCTGGGAGGTTTGTAACCCACTTTATACCCAAGCTTCCCAAGCCCCGGCGAAGGGCCCTCAGGATATGCTTTACCCAGCCCTAGGCCGAGGCTGCACAGTCGCATACAATCATGTGCACGGTGAAATGACCGGGTCCCACAAGCCGCTCAGTCTCCGCTGTGTCGCCATGATGCCTGATTCACGTCGAAGAACTGGGTTTTGGGGTCCACCAGCCTGAGAAAGACAAGGCGTGCCGCAACCCCTTTAAAAGCCAAACGAAAAAGAGCCAGACACCCACCCCCCCCCATTTTAGACATGGCCCTAATTTGACACAAATCCCTTTGAACGTCTGTTGGAGCCTCCTTGAAACTTCTGAAGTGAGGTGCTGTAAATGATAGAAACAGGCAGCGCTAGCCGAAGAACGCTCACAAATAGGCTGGGTTTTCAGTCCATTGTTCACTCAAAATCACTAGCACCTCGGCGCGTGAGAGTGGGCCGTCGAAAGGCCAGTTGATTCTGGTATTTGCGCCTTTACCTGGCACGGGGCCCAACAGTACCCATTTGAGGCGTCGTTCACGAAGTCAGAAGGGACTGATCACAGGAATCCGGCAGGGGTCTCAAAAGCCGAAAGAAACTTGGAACATGGTTCGACAGAAACTTGTCATGGCTATGAATGTAAGTAGGGAACCCCTCAAAAGTGGGAGGTGCACATCAATCTCAACCTGAATGCTGTCCACGGTCACTCCAAATTCTTTCGAGGGCAGACATACAAATCAACAGCAGGGTTCCCGTGCCAGCTTTGTTGTTCAGGGACATACCGGCATAATTTTGGAGTTCCTTGCCGAGGTTTAGTTGAGGCAAACAGGAAAACATGAGCAAAGACGCGTGTCTTTCTTGGGGTCCCCCATTTAAAGACAGGACGACTGGGGCTCTGATAGACCTGCACTTTGCGGGTGCTGTCTAACAAACCTCACCGTCAGCTTTTGCCCTCGAACCTTCAATGTACAAGGATGTTGTTTGTGGGCACGGGTTGTCCATCCAAGTGTCTACACTACACTTTTAGGGGGTTCTGGTTTTTCAATCAGGGGGGTCTAAAGCGCTCCAAAATACAGCGTACCCTCTTTCAATAAGGAAACGTGTATGTATATTAATATACATATTATATATATAACGTATATAATATGTATACTAATATTGATTCGTCTAGGGACGTCACTAGGAGGGCGCGGCGTCACCCAAAGTGCTACCTGCTTTGGGGTACTTGAAATTTGGTTGGTGAACTGTTATGAGTTGCCTAGACGTGTACGGTTTTGGTTGCAGGGTCAAACGGGCAGCAACCGGCCGAGGGGGAGTCTAGAAGCAACTTGGGTCTGTTTTCTCGAGGGTGCCTTGTTTTTTGTGGAACCCAGCCACCACTTTGGGATTTTGGGAGTCCACCGAAGAAAACAACTCCACTTAAGGTTCCTTTCGGGTGGCTCACAAATATCTTACCCCACGTCAGCTCCGTTTCGGCTTTGGCACATGGTCATCTCCGTCAGCTCCGGCATGTTTTGCCACATGGACTCCGTGGAACTTGTGGAGCCCGGGCAGTTGGTCTGGCCCCAAAAACGCCGCGAACGGGAGGTGAACCTCTGCCCTCCGTGGAAACGGCTGTTTATTAGGCTTGGTTGGCTCCAAACTTGACTTCACTCAAAACATCGGGATTTGTTGCAGGTAACCACTGGCTCCAAATCTTGTTGGGGCATCACTGGCTGCTGTCAACACCTTGTCAAATGTATGTATGCCGTTTTGTTGGGCGACAGGCATCTATGACCGTGATTCGGCGTGATTTGGCTTGATTTTCTCCCCCAGGATGTCGAACGTGGATATGTCGGATTTGTCGGACCCATCATTTTCAATGTATGCTTCTCAGACCAACATTTGGTTTATTAGCAATGACGCTGCTTCTCAGGCCAACGTTCGTGAATGTGGGGCATTCGAGGTTTTTCCGATAATCGGGCCACATCGCGCCGAATCACGCTCGGCCACGCTAGCAAGTGGCATGCGACAAGGTCATAGACTCCGATAAGCCCAATGTTGTCCTGAGAGTCTGAGAAGCTTACATACCAATGTTGCTCTGAGAGGCCGATAAAGGTAAATTTAGCTTACATGCCAATGTTGTTCTGAGAGGCCTATAGAGGCAAATTTCGTAAATTTGACACACATGAATTGGTACGGAACGCAAAGACAAAAATATCAAACAGGTGGTCCAGCCGCGGGCCAAATACATTGCACTAACCACTTGGGTGTGTTTGCTCGCTCGGTACCCTGTTCACTTGAACCCCATTTTACCCTCATGGTGTCTTTTGTTTGGGGACCCCCTAAAAAATGGCTTCGGCTTTCCTTTTGGTGTCCCTTTAAACCCGGAAACAGGGGCGCCAACTCGCAAAGACGAGCCCATTTGGCCGCTCCGAACCGGCCTCACGGGGCACTTCAGGCACCTGGTTCCGATCGTCTTCAGCCTCCGGAGCTCGCCCGAAAACCGAATTGAAACTGAGAGGTGAAACCGGAAAAGGCAAACCTTATGCTTTTCCCCCCCCTTTTTATATCCTCATCTTCAAAGGCTAAGGGACTCTGGGAAAATTGTTTGTTCAACCACCCGCCTTAAGTCTCCAGCATGGTCTGGAACTTGTAAAAACTGTGGAGGCTGCCAAAAGGGAAACGGCTTGGGAAATCCTGAACACACACAGAGCGGTTTCGGCTTTCGCCCGGATTTTGTCTGGTCTTCCCAAGCCGAAGGTGAAAGAGTCTTGAGGAAAACTCGAGGAGGCGAAACCAGGGAAACGGCTGGGGACCCAAGGAACCTATGATTCATGGTTTCTCCTTAACCCCAAAAATGGTACTCCCCAACAAACAACGCCCATATTGCCAGCCAAATGGTGGGTTCTCAATTGGTGTCCTTGACCAACATGTAATTCATGCTTCCCCAACCTTGTATGGCCGCAACGCAGCAGCCCCGGACGAACAAACGAGAAGAACCAACAACAAGCAAACATCGAAACACGTGCAAAGAAGAGCGACGCAAGGGAAATGGAGCTGGACCTCTGCTTGAAGCTAAACCTTAAGCCAAATAGAGCTAGACCCTGGAGACCAGCAAGTTCAACATGAGCTGGGTCACGAGGGTCAATTGCAAGACTCTGTGGCTGCAACCAAAAAACGATGTTCGCTGGATGTACACCAGTTCAGCAGCTTTCCTCCAACTGGTTTGAACTGCTGGTAGTCTTTTGGGGTTTCCCATTTACTTTCCCAGAACCAGGGCTTCAAATCCATACTCCAAACCAGCGGAATCCAGTGGTTAGCGGTATCCGGTGAGAATCCCGCATTCTGAATTGGCCATGGGTCAAAATCCCGTACCCCCAGTGAACATCCCAATCCCCACTAAAATAGGTTCTAAAATGGGCGGTGCACCGACAACCCCCAAAATGGGATCCCAAACGGTTTTGACCCACAGCCAATTCTGCAGAACGGCAAAAACCGAAGGACTTCAGAGAAAACCCGGTGGACGCTGGCGGCAACCAACCTGGCCTCCGCCACCGGTGAGGCCTCAGGGTCCTCCTGCACCTGCCGTCTTTGGCTTCCATTCCCTTGGAAAAAAAAAACACATATGAATCATGGGGGCTGGGGGGAAGGGGGGAGGGAGCAATAAGCCCCAAATAAGCCCTGAAAAAGGGGCCCCAAATAGGTGCCCATGCTATTTGGGCTCCCTCCCCCTTCCCTCCCACCCCCCCAGCCCCCATGAATGAACATAGCCATAGGTTCCCTTAGGGGCAAACCACAAATTCGTCCCTTAGGGGACAAACAACAAAAAAGGAAACCAAGAGGAACACAAAGAAAACTCATTGACATAAAGAGGCACAATGATAGAACTAGAGCACAAGAAAAGACCTTGACACGCAGAAAAGGGGGAAGAAACATTGTGGACAAGATTGAGGGGTCTCAAAAAACAAAACCGGGGAGCATCCTGCAGCACGGATTTCAAACACCTTCCAGATAGGGGAAACGAAGGAGCAAGAGCAAACAAGTAACGTGGGCCAAACCAAACAGTGGAAAACCGAATCCTAAAGACATGACCCTCTAGTGTGAACCTCGCAGAAACACGGCCGTGTGATTTCTTTCAAAATCCCATACCACTCCAAGGGGCCATCCCGCCTATTCCTGAGTGGCTTGTTTTTCACCAAACGCACCACCCAAGAAGCGGGATCCAAAGCAGCACCTGGTGGACGAGATACATATTGTCCAAGAAAGGACAACCAAAATGTCTCGTGTTTCTGACCAAGCTGATGTTTTTCTCCCCAAAGCGTAAGTGGCCCCGCCCCATCCCAAGAAGCACAAAGGCCGAGCACACCTTCGTGTTTTCCGGCCCCCATCTTCCCAAGGGCTCAGCCCAGACCTCCGGTTGTGTCCCTCGGGTCACTCGTTTCGGGTGTCCGATTTCGATCAAGCGGCTGCCAGGAGGTGGAAGGCTGAGGCCCCAAAGAGCCCCGGCACTGGCACGTGGAAGATGTCCGCGGGAATGCGCCTGGCGAGAAGACTGGGCGTGGTCAGATCCCTTGAGAGCTCAACTGGGTTAGATGGAAACCACTAAACCCTAAAAAGCTACAAAGCTAAGGGGATGGCTGGGAGCCACCAAGAAGAGATCCTCGAAATGGTCTGAATTGGGCTTGTCTTGAAATTGCCCTTTTTGGGGTGATTTGTTAAAGGATACCCAAGGTCACGACACAACGAATTGTCTACCCTGCCAAGGTCTCCGTGGAAAAAACTGTTTACCCTACATGGATGTCCGTGCCCAAGGCTCCCGCTGCGCGTGCGTGTCAAAACAAGGGACTGACTGACTTTTCTTGGGGTTTCCCCTAAACCAACCCCAAAAGGGTACCCCTGAAAAACACACACCACCACAAATGGAAGTTTGGTTTGGATCCAGCCAGGCATCCAAAAAATGAATATCTACCACCCCAAAAAAAAGAAAATGGGCAGTTGGGTTAACTGAATAATGCAGATTGAAGGGAAGCCACAAAACGATCCCGTCTAGCTCCACACAAAGGAGGAATGATCCAAAGGTCATTATATATATATATATATGTATTATGTATTTCTATGTGTCTGTATATATATATATATATATTATCATAGAGTGTTGATAAGATTGGACTTCTGCTCCATGTGTTTCCATGTGTTAGCAGCCAACAGAAATGGGAACTGCATTTGCAACAGATTGATATTGCACAGGGATTAGGGTTTGTTGCCAAGAAACACTACAAGCCTGAGTGGTTTTCCTGAAGCAAGCAAGCCCTGAAAGGGTGCCCTCGGGAAAAGCCACACCAAGTGGCACTCCTCCAATTCCAATACTATCCTGAAGACTAAGCTGAAATCCAACATAGACCTAGTCATATTCCCATTCCCTAACAAAGCAGCTGTCGTAACAAAATATGGATGCATCATTTCCACAAGGAGGCCCCCTGTGCACTTTGGTTGCTGAAGGCCATCTGGGACCCAACCAAAAAAACGAACTGCCACACGAGATCCTCTATTTCACTTGAAAAACCGGAAGTTTTCTTTGTAGAACACCTCGATGGTCGTGCCTTCTGTTGAGCTCCCGAAACCCCGACTCTGCCGCCTCTCCGGGTCCAGACCATGGCGGAAGGAGAGCCGCAGGCAAGCTGGGGCCGCCAGGTCTTTCAAGGAGGAGCTCGCCTCAGCCATAACGTGCTGGAAACCGCCAGAACTAGTGGAAACCACTGGTAGGAAATAAAAAAGGGAAAATGGAGGGACAGGTTAGCTACGATGCCTGGAAGCAGTAGCTTGGGGTTGGAGCCTTTGGGCAAAATGTATTTATGTTGAAAAACCGAACGGATGTTTCACAAACAGGTTGGGCCCCCACACAGAATCATGGGCACCGCTGCCTATGCTTCCGGAGCACTTGGATGCCCTGAAACATCACTGGGACTAACTCACCTTACAAAAAAGGGCCCGCAGGTGGTCATTCAAACTCCGGGCAAATTCAGCTGGACCCCTGATCCAGATGAGAGGCAATGAAGCGAGCAAAGGTCTGTGGCTCGTCTTCGATGAGCAGCTTCTCCTCGTGGGGCCAGGCTTGCAAACCTTGCTTGAAAACCCTGGGCACTTTTGCACTTTTAAATGGAAATCTCAGGATTTTGCGACAAACTGTTTCAACATCTGTTTTCTCAATGTGGCCAAAGAGCACGGAAACTCTGAAAGGCTTAAGGATCGTCTAAGGACAACTGAGTGCATCTATCCAAACTGACCAGGGATGCCTAGTCGATCTTGTTCGTCAACACCTACTTTTGGAAGAGAAGGATGGGGGAAAAGACTCGGCAATCAACCAACAGAAACATGGGTTCGATTCGTTCGTGCTCCTTTTGAAGGCACATGACAGCCTGTCGCGCGCATTTTGGAGCCTACAATTCCTCTTACATCACAGTGCGTGCTAACTTCGTTCAGACCACGACAACTGCTGTCTGACACAGGCTAAAGACGGGGAACATTGGAAGTCCTGTGTAAAGGGCTATGCTTGTTGACACTCCATGTGCAAGCAACTTAGTACATGCCAATCAAACCCATGTGATTGACCAATGTAGTAGGCACACACCTCTTTCAAAGCCTCCCGGTCTTGCTTAGGATAATTTGCAGATGTTTGTTGAGGTTTGAGTGGTCCGCGACCAAGCATGTACGCAGGTACTAGCAACCTGAGTACATTGCCATCCCATCACCATCCAAACTTTGTTTTGCCACCAGGCACAATGCTTACCAAATCCACGTTCCCAAACCATGGGCAAAACATGCAAGACATCAGAACAATGGGCGTGTCTCTTTTTAGGGGACCCCCAACACGGTGGTTGTCCGTTTGGTGTCGCGTTAAAACCAACCAAACAGAATTTCCCTCACAAACAAACAACCCGGATATGCTTGCGATGGCTACGAATTGCCCCTTCTTTGTCTTGTCCTTCTGCTCAAGCATCGCTTTGTCCCAAAGCCATGGGCAGAATGTGCCCGAAGTCCGTGGCAGCAGGAGCATGAGACATCAACCAACTCAACTCGTACAGGTGATTCTGAACGAAAAGTCACCCTTGTAACACCAAAGTAATCGCTTATGAGGAGATGGTTGGTGATCTAAGAGCCACACTCAATATCCATTGTCCCCACACAGCGCATGCGGGCGAACCCATAATTCCTATATTTCGGAAGGGGCCCCATGTCATCGGCTTTCTACAGTAGATGACTGTGAACATTGGCCGTCCTCTTTCAAGGGCCCCTGAAATCTGTTTGGGCCATTTGGGCTTCTCTCAAAATAGCCGAGCCCTCCACAATTCCTGGTTTCCTCTTAAGTTCCTTTAAAGCCGCAACAGGGTAGGTACCCTCAGCACCAAAACAAATCAGACCTACCTCTCACCGCTGGAACGTGCGCGCCGAGGCGCGAAGTCCATGTCGTTGAGATCTTCGCTGCGGCACATCAGCCTCGCGGAAAGAGCGGACACTGAAATGAGAGGCACTTCACCCTCTCCAAAACCACTGCAACATGAGCGAATACCCGACATCATGGGCACTTTATCCTCTCCGAAGCCAGAACATTTGCGGGTATGCCTTTCATGATGGGTAGATCCGCCTCTGCAAATCTGCTGCAACATGAGCGAAGCCCCCTCTCCCAGGGTTCCATGGCAATTGTCAACTTGAGGGATGCCAAGCAAGAAATCCTTGCTGAGCTGGTAGACTGTGTTGTCAGTTCTCATCAATTGAGGGATGTGGCTTTGACGGACTTTGATTTGCTAAAGTCCCCCGGAAAAAATGAGAATATTGCCAGTCCTGATAGATTCCCTTTAAAACCAACAAACAAAAATGACCAGTGGATGGATGTGGACAGGCGAATTCCAAAATCCACAGGCAAAAGGCATTTCCAGCATCGACCTTTGGCTTTGCAGAAATGGCAAACAATGGCCATTCAAAGACCTGCCAGGGAGTGCCCTGCCGCGGCTTCGAAACTGGCTGAGCTGAACCGACAGCCCAGGCCAACCGAACCAGCAGCCCAGGATGGGAAGCGTGAGGCGGAATCACTGTTTCAAAGCATATGGCAGCCAAAGTGAATTTTGATGTCTGCACAAACACCAGCAAGTCGGTGAGCAACCCCCCCTTTCCTAATGCTGGTTCGCATGACAAACTTGTTTGCAGTAGATGAAGGTGAATCGAGTGTACATGGGTCTGTAAAACGAGGAAGTATGATGAAATCCAGCGGTTGCAACGCCAAACTTGGCGGAATCCACTGGTTGAATCTCAACACGAGCACCTGCAATCACACATCCCGAGGGCCTCACCCCAAAAATGGCGGGATTCCCTTTTGGTCTCCCTTCAAATCGGTATGGAATCTTTAAAAAACTTAAACACAACACACACCCAGCCAAAAACAAAAACTCATTTCTTCCTCGGCACGCTGGAGTCATGAGCTGTGTATGCGCCGAGCAACTGCTGCAGACTCTCCGCCTTGCCGTGGACCTTGAGACTACTGTCCAACAACACCACGCCTCAGGATTTCGGGGCCAAAATCGGCTTCGGTTCTCGCTGCAGCTTTACGAGTAACATGGACCCAAACAACCGGTCTTAGAGGAATCGCCTTTCTCCCTTGGACTCCATTTTGTGGGTTCCATCTTAAATAGTTAGTTGCAGGGGAGTGGATTCCATTTTAGGAAGGGCTCCTCAGAAATGGCGGTAGAAGATCCGTGATTGCTTGATTCTCATCCAACTCGGTCCAGGCTATCACTTTACAGAGCGATTCCTTCATCCTTTAAGTGGCCCTACTCACTTCCAGAGTCTGGCAAGTAAATCGAGAAAATCGCGGGGGGTGGTGGGGGTGCCCTGAGTGCAAGTGCAATCCAGCTTCGCGAAAAGTGTGAGAAACCCCGGAAAAAAAAAGGTAAGCACCAGGAAATGACGAATCTGTTCCATGTGGAACCACACGAGCCAACATAGTCCATCCCCCAAACACCCATGCGGAAGACCCAAAGCAAGGTGCCGGAAGAAGCAACTTACTCACTCAAGTTGTTTCCCCAAAAAAGTCTCCTCACAAAAACAACTCACACGAATCCGTTCAGTAAGCTCACAGGGTCCTGGAGCCTAGCTCGCCTTTCCGTTCAGTAGGCTCACCTGCAAGTGAACTGTGCCGATTGGGCACTCCAACAGCAACTTGTTTATACAACAGGAAGGGGACCACTACCTGCTTTCACGAGCGGAAGTGGGAAGCAAACCTTCCCCAAGCCTTCCAGAGGGTTGTCTCAAAGGAATTCCTGAAATGTGTTTTGAGTGGTTTTGGGGTTCCCTTCTCAAGCCTAAAACAGGTATCAACACCGATATGTCCACTCAAAAATCCGCCTGAGCACGAAGCACTAGAGCTCTGTCAACTTCGGGGCCATGATAATTAAATGGTTGCTTTCCCTTCTTCCCACCAACGCCGTCGAAGGACAGCGTTGATCACGCCAATTAAAAGAGAACGATGCTTAAGCCATCCCAAAGAAAGAGGAAGACCCATCCCTGGCAAGTGGCCGTCGCAAATGCCTTTCAGCATCCGCCGGAAGCTGGAAACCATCGCCTGACCCAAAACGCACAGCGAGGAATGGTCAAGTCCCAATGGCTTCGGTCAATGGACGCGGCTTTTTTGGGGGACCCCTCATAATTGTGGCGTTCCTTTTGGATTCGCTTTCAAGCCACCAAAAAAGGAGTACCCTCAAAACGCACACGCCCATGTCAATGTATGAACATTGTAACATGTATCTTGGCAAGACAGACCCGGGAGAAACGGTGAGTCTTGAATGTCAGGATTGGTGATGAGCAAATGAGAAGACGTCCTCCGACACCGATTGACAGTTCTATATTCCTTTGTGTTAGGGTCCTTTTTTGGGCTGGCTTTTCTTGAGGAGTCCCATATTTAGACATAACGCCAATGGCACTCATCTAAATCTCACCCAAAATATATTTACAACATCTTCAAAAGCTTCCCTACTTCCACTTTCAAAAGAAGGCTGCCTAGAACGCATGGGGAAAGGGCGAACAACATCTGGAGCCTTGTCTAAACAAGGATGACCAGGCTCGGGCGGGTCTTGGAGTCTGGAGGCCTACATCTGATTGCATGTTCAAACTGATGCTTTCTCAGATTGGTGTGTGTGTGTGTAGTTGGGGGTTTGTCAACTTTTTATTGTGCCTTAACAAGTCAAACATAAAATAACATGCCAACACAATCAGGGGTACCCTAAGATTGCTCCATGGGCAGAAGTCGCGTGGCTAGTCACGCATCAAGGATTTCCCGGCAGCTCACAAGGTACAATAGGGGGAAATAGGGAAAAATAGGGGTTTCGACGACGGCGTCTTGCAAACCCCAGCTTCCCCGCATTACAGTATGCATACCCCTCTCTAAAAGACGTTGCCATTGAGAGACACGACTCTGCCATTCCAAAGCACAATCTTGCATGTCCTCAGGATTCCTCAGGATAACTCTAGCCATGTTCAGCCGTGATTGTTTTGTTTGTTGAGCGTTGCTTGCCCCTTACTCAAGAGGCTTACGAAGCCTAGGGTGCTCCTTAATTCTGTTAGCGACAGCACTGGAAACCATGGCAGGAACTGGGCAACAAACAAGTGGAAAACAGAGGGCGCTTAGTCGCTTGGATTACCGGGGGGCTAACCCTCCAAGACCATGATCCCTAAGGCATGTTGCCCAAACACACGAAAACCAGCAAGAACCACTCGCCTCGGCTTTAGCTTCCGTCTAAGGCAAGCAAGCCTGGCCCGTTTCCTGCAAATGTGAATGCCAAAGTGCGAACATAAGCTCTGCGGGCAAAATCCGCCCGTAGCTTCGGCTTTCTTAGCTTTCAGTGGATAGGTGCCTCTTGGTCATGGATGCATGCGGGCATGATCCAATGTGTATATACCTAAAGATCCTACAGGAAGGGTTCTCAAACTCCCCGCAACGGTTTGGGCCTGGAAGGTGCGCTATGATCAACCGAAGTTTAAAATGGAAACTTCCGTAATACGAAAAGTTGAGTGCGCAAAGTGGAAAGAGTCGAAAGAATCACACAAAGAAAGTCAGAAAGTGTTGAAAGGTGGGATCTACCTAAATGTCAGCACGGGCGGCAGTCAATTTTTCTTGAGCCAGTATCATGTCGGTATGCCATTACCTATCAACACCCCCCGCTTTGCAGAGGTGCGTTGGTGAGAACAGTACTTTGTACATGTTTCCCCCCCCAGACCTGAAGCAAAGTCCTCTGAGGCCGCGACAATGAAGACGTTGAGCCTCAGTGGAATAGGTGGCAAGCCATGGTGGTATGAGGCCTATTGCATCAATGGCCGCTGCAACTGCATTGCATTGAATCTTTTGCAGGAGCATGCCAATCGAGTCGGCCGACCACGACTTCCGTCGGGCAATACACATGTGATTTTCATGTGAATGCTTGAAACTGAATTCATTTTGTTGCCGCAAGCGGAGGCGATCTCACGACCACAGCTTCCGCTGGGCGAAATTGAAATGATATCCGGTGGTGGCGGCCGTGGATTGACCTACGGCCGCAGCTTCCGCCGGGCGTGCAAACTTGGCACAGCTAATGTGCGGCATCAATGGATGAAAGATAATAGTTTTCGAACATGACATCACCAATGAAAATTGAAAAGGTTACCGCAACAAAAGCCAAACTTTCGGTGACTGGTGCGGGTGCTCACCATCCCCACGGGCCCTGACGCCATTGCTCCCATCCAGAGGACCACCCGTACCAAGAGCTCCAGTCCTGGCGCCCCTTGTTCTTGCCTTTGCCCTTGCCCTTTCCCTTGGCATAGGGCTCGGGGCGGATGGACCGGGTGATTGCCCTCCACTGAGTGTTCCTCGCCTCGACGGGATAGGTTCTTGTCCGGCCGGATGAGAATTGCGGGATCTCCAGTTCGCCTGTGCTAATCGTTCCTTGGGAGTCGTGCTTTGCCCAGGAGGCACGAATAAAGCTGATCATCACCTCCAAGATGTTCTCGACGCTCCCTTCCGGGACGTATGCTCCGCTGTGCCCAATGATAATAGGCACCTGCTTGCCTGGAATGAAACGATAGGCACACATGACCGCAAACTGCATGATGGTGTAGAATCTCGCGTGGTGCGCGATGAAAGCCTCCGTTGACACGTTCAACTCGTGGGGATCGCGCTTGTTGGGGCCGGGAATGAACACCAACTTCGTGCCAGTGTTCTGAGACCCTCCCCGATCGCGCTCCTCCCGTGTGCGGCCAGGGTCAGCAACGACCGCTCGGGCGATCTGCCTAGGAAGTCCAGGCTTTCAGGGGTCAACCCTTGCGTAGCGCAATTATAGGCATAGAACGGGTCGACCGAGAGGCGGTCGGACACCTTCTCGCAAAAGGTAGCCGTCGATCTGTTGGTTGCCACACCTCTTATTCCAGCACTTCACAACCGGGATCTTCATCATGGTCGTGAAGAAGAGGTCTTCCCACTCTGGCTCGTTCTGGTAGCGGCTCCGAAGGTTGTTCCAGCCGCGACCATGCCCTTTCTCTCCCCTGGAGCTCGGGCACCCGTCGAAGGGTTGCAGGCGCAACCTGATATGTCGGCCCTGCAGGTCTCTCATTCGACTTCCCCTTCCGGGGAGCGAGCTCATCGATCGTGGCAATCTCAGTCACGGCGCCAGGAAGCAATTTGCCGTTCTTCGTCCCCTCAACGACAGTCCGCCAATGCCTCCAGGCCTTTTCTGCGGTCAGGGTGTTTTCACTTCTGAAGAAGTTCGGGTTGGTGTTCTGGGCACCTGGCGTGAGCTCGGATGTCAACGCTTCGCGGTACCTTTTGCGAAGCTCGGGGTACGCACGATTGAAATAGAGGAACTCATTCTTGCGGGTATGGAAAGCGTAAATAATATATGCATTTCCAACCCAATCGGCAGACATAAACGCCTCATCGCTCGTGAAGAGTCGAATGCCGTCTTGCATCATGAGCTCCGTATCGAAAGCAATCGTGACGGGCCTTCCGGCTCGCGTTCCCGCCAGCTTCCTCATCTGTGCCTCCCAGGGCGGCGTGGGGTTGAAGTAGACGTGGGCTCTGCCTGTCGACTTCGGATAGCCCCCCGGGACCAGGCCAAACTTGAGGATGCTCTCGGCCGACCTGAGATCACAGGTGTGGTAGAGAACAGCCGGGAAGCCCCTGCGCCAGAGATCCGTCTGCTCGGGATGCCGTACCGCTCTCGGGTATTGCCCGCCCAAGTACTTTGCCGCAGTGAACTCTTCGTCAAAGGAATACAAATTCGTCAGAATCGCCTGCTCAGTGTATTTCCTGGTGAGCTCGTTGTGGTGTCCTTGCACGGCCCTCACCCGCAACGCCTGATACGGCAATCCTTTCCAGGATGCTTCCCCCAATGGAGGGGGCCCAACCATCACGCGGAATCTCCGGGTGCTGTTATTCCGGATGCAGATGATCACCTCCCAAGGCATGACATTGGCAATCCGGTCGTTCAAATGCCTGACAAGTGCATCGAACTCCACCGACAAATCGATTCCACGGAATGGTGGGTGTGGCTTCCCGTCTTTGAATGCCCCTCCCCGCGGAGGAAGTACGACATCTTTTTCGAGATAGCCACAAGCCTGTAATCGCGGTCCATATTGACCTTGGGGACATGCCCCATATCCTCGACCTCGAGCCACTCGCACTGCTCCTCGGCCGGGATCTTCGTGTTGATCTTCCGGGTTTTGGCCCAGTCCTCCCAAAAGATCTTTTCCTGCTTCGGGTCCTTCTGCTTCTTCGACCGGGGTTCCCCCTCGGCGTTGCCAGGCGGCGCTTTGGCCTTTGCAATCCTCGGCATCGCCTTCACCTGGGGCTTGTCGGCCGAACCGGCAGCCGTGGGGTCCGACTCGTCTCCAATCTCGATGAAACCAGTCGACTGGGGTTCCCCCACAGCGCTCTTGGCAGCAGTTCCGCGCCTTGGTGGCGGCGGAGTTGGCGGCTGCTTGGATGTGCTGGTGCCCTCCGTCACGGACTCAAAAGCGACAGACTCCGCGGTGATCATGGAACTCATCCCTGCCACCTCGGATTCATCAGCTTCTGACACCAGCTCCAATGACACAACCGTCTCCTGGTCGAACAAATCTCCTTCCGCGATGATGATCGACTGGCCTTCCGGCGCAGCGCGGTGCAATTTTGGGGGCAGGTTGGTTGGGTCCCACCCAAAATCCTGGGTGTCATCGCCCAGCAGGAGCCATTTGTCCTTGTCCTCATCGTCGGGCACAATGGACAACCCGTGCTGTTCCGCTGTGCGGCCAATGTATTGTGACATGGCGATCTCGACGCGGTCTAGCTCGTCGTCGGAGTTCTCTTCTCCTTTGTCGACGGCCTCGAGAATGATCTCGGATTCGTCGACCTTGGCCCCCCGCATCTCGATGGTCATGGCGTTGTAGGACTCGTCCTCAGCCACTTTCATCCAGGCGGCCACGTCGGCGTCGATCTCCTCGCCCTCCTGGTCATGGGACCAGTCGGGCCTCTCCTCCATCGCAGCATACTCGTGGAGTGCTTTGGCCAGCTTCAAACATGTGGGCCAGCCAAACAGCACAGGATCCACCGGTTCTCCTTTCACATAGGGTTCAACGCTCCCGATAGCCGGGAGAGCACACCTGATCCGTTGGGCCAACAGCTGCGTGTTGATTGCCGCATGAAGGAATTTCGACACAACCTTCCGGTTGGCATTGCTGTATGTCATATGCACGTCATCGTATCTGTGAGCCAGCAATGTCATGACCGACGGGTCGATCGAGTCGATCGCCTTGATGCGGGTCCCATCGTCGATGTCCCCATCTGCAAGGTGTCGAAGGCAGCCGTTCATAGCCTCATTGTAATCGGAAGTGAGGCCATAGTCCTCGGCGTCCGGGTTACTGATGAAAGTAATGTCCCGAATGCGTCCGAGCCCAACAGCCTCCTTGAAGAAGTCGAGCTGCTCAAACACGCGGGTCTTCTGAACCTTTGGCCATTCCGACGCGGCCTTCCGGCCCGCCTCCGTACGATTGAACCGTTTCTCATGGATCCATCTGCACCCCACGTACCCATAGTTGCCGAAGACATCGTTTCCCCCCCACAATACGTAAACCGAAATGGGAAGCTGTTTGATGCCCTTCTTGGAGTTGTCCTCGCTCCATGGTGCTATAAATAGCGTCAAGCCCTTTTCCCCAGTCCATGCCGTGGTAGATGTTGCGGACCCCCTTCAGCTGTTCGGCCTGAAGCAGCTCCGCCACATGGTGCTTGGTCGGGAATTTGTCGTTCGGCTCTTCGACCATGGCGCAGGAAGAGTCTCCAATGACCAAAATGTCGACCACCTCTTCCGAGGGGCATGGCACAGCGCGAAATTCCGCTGGGGCGTTACGCCCTAGGACTTGGATCAAGTCCCAATAAGCCATTTCTGAGTTGCTCCCGGCTAGGGTTCCCCCCAGCATCAATTTCGGTGCCTGTTCTTGCGATGCGATAGTCCGAGTCACCGTGTCCGGTTCCGGGATAGTCGCAATTGCTGCCTGCGTCTGGAACTGCTTCATCAGCTTGTCCCATTCCACCAAATTGTAGATGGTGCGCTGAATGTCGAGCTCCTTCTCCAACACGTCGTTGAGCAGGATATCAACGGAGGGCGCGAGGGACGACATCCTTATCGCAGGAGTTGAATGAATCACTCGGGAGGCTACTGAGATCGAAAAGGCTGCGTGGATCGCATCAGTAAGTTTGAATGTGTAGTTTTCGGTGTTCTTAAGTGATTGGCCTCTACCTTGCGCATGTGGTGAAGTACACCGACATTTGAACTTAGACAAAGTTTTCCCCAACATTCCAACATTGGTAGCAACAGACCAAGGCTTCTTAAGAGGGATGCCGTCGGCGTTCACTATTCCCACAGCACATCCATCAAAGTCAGATTTGTCAAGTCCGTGCTTGTCAAGAATGCTCTTCACCTTTGGAAGCTTCCAATACGTGCATCCCTTGGGCCATTCAATGGCGATTGAAGGGTTGAGATGTCCCATTTCATCCAAGAACGCGTTGAACAACTTCCTGTGGTTAGCAACTTTCTTCCTAGCTGAGGGAATCTTATTGTTGATAAAGTTCCATGGTGTACCCCCCGTGCAAGGCAGGCTGGCCCAGATCAGTATGTGTTGAAATTGTTTTGCAAACTCAACAGCAATCTTTCGGTTTTCACTCTGATTGAAATCGTTATTGAGGGTGAACCTGAACACCTGGCATCCAGCTGCAGTGGATCTGCCTACGTCACCAAGCTTTGAGTCCTCTCCACAGCACACTTCAATGATGCATCTGGGAGTTGGGCATGGTGCCGCGGCAGCAGGTTCCCCCGTGCGTCCGTCCATCCTGGGGGACGATCCGCGATTCTTCGATGTATCTGATTTGAGATCGGTATGACTGATTAGCCTGAGGGCGTTTTTCCATTTTTCACTATTCGTGAAAGGTTTGGTGCAGATGTCGGCAGATTGCCTGACTGTGTCCGCATGAACCAATTGATAGTGCTTCCTACGGAACTGTTCCGCCAACCAAGCTAAATTCACTCTTTGGGTTTTGTCCGTGTGACGAAACGCAGGGGATTTGCCTGATTCAAGGATCCTAATGGTCGATTGATTGTCTTCGACGAACACTCCTCTAAGACATTTGGGTCCAAACAGTGAAATGCTAGCCGAGCCAATCCTCTCATCTCCCACGTAGTCCCAATCGGTAACGGCTTCCCTGATTTCGGTGGACTCAATTTGGTAGTCAACATCAAACATCCCATATACTCGAAACAAAGTTCTTCCCGTCCATCTTTTCACAGGCCTATGGGGTTGGAATCTCCAATCGTCCTGCATGAGATCTACCTCCGCTTTCTCGTCAATCATGATGGAAGTTCTGGATCTACCCAACATTTTGCAATCAACGGGGCAATCTTTGGTGGATTCGGGGTCGAACAATGCATTCCTAACGCGTTTGTGCACTCTAGATAAAATGAATCTGTGTGGTTCGTAAATCCAATAGTCCCCAGAATCGACTTTGGTTACGACCTTGCCTTCCGGCGGGCTCTTCGTGCTTATTCCCCCCGCGTTCTGGAGGTACGCCCACAGACCGGCAGAAGGAAGTCCTACTGCACGAAGACTGACATTGGCTGCCACAACTTCACTTTCAGTGGAGCTCATCGACACTGAAGTTTGTTTCTTACTAAAGGCAGTCAACGGATAGTACGTGTTGGGGCCAACTAGCGCCAACACGCACCCACTTGTGGACTTGCTGTCATGTTCACCGGTGTGGTCTGCATCTGCAAAGATCCACAATCTGCATTGAGTGATTGGATCGCCGATGAAACATGACATTTTTAGATCTTTGGTGGTATCTACATAGCACACGAGTCTATGCAGTGCCTTGTCACAGTCGGCAGACCACTTCGTTACTCTTGATGCAAGGCCTTGGACTGCTCTGAGCAAATCGAAACGGGCCATTCTCGCAGCAAAGAGTATTTTCATCAACACTTTAGTTGCAATAGGTGCCAAAACGCCCTTAATTTCCTGCTCGTTCTCAACGGCCGAGCAATTTTGTCATCATGGAATGGCGTTGGAACCCTCTTGATTGTTTTGGCATTACCCCCCGCAAGGTCAACATACCTTTCAACACAGCTTTCAAGGAAAGAACACATGTCATATTCAACCACGGTTACCGGTTCACGCATGGCTGGTTGATCTTTCTCTAGCTGATCGAGGTAGAAGAAACCTTGCGCTCGGGCCTCAGACTTCGCCTGAGATTTGCTTCTTGATTTCTTAGCGGCCGCTAGGGCAACCATGGCATCACCAACGGAGCTGTCGAAGAAGTACGAGGTTCCCTGCCACAGGTGCGGCAGCGACACTTTGGGATTCGTAACGTCATCCCACATTTCTCCGGCATCCCCTTCCGGGGTGCAACCCCGGTACTCAGTGTACCTTTTACCCGTAAGGCCGAGCTCTGAGGTGACTTCATCATTTAACCTCATGAGTTTACACCTT
This sequence comes from Effrenium voratum, assembly GCA_963377175.1. Lineage (NCBI taxonomy): Eukaryota > Dinophyceae > Suessiales > Symbiodiniaceae > Effrenium > Effrenium voratum. The sequence goes on along the minus strand of CAUJNA010003661.1, from coordinate 852,264 downwards.
GGTTGAACGTGATGGCAGGCCAGGACACCGTGCTCCGGCATATATTCCCAGTAATCTTGGGTCCGCCGGGCAGGTGTTGCATTCTTCGCTGCGGGGTCGGGCAAAGAATGTTGAAAGACATCAGCGAACGGATGGTCGGTTACGCTAAGGGTTTCCCCTGGGCGCACCATATGCTTACAACCCAAGTACCTACCAATGGGTTCCGGCTCATCCATGTCAGTCTGGGTTGAGATGAGCCTCCATCCCTCCTTCATGTTTTTCTCCGGGCCTGACATTTTGAAGTCATCAACGTAAACTATCAGCAACAGTTGAAGTTCATGGTGATAGAATAGGGAAGGCCACGTGTCCGGGTACAGCAAAACAAAGTTTACTACGCCCAATCTGTAGGTGCAATCGATCTCCCACAACCCCCCGGAGTCTGGATGCCCATATAGTGCAAGCCTAAGTGGCACGACCGGGTCTTTGTGTTTTCCAATCCACGACTTCGGCCATCTGGTTTTAGGGAGCCTCACCCAAGTCTTGGTACCGCGCATTATAATGATTGCGTGTATGCTTGCTTTCCATCAGCCTGTTCCGTTTTGTAACCAGGCTGGGCACCGTAGGCATCAACAACTTTGCCGGCTTCCATCGTCGCCGGACTCGAACCCAGTTCTGCAAAGAGTGCCGCCTCCGAATTTTCATCCTTGACGTCATTGCCCTGGAAAACGGTTCGCCCTTTAAACTTCCTAAGTTTATGGCCTTTGGGCAGTTCACTACCCTTTTCAACGCAAATTTCAAAAACGCGTCCAACATGAGCTTTTTCACCAGTTTTCTTTGCCTCGGATGACACGTGGTCCCATTCCCGAATACCTTCGAGATCCCATGCTTTCTTCACACTGAGCTTTTCCCACTCAACATCGAGGGACTTTTGAGCTTCGGGATTTACGCGAATCTCGGCGGCATTGACTGGCCTAGCCACCGCAGCATACATGTGCTCGTGGAAACCTAGCTTGTGACGGTGCGCCTGCGACAGTCCCTTTACCGTCGGCATGGCGGGTGCAGGGTGCTCTCCCGAAAACATGATCAATTCGGTCAACTGCTTGACTGACAGACCGGCAAGACCTTCTGATCTGCGCTGCTCCTTGGCTTCGGCGGCGGCCGCCTTGCGTTCCTTGCTCGACGCTGGTCGATCAGCTGTTCTTGGCAACGTCTCGATCAGCTTATCCTTTTCATACTTCTGTTTAGCCTCTTTACGCTGCTTCTGAGACATAGGTTGCCAAACGAAAGAGGATATAGTGGGTGGTCGGTTAGTCCCTTTGTATTTCCTCACCAGAAAGCCTCCCGCCTCTGAGAATGAGGATCCTTCCTTCGGGATTTCAACTAACCCACCTGTTTTGTGATCAACAGTTTTGATTGTCTCCACCTTGGATGGAGCAGGTTCATCTAGAAGCGTCTCATCTTCCACATCGGCAACAGCCTCCGGATCTTGTTCCGCTTCTAGGAGAGGGGCATCCTGAATGGTGGGACCAGATTGAGTTGAAGAAATCTTACCCTCTCGAAGGGACTTGTAACGGTCCTGCATCGGGAAAACAAAGTTTCCATCGGGCCTCGTGATTTTGAAAACACGATGCAACTTCACAACATCATCAAAGTCCGTTTCATTCAGCTCTTTTAACGATGCAACAAGGTAGTCACCTCTCCATAGAAAGCCGGGGTGGATAACATATCCAACAAACACTCCCGGATTGGACGTGGGATCAAACTTCAAGTCCTTCTTCGGTTTCTGTCTTGGGCCAATCCAGTAGTCTATACGACATCCGAACGGCAAGAACTGACCTTTGAACTCTTCTTCGAACCTAAGATTCCAAGGTGTTCTTGAACCAGAAGGTGGTTCACAGACATTTTGAGATAAACACCAATGCCTTGCGGCGTGCGGCCAGTATGAATGATTCAATCCGGCCTGTGCAAGTGCGACTCGAGTTCCCTCGAGCACGGTTCTGATGCTTCGTTCAGCCACCGCGTTCGTTTTGTGAATGTACTCTTGACTGAGGACGTGTCTCCAGCCCATCTGTTCAGCTGCAGCAATTAGCTCAGGGGCATTGTCACTATAAAACGTGCCAACCTCGTCTGACGAGGAAGTGAAATGCTGAAACGCCTTCACAGTGGCTTCCGTGTTTCTTTTAGCAAACGGGTATGCATATTTGAAACCGGTGGCAACGTCACTTATGACAAGAGCAGAGTACTCATCGTCTATGCCTAGTTCCTGTTCGTCTGCAGTGATTATGAAATCGGCCGTGATGTGCTCAGCAAACTTTCGAGCATCAACTTGTCTGGATCCCCCCCGCGAGCGAGAGGGAGACTTGGTCATCTTGGCGCATTTGCACACTTCGCAGAATGGATTCTTTGGCTGGTGTGTCATAAGGTGCTTCCGTGATGCTGCTTCCTGCCTTAGGGCATTTTCTGCAAGTGACCTAGGGCTTTTCTTATCGGGATTGCCAACAACATCTTCCCCTGCCAAATCTTTACTCTCCATCGGCTCAGCATGTTCATTTGGTTTGACTTCGATGGGGTCATCCGCCAGAAGCTCGGCGACAACTCTAGCATGCATCTCAGGGTCCTCCAGAGGGGCAATGCTAGGCATGTACTCCTCTCCCGCTGCATCTTCCGCTTGCTCGGAGGAGGAGTAAGATGATTCACTCAATGCACTGCTTCTGCCGACCTGACCTTCCGGTCGGCTTGGCGGCGTGCCTTTGGCGGGACATGCCATAGCTGAGTCGCCATCCCACACGTCGTAGTACGGGACATAATCTCGAACTTTGAGATATATTCTCGTCCCATCAGGCTTGACGAAGAATGGCTTGTCCTTCGCGTACCATATGAAGTCATAACCCTGATTCATGCACTTCAAACCTACAGAGAGAACAGAGGGTGTTTGTGGCAACAGGTATGGATCCGTGTTCCCAAGGTCACCTGCGGCCATATTGGCTTGCTTTGACGAATCACTTGGTCCATTGGCAGTCATCAACATCACGGGGTCATTTGAATTATAATTCGGGGCAATTCGCACGAGTAAAAAGGTCGGTCCCACTCCCAGTGTCAATAATCCATGAACAGTTCGGAGAGAATCTCTTGCTCGCCAGTGCGGGCTTTGCGCCCATGTCTCTTGGGGCGCATTGCCAGCATCCGATCTCGCTGTCACATTCGTAGTTACACCTAGTCGGATGGCCTTCCAATTCACGTCTCACAATGAAGGCGAGCATGGTTGCTCCGAGCCTAGCATCATCTATGCTGACTTCATCATGGAAAAACTGATGGTCGATTGGGTAGACCTTTGAATACACGCGCGGTTTGTCCGCGATCTTAAACTGCTCACCATGTGCTGGTATCCGATTCATTTCAACCTTCGAGCTGAAACGCACGCTCGGGAGGGCAGGCACATGCTTCCAGTCCGACATGAGGTTCCCCTCAGCGACAGGGGCGTTCATCATGGAAGACAACAAGCATCCCAACACACACACAGCAGCAGGAGAAGGCTTTCCGGAAGACTTTCCCTTGTGACCCTTCTTCTTTTCTCCCTTGGAGTCACGGGAAGTGGACCGAGAGGTCGACTTGGAACGATCCCTGCTCGATTTGCGATGCTTCCGATCCTTTCCCTGCTTCTTTTGCTTGTCTGCGGATGGCTCCCTTGACCCTGGGACGGCCGGCTTCGGGTCGATGTGAGCAAACGGGCAGTTTTCACCACGGTCACACCTCCCTTTGGGGTAGAAACGGCACTCTTTCTTTCCCTTTGGGCTATTCGTTCGGCCTTTACCCTTACCCTTCTTAGGCTTAGCGTCTCTTGACGGGGTCCTACCCCTGGCATCGCCCGATGGCTGTTCATGCTTGTACGTGCAATTGTCCCGCCGACACGACCCATACTTGACAAATGCAATGCAAAACCCCTTAGGCACACGTTGGCTCTCAGCGGCGGGTGCGGCTGGCCTACCCCCGTTCTGCCTAGCAACCCGTTCTCGGTTGCGCTCGAGCCTGGCTCAAGACAGGTATTGCCTCACAGATTCAATCAAGTAGGTGTATGAGTGATCGGCGGACTCTTCCGAGGCGCTCAAATAGACATTCAAATGGTGTTGCATTTGCTTACTTTTCTTCAGCTGGTTGTAGAACAGAGCCTCAAGCATGGAGTCATCCGGTGTCTTGGCATTCATCCCTGCAAGAACACCCTCCCAGCTACGCATGAAGGAAGTGAGGTTATCGTTCACGAGCCTCACGTTGAGGAGATCTTCCATGGCATAGGTGGCTCCGTGCTTGATGTTCGTGCTCAGGTGCTCGTGCACCATGAGAAGCACTTGTCTCCCACGAACTGGATTCCTCTTCTGCGCCTCTACCTCCTTGAAGGTGTCGACTTGTCTCGCCAGGTCACCCTGAATGATGTTGGTGAGGGCGGACAGCAACTTGGCGTCCAAGGTGAGGAAGGTACCTGGCTCTTTGAGCTCCTCGATCGTAACGGCGGGCTCCCACACTCTGCTGATCCACGTGAAAGCGTCATCGGGGCGATCGGATGCCGCACATACGGCTTCCCGCACCTTGATGCGCCAATTCCTGTAACTCTCAGGAAGTGGGAAGGAGGGAATGACAATCCTCTCCGCCTCCTTGACCTTGGGCTTGTCATGGTCTGCGTCCACTGCGCTCGCCTGCTTACCCAAGATCTTGTTGAGCTTCTTGCGGATCATTCGTGCTTTCTCCGATGATGATGATGAGGAAGATGATGATGAGGAGCTGGACGATGAAGAGCTCGGAGAGTCGGAAGGAGACCCACTCTTTCGCTTCTTGTGGCTCTTCTTCTTCTTCTTCTTCTTGTCCTTCTTGCTCTTCTTCTTTTTGTCCTTCTTCTTTTTCTTCTTGTCCTTCTTGCTCTTCTTCCCATCGTCATTCCCATCGTCATCGTCGTCGTCATGATCATCGTCATCATCGGGATTGCCGGCAGGTGGTTCCCCACCGCCTCCGCTCTGGCCTTTACCTGCGCCTGATGGGTTCGCATTCCCATCGTCTGGACCCTGTGCCGGAGATGTCGGCTCATATTCATCGGCATCCCCGTCAAGGTCATCGGCTGCACCCGGCCCATCACGGCGGAGTTCGGTGGAATCGGACCTGATACGTACCTTAGAACTAAGATCCAGGCCGGGAGGAGGAAACGTCTGTACAGGAGAGGCCTTTGGCCTCAAACCGAAAATCGGAGCATTAGAAGAACTACTCTGCTCATTGCGAGATTTCAGTTCACGACGTAGTGCTTCAATGTCCCTTGACTGCTTCATGATAATCTCCCTCATTTCAGCAGCGTCCCTGTCCGCGTCCTCCTTCTGCTTGTTGTGGGTGACTTCCCAAATCAATTTGAGCTGTTCATACTTCTTCTCAGCTTCTAAGCGTTGAGCAACCCACTGCTGCTTTGCCTCGTTGAACTCTCTTTCCTTCGCCATTGCCTCTTTTTGGCATTCACTGATGTGGTTCACCGCGTCCTGATAAAGTCGGCCTTTTTCTTCAACATGGCCGGCTTGGAGCTGATTAATGATGGCGTCGTGGCGTGCCGAAGCATAGGCAGCCACTTCCTCAGTACTCGGACCTGTGTTGACCACATTCACCGTCTGGCTATGTTGATATATGTTCGGGGCGCTCACATGATGTTGATGAAGGTGAGTCTCATTCTTAGTCATGTGCGCGTGCATCTCTTGCCCAGGTTGATGTCCGGCGAGAGGTTCCCCTCCGCTTCCCATTGAATCCTCCGGAAGGACGACCGAAGTGATGGGCACAAGCGCATCGCCTTGGTCGGACTCAGGAAAACTGCTTCGGGAGCGCTGTGACGGATTGCATGGCGGTTTCCCTTCCGGATGCCCACCCTTGATCAATTCGTTGGCCACTGCTTCGTTCATCCTCGCTATGGCAGGGTGGCATCCGTCGCCGCTTGACGCCATTGCGGCGCGGGTGAGAGCTGACTGTACAAGGTACCAGCGATACGGCTGATAACCTGTTGAAAGGTGGGATCTACCTAAATGTCAGCACGGGCGGCAGTCAATTTTTCTTGAGCCAGTATCATGTCGGTATGCCATTACCTATCAACAGAAAGTAAGCAAGAAGTAGAAAGAAGGAGATGGAGAAGAGAGAAATTGTGTGGCAGGCGCAACATCTCACGGACGGGTTTGCGAAAGTTGCCCAATGGCACAGCCGCCTAAACTGCATTGACCAACTTAAGTGTTGCAGTATTGCCAACGCTTAGTCACAGGCCCATGCTCAAATCCCGCTACAAGGACACTTTTGACTGGCACTGCTTGAGGCGGGTTGTCATACTCAGTCATACGCAAGGGTCCATTCTGGTTTCCAAACGGTGTCAAGCAGTGAGGTGGCCAACTTGGAGAATGGATCTGCCAAAGGAGCATGGCGCAGCGATGGCAAAACCAGCATACAACCACATTTTTGATTTATGGCGGGTGGATTGATGCCTTCCAACATTTTCGCTTCCGCGCCCGAAACTCATGTCAAGATGACATCCGCCACATCCGACCCGGATCATCAGAGGCATAAACACTTGTTACTTGTTGACACTGTTAAATATGCAAGCACACCCAAACAAACGTAAGCAATGCACATTTATTCGCGCCTCATCTGTTCACAGCAAGGGCGATAAGCTTCAGTTCTCCCAGTGTTCCGGAAGTGGCTCAGCTGTTGCTTCTTATACCTTTCTAAATATGTGAAAAGTCTCAACAAATTGCTGACACGCTGTCCGACAAGTGGGACCCACTTGGGTTGTTTCGAGGGACATTAAAGGGGCACCCCAACGTTTCAACACAGGGAGCCGAGATGCAGGAACCCACCCAGTCCGAAGCCTCTGCATCCGCTGAGTCGAAGAGGGCTTGCAGATGAGAGCGCAGAACTGCCTCGCGAAAGGACTAAGCCAGTCATCCTGAAGGCTTCAGCCTGATTTCTGCCTCTGGCTTTGCAGAGAGTGAGTGACAAACCAACCATTCTGGGTTGCGAGGCCACTTCCCATCCAAAAGAACTTCCAGCCAAATGATGTCCGAGTCATCTCGAGCTTGTGGGCGGCCATAGCCCCTTGGTGTTAGGCCCCCAGAATCGAATTGCCTTTCACAGGGGTTGATGAACCCAAACATTGAACAGGACTTTAACAGTGTTTCCTTCTGCGTCAGAATTGGCCCGAAAGGACATGTCTCAAACGATGTATCATTCGATACATATCGGGTCCGCCGGCCTCTATGATGTAGGTGAACAGCACGTTCACCACAAGGATTTGAAACTCCACGCCTGAGGCTTGTGTGCTCTGGAATCGGTACCCGTCAGAAGCGCAAAGCTAAGGGAAAAACCATCCGAACCGAAGAAACCAATCTAGTAGTCAAATAGTTTGGGTCGGGTTAGTGTACATATATGCGGTGGTCGTTCTAAATTGCTTTGCCTCAAGCCGGCGGGCCGGCCATTCTTCGCGAAATAGTCACTTTCGCGAATCTTTCGCGGCTTCATCGACGCGCACTTTTCATTTCTAGAGTCAACAAGTCGCAGCTTTTAAGTACCAGTGTAGCACGCATATTTTGCGTTTCCGCAACGCGAGCCGTAAAGACGCAACTTTTCAGCACCAGTGCCCGAGATGCGGCGCCCTTGCACTCAAAGCCTGCGCTTTCGCGGAACTTTCTCGAAAAAAACCGCCCAAGTTTCAGAGTGTGGAGCCACCAACACCCACACACTCGGAACACTAACCAGCCAAGCAGGGTATCAATCTGTAGCCTCACCACGCTGATCAGTGCAAAATCAAAAGGGTTTTTTAATAGAAGGACGGCTCAACAGAAAAGATGCACTGCTTTCACATGACACTGATTTACAAGATACAGTTGCGCAAAACTTACGCGAAAAACAAGCTACTATCGCAACTCCGCCACAAACCTTTCGAAGAGGTACCATGGGTACCTCAACAACCACCGATGGTCACCGAGTACTAAACTCCTTGCAAGGACCTTTAGAACGAAAAGCAACACCGGGATGGCAACCACCATCCACAACGCCCTGCTTTCAAGCTTTGACCCATACATTTTGAGCTTGTTCAGCTACGCTACCAGGGCAATCTGATTCCGAAAGATAAACAAATGACTTGCTCAAGCTTGCGACAAGGACCTGGTAACGGGTTTGCCTGGGCACTGGAGCAAGAATTTGTTTCGTGAGGCACACCCATGAAAGCAGCCACCATCTTATCAGCAGCCCAAATCTTCGTGAGCTTGATTGCCTTCATTTGCCCAGCAGTGTTTTCTCAAATCCGCTGGCGGGGGGGCAAACAGGGTCCCGGATAGTGGTCTTCCCCAAATTATCAACAACTCCTTGCACAAAAGGAATGCATGCCAACATCAACAACGCACACAGGACACACCACCAAAAACATGACCAACATCAACTCCAAGGACACTCGCCAATGGAAACTCATCACATCAGCGCCCTCCCTGCGTTCGGAAAGTCAACGCCACGTCGCTGAATTGACTTGCGAAGAGCCGGCTATCCGGCGCCCTCTGGGCCAATAAGGTCGCAATAGACACGAGCCTTGGGGCTTGGTGCTTGCAAGATGTGCCGGGTGTTTCCCAGTATCTCGTGTGGCAGAAAATTGACTTGTTTGGCAGAAAAGGGCTCTAATTACCCCTGAAATTGGATACCCCGACATGCTGGGGCGATTTCCTCTGCTTAAGCGAAGTTTGAGGGCCCAGTTGGGAAATCGAAATCGGGACCAATTTTCCAGAGAGCCCCCCCCCCTCCCGAGGGGAACCGCCTCCCAATTGGTTTCTCCGTTTAGCGAGAGAGTGGAGATTTGATTGGCCAGCTGGAAGTAAGCAATTCCCTAGTCAAGAACCTGCGTAAGGTCGTTGTAGCCCCGAATAGGCTTGTCGTAAGTAGCGCAGAAACACTTATAATCAGGGTCGTGGTTGAACACCTCTGCACTACCTGGCACAGGGAAATTCGTCATTTAGGAAGGCAGTCTCGGTCAGTTGTTGAGGTTGGTCCCGTTCGTTTCACCCGGGTTTCGGATTGGGTCAGGCCGCGCTTAAACTAAAGCGCTGGTTTTGGGGTGGGTGCCAAAGCCAAGACTTGTGTTGGTTTTGGCAATGTAGCATGGGACTCATGCTCAAGGGGAAACTAAGACTAGTGACGCGTGATGTTCTCTCGCCTTGCCCTAACAGCCTTCCGGGCACCTAAGCCAACCAACTCATCAACAAACTTGTCAACCAACCAACCAACCAGCCAATCGACCGACCAACCGACCGACCAACCGACCAACCGACCGACCAACCGACCAACCGACCAACCACACGCGCACATAGCATAGCGGCAAAACACGCGCGATTGTAGAAACCATATGCCAACACACGCTGTCACTCTTCACGCTCCTTGGCCAAAGTCGTACGCCGTGGGGCCTTCCTGCTCGAGGCAGCGTGGCTCTGTTGAGAAGAAATGGCGGGGTCAGCCTTCAAGGGCGGACCTCGCACGGCGCTCTGGCTGCGCCAGTGGTAGAAGAGAATTCACTTGTCTCGGCACAGCGCTTGCAAAGTCTTCAAGCTGGACACGACGTCTTCCCGCTGGATTGCCACGCCGAGTGAAACATGATTGTAGGCCACGATTCCTTCGGAAAACAAAACGAAACATACTCATAACTGATGCGAGCCAGCGTTGCCCAGTGTCGAGTGTTCCAGCGCTGCCCAGAGCCCAGTGTTGCCCAGTGCTGAGGGTTCCATTGCTGCTCAGCGTGTCCAGTCTCGGTGTTCGAGCAGTTGCCCAGTGTCGAGCATTCCAGCGTTGCCCAGAGCCCAGCGTTGCCCAGTGTTGTTTGTGTTCTAGTGTTGCTCAGTGCGTCCAGTCTCGAGCGTTCGAGTGTTTGCCCGGTCTGATCAGTTGTGGGAGGCATCAAAAGTCATCAAACTTGTGGAGGATTTGATTGGCTTGCTTTGTTGCAAGTTGACTGGTGGGAGGGATTAGATTGGCTTTTGGGGAGCATGGAATTGGTTTGTGAGAATCATATTGGCTTGTGAATGGGGGTTGCTCGAGTTGTTGTGGTTTCAAACATCAGGTTGACTTGTTGGAGGTTCAATGAAATATCTCAAGACGTTTGTTGATTGAAGATAGCGTTATTTAATCTACGTGTTGGCTTGTGTGAAGCTCGAAAAAAAGCAGTTTGTTGAGTTGTGGTTTGAAGATGTTTGGTGACTTTGTTCATTCAGTACAACATTCCTGTGTGAAAGTTAGATTCACTCGTCCGAGTTGTGCGGTTTCCAGCATCAGATTGATTTGTTGATGGTTCAACAAACTAAGTCAAGATGTTTGTCGCTTCAAGATTGTGCTTGTTTGTCTCAATGATTTGCTTACAACATTAACGTGTTCATGGTCCGTGTTTTGAAGCTATTTAACGCCATTGATCAGTGAAGGTGTAGATGCATCGAACTGTGCGTTTGATTGTGTTTCCTTCAAGTTTAGAGTCGGGCGTCGCCTTCCATTTCAAGTTCGTTGTCTGGCGCGGAGCTAGTTCAATGGCAAAAAATGAATTCAATGATTGCGAAATCGCGTTTGGCATCATGTTTGCTAGTAGTTGTCGACGTTCCAAAGTTGTAGAGGCGTCGAGTCGCGCGTGGTTTCTTGGGTTGCTGAAAAGCAGCAGAGCTTTTAGCACGCATGCACTTGGACTTGCAAGTATCTCGCTTTTGAAGGAAGTCCAGATGTAACCCACCAACAGGCAGCTAATCGACCAACCAAACAACCAATCAACCACCAAGCCAACCTACCGGCCGGCCGGAGAGCCAGCCAGCCAACTAATCGCACCAACCAACCAACCGACCGATCGACCGACCGATCGACCGACCGACCGACCGACCGACCGACCGGTCGGCCGGCCGGCCGGCCGGCTGGCCAACCAACTACTCGACCAACCAAACAACCAACCAACCAGCCAGCCAACCAACAAAGTTAGGGCCCTTGCGAAGCTGCGAGCCACTCACAGGAAAACAATCACGTCACCTCCAAAGCATTCCAAAGCCAGAGCTGCTGCGTAACAAGGACCCCCATACTAATAACCATTGCTTGTGCTCAGCATGACCCATTTGCTTGTGGCTGATGTTCTTCTAGAGCAGTCAACCATCATGAACTCTTTGACACGGAGGATGCAACCGGACAAGCGGCGGCTGACACACCAGGTTCAGGCTGGAGTCAAGAGAGAAGGTGCTAAAGACGAAGCGGCTGGCCTAAGAGTTCGCTCCACAGTTCGAACGAACGCGCCTGGCAGCGGAAGACATAGCTCGTAAGTCTTAAGCTCCACATGTGGAAAGGTGGGAGCGCTCCCTTGGTATTGGCCCTGCAAGCATGACAACTAGTTCACACTCGACTGCTGGTCAGCTGCTGGTCACACAAGCCAGAACGGGTTTTATCCGCGTCACGTAGTCAGCCGTCAAACACCCTCAGTACCAAGCAAATCTAACCCTCACCCTTCAGGAAAAGTTATTTTGATGCTTCTTATGAGTTCTTGCCAAATTTCTGAGAACCCTTCTGGGGGACTGGTACTTCCTAGTATTTCTCCTAAACCATCACACCAATGGAGGAACGACCAACAAGTTGAAAAGGTAGGCTGCTGGCAGGGTATCCTTGCCCCGTTCCTGCTTGAGGATTTTCGGAGAAGGTGCTCCTCGAGAACAGAAGCACCGCGCCAAGCGGCGACAAGCACGTTGTCAACTAGCTCATTCCTGGGCTCTTCGGTCTCCTCGGTCAGGAATAACAAACGCTCACACTCACACAAACCAGGGTCAATGTTCATTCACCTGACATGGGACTCTGGTGATCCTCAGTCGGGTTGGGTGTCTTTGCCCAAAAGGGGGTGGTAACCCAACGAATCCTTTACAGGCCCTATCGTCTTTGGTTAACAGGTCTTTTCGCTAAGAAATTCAGGGTTCAATGTCTTAGCGGCCTTTTCCGTTGAGGCTCAGAAGTTCACGTCTGCAAAACGCAACATTGCGACCTGCCAATCAAGACCAGGTTAAGACATTCCAAAATTCAGCCCCCCACCTCCGGAGTGGTATATACAAGCATACAAGCCCTATTTGAACACACGACCCCATGTTCTCATACGCTCAGGCTGTAGTTGGTACCAGCTATGATAACGCTTCCCTTCTAGGTGTTTCGGCTCACAGCGACTCACCTCAGGCTTGCCCAGCCGGGGCCAGGCGACCTCTCTGCAAGAGGCGTCTGGCGTCTACCAAGCGGTGGTGGCTGCGTGGAGCTGCGTGTTTGGTTTTGCTAATCTCGCCAATTTCGGAGCGCATCATCGCATCGCGGCACGCGAGGTGCTTCGTGTCCTTATGGAAGAGGCCAAGCAATCCTTCCGCAGAACATGTGTGGAGGATTGTGGAGGCTTTGCCCTTCATCCACGCTCCGGTCTGGACTTGGTGTGGGGCGCACCCCTTCTTCTTCGTTGTGGTCTCGCTCAACGCTCGTGAAGCTTGCAGCCGCTTGATCTGTCCGGGCCTGCCTTTGCTTTTTGGGGAACTGCGACGTGATGGCCTGGTTGGCGTCTTCACTATGCACTTCGCACTGGATTGCGTCACGCTTTTGCCTTCGCCTGGAGCATGTTTTGGTGCGTCAAGTGTGCAGCTTTCTTCCTCTGGAGGCCAACGCACAGCAGCAATTCAGCCGGACCAGCTTATTCTGCAGCCATGGAGTGTATTATTGCTCGCGCTTCGAGTTGGGAGGCTTGACATAAGGCTGTTCCGTGGGTGCCAGACAATTGGTGGATGCTTTTGCTGCTTCGTGATCTCCTTTGCGGTGACTGCGAGGCCACCTCCCAAGGACAGCTTGAATGGATCGTGTATGCCACTCTTCCATCTGCGTGTCTCTCAGCTTTACGCTTCAGTGTGCAATGATTTGGGCCTGGGCTTCCTGTCTACCTACCTGGTGGCAGTGGCAGTTCCTTTTCCTTTGTGTGCGGTGCTTCTTCCTTGCGTTATTCCCGCGTGCAGGCGAGGTCCTTCTTCGGATGTTGCGCATCGCATTCTGCTATTTGCAGAGGGCCGAGTTTTTCGTTGCCGGGGTTGTGGGGAAGATCTCCTGCCTGAAGGTATTGGGCTTGCTGTCTGCTCTCTTGGTGGGTCGTCTGGGTGTGTTGTGGTGCGGGTCACCTTGAGCCTCGCAAGGCCTCGGCTGTCCCTGCTGAACCCCTTGCTTTGCAATGGTCGGCTGCTGGCAGTACAGGATGGACTACTTTCTCTGTTTGTCCATTGCTGGTAGCTTTCCGCTGCTTTCGTGCAGCTTCCGCTTGGCTCGTCCTCTCGCTTTGCTGCCTTGTACAGTCAGTGCTTTCCGTTTGCGTAGTTTTGGTTACCTCCTCTCTGAGGGGGTTCTTGTGATGTGGGCGGCCTACTGTGCTGCCCACTGGGGATCTTTCCCCTGTGTATGTCTGCGGCTCTATAAATCGCCGCTGTGTCTGCGCCCAATGTGCCGGAGTGCAGTGGTGGCGGCCCATCATGTCTCACGTGACGCCCGGGCATCGAGGAAGAAGATAATGCTTCCCTTCCAGGAGGGTGCCCTACTAAGGGGTAGTAATTCTCTGCATTCGAAGGAAGAAGGGGACATTCTGTCACTATGATATGTGCATGGATGTGCTAGTTTTACCCTAGCTTGCTATAGTTTGTGCAGACTAACTACATGCCAATTGGGCGGTTCATTGAACACGGGTCAACATCATCAGGACTCTGACATTGAATCCTACACGCAGCTGGACCTGGGATTCGCACATCCCCGATCAGAACAGTTGCCTGATCATTCATGCAGCGAAACCCCCAATCTGTTCGTGCGTGTTGACCACTCTCGATCCAGGTGACAAGACAAGGGAAATCAAAGGACGCCGAATGAAGACAACACCTTACCTTCACAGAAACAGCAAGAAAGGATTCAGGAGTGGAAACAAACCACTTACAAGGCTCCGGTTGGCTTGTTCCGCTTGCCGGAACCGTCGACCTTCATGTTTCGTTGCGGGCCAGGTTCAACAAGGGTGCCGTCCTCCGTGTTTGCTCCCCTTTCCGAATAAGGAAAAGTAGCAACCCAGTCGTCTTGGTGACCAATGGGAACATAAAGGGTGTTGTTCTTTTCCAGCTGCACATTCGACATGTGTTGGAACTGCTGTCCCTGTGGTGTTTTGCTTTTGTCATTTAGTTTTGCATGTCCCCTTTTCGCAGCTTGCTTCTGAAAGCTTCTTTGGGGCCTGGCTCCCACGGCACAAAGAAAAAAGGGTCCAAACAGATCGGGTGGCCGGGCACCAAAAGTCGTGGGACAGCGAGAGCCAGCAGGCCCCGAGTCTGAAAGAAAGATCAAAACCAATCTCGGCCAGGGGGCCAGCAATGAGGTCAAGATGTAGGCGGCGTGCAGCAGGTAGCTACCCAAATTCAGCAGCCGCACCCGCCGTGCAGTGAAGGGGCCCGAACTCCGACACACCGAGACTCCTGCGATGCAAGAGGCCTTTGTTGAGAGGTGCGGGCAAATGCGGTGTCCAAACGAACGGGTCCCCGAACATGACGAGTTGTTGCTTGGGTGTCCCTTGAAACCAACCTGAAAAGGTCATCCCCGCATCACCGAACAAATGTATTTGTTCCTTGTGGTTTTCCTTCAAGCCCGAAAAGGTACCAGGGTACCCTCAGAACAATTGCGAAGACACCAGCTACAGAGAATCCATAGGGGGTCAGCCCAAACCATTGTTTTTGGACGGTAAACTCCCTGTAGAGAACTTTTGGAAATGAGGCAGTCAAAAGTAACGGACCTGCAGCATGGGCTTGTTTGACCCTCACTGGGCATGTTTTTGTTTGACCCTCATGATCATGATCATCATCATCACTATGCGTGTAAAGGGCAAAGATGCAAGCTCTTGCCCAACGTTGATCCGGTTTTGACCCACCGATGAAGCCTTTCAAAAGTAAGTGCCTGTTCGGGGCTGGCCTTCATACGATGTGACCCCTCATCTCCCCGCCTCCCTACGTCTGGTTTCCCGGGATCTGCAAACTACACGGAAACGAAAAGAGAGCTGGTGGGCGGACCATTGGTTACAGGTGTATGTCTCTTTTCTTCCCTGACAAATCACCTGATTCACACACCAGAAAAAGGAATCCACAGGTAAGGGGCTGTATATCATACTGCATGAGCTGGTTCATCCAACGTGAGTTTGTTGCAACTTGTCCAGCGAAGACACAATCTTAGAGCTCTATATCACTCCTTGCTGTTCATCTTTTAATACGCAAGCCTTGTGATTGTAAGTCTGCGGCCAGGAGCTGCGGTTTGCCCGCGGCCCTCGGGAACAATGTTTCGGGACCTCCAAAAATCGTGGCAGGGCCAGCATTTCAGCATATTTGGTCCGCGGGCAAGCCTCAACTCCTCGAGATCCGTTTTATGAAACGGAAGTGCAAAAAGTTAAAATTCCCAATGTTTTCCTTGTTCCTGGGAACCCCGAAGTGGACACTTTGCCATGACCTCATGCAGAAAAGGTAGCCCTCGCCAGCAACAATCCCTAAACTCAGTTGACCCTAAACCAAAACCTTAAACCGTAAACCCTAAACTCAGTTGACCCTAAACCAAAACCTTAAACCCTAAACCAAGTTGACCCTAAACCAAAACATTAAACCCTAAACTTAGTTGACCCTAAACTAAAACCTTCAACCCCAAACTCAGTTGAACCAAAGCCTTAAACCCAAAACTCAGTTGACCCTAACCTCTGCCTATTGACACTTGCTGGGTGCTCCCACACGCACGTTTGCTCCAGATGCCTCAAAGAGCGCGAGGCTCCAGCCTAACATCCTGGAGCCTAGACAAAGCCCGAAGCAATTGCCAACATGGCTGACATGCAGGCTCCAAGATGGGCGTGGGCGAACCCCGGCTCCTGGCCCTAAGTCTGCCTCCCATAAATACTGTGGATGGACGAAAGCCTGCACCGCCGAAGAAATTTGGGGGGATAATGATTGCCCTGTAAATACCGACAAGCAATGATTTCCCATGGTTTCAAAGTGGTGCGAAATGGATTTCGCAACCATCCACATGGCTTACCACTCTTTGCATTTCTGCATCCTTCAAACAAGGGAGCCCAGTCACGTGGCCCACTGGAAACACACAACACACAGCTGTCCAGAATACAGAGTCTACCCAAATTACCAAATCACAGTTTTCGAGAAAGGGTCATATTTAGTTTCCCCCCTGCACAAGTGGGGAATTTACTGCCACCTTTGGTTGCAAAAAGGGAAATGGGGGAAGCCCTGCGAAATTTCAGGGCTCGTTTGACCCTCTTTCGATGCCGCTCGAAGCTTTTGACGTCTCCTTGCGCATAGGTCAGCACGGCCAGCACCCAGCGTGCGGCGGCCTCCGCGCTGGGAGAAGAGACCAGCCTGAGACACGTGATCTGGCTGTGGGTCAAAAATAGGTACCCCAAATGGAACCCTAGTAAGTGGAAACATGGACCAAAACCTGAGGTCCCCTGGTGGTTTGATTTGACCCATACCCATCTCTCGTGAGACCAAACGTGATTTTGGTAGGTGCAAAACACGGGGGGAGCAAACACCGCGGCACACGCTCACACCCTCATTTGCTATAGATTGGAAGCAGGAACTCAGGGGTATCCCAACCACGGCTCAACAACATGGAGAACAGAGCCTTCATGTATCTAGGGGGTGTTTTTCTTTGAGGGAAAAGGGAAATCAAATTGAAAGCAACCACTTTTTGAGATCCCCCTACTTTGGACATACCCATGTCTTCCGTTGTACAAGTACCTGGAAAATGTATGGTTGGAAGGGTCTCTTGCTCGGGAACTACCATCCCTACATTGAAGGGCAGGGTCAAACAAAAACAATCAGCACTTCCTCGAACGGGTGCCGGAAACTTTGGGGAAGCTTCTGGATCATCCCTACCATAAGGGGGAAGGGGGGGGCGGGGTCTCTAATTTGGTTGATCTGGTCTTCCCCATAAAAGGGAAGTGGAGCCCAGGGGTCACCCCCTTCCCCCAACTCCATATTTACAGGGGTGGGGATGCTTCTGGCCAGCTTACTTCCCCAAGCAACGTTTGACTAAACCGCCGCAAAAGGCGATTTCAGAATTCGAATCAAAACAACCAATCTAACGTCGTGTCTTACCTCAAGAGCCCTTGTGGGTTCCATCTGCAAACTTTACAGCGAAGAAATTCCAAAGCCTGAAGCAAGGGAGCTGCAAATACAGGACATACACCATGGTGAGCTTGTTTTATTCCCAAATTGGCGCAAGCTACAGCGTCCTTTTTGCACGCCGCGATTGAACATGCGCGCTCCCTACCGCCATTTGACAGCCAAAAGGGGGCTGGCTCCCAGGGTGAGGCTCCAAAAAGGGGCAACAAACCTCCACGGTCGGAGACAGCCGTTTCTCTTATACTAGTACCAAACAACGGCCTTCTCCATGACCACTTTGTCACAAACGGGGGCCCCTTGGTAAAACATAAATCAGCTCAGCCGAGTTTTCCACAACCAAGCTAACGTCCCTCACAAAAGGAACTGGACATACAAGGTTTACCCTTTGGGCCAAAACCAGAGCAAAGCTCGAATAGCTCGAACAGCTGAGCTGATGAATGAGATCCTATCCCTGGGGTCCGCAAGAATGTGGAATTCAATCACTAAACACAAAAACTAGGGGGGTTAATAGCTAGGGGGTTGTTCATCGTTCGGCAGTCCAACTCTTTGGTCCTGAATGGACGGTTGAGCAAAATCAACTCTAAATAAAGCCGACACCGGTGAAGAGTAGGAACGGGACATATTCCGTTTGGAAAGCGACGGTCCAAATCCAAACTCACGTCTCCATGAGGGTATGCGGAATTTGGAAGCCCGGAAGCGAGTGGGTCTACGTGTTGGTGAAAAATGATCCTCATTTGGGCCTATGGAGGTGACAAGAGGTCCGAATGATTCAACTAGGTGTGTTTGTTGAGGGATCCCACGAAAAGACGTGGTCTTGGTTTCCCTTCACCTCCGAACAGGCTACCTTTTGCCTCAAACATCGAAAATCGCCAGGCTCCTACATGATTTAAGGGGCTGCCGAATTACTCGCCTCACGTTTCTCTAGGATGAGGCCATTGGATTCATAGTAACCCACAACCTCAATCTACCTGTTGAGGCAATTGTAGAAACTTCAAGAACCAACCTCAAAGTGGCCGGCTTCGAATCCACCTGGAAAACCCCCTCGACCAACATGATCGTAGCGAGGTGCAGGCAGCTGGTGAAGAATACGTTGGGCGCCGACGCGTGGATAAAGATCCTTGCAAAATGGCAGTGGCATCTTAATGTGGATGGACAAAGTCCACTTGGCACCAGTTGGTAGGTGCTTTGTCCCAGTATTCACTGGGTTTCATCCATTACTGGTGCACGATTTTGTCCATTCACATTAGGACAGGCTGAAACTTGTTGATTCCGCTCATAAAGAATCAAAGGCACTTTCACAGAAACCCGAAAAGGGGGTGGCGCTCTTTGATTAGTCGGGTGACAGTCCCTCGAATTTGTAAGAAAAGCCAAACATGTAGAAAATGGTCGGGGGACATACAGCCCCCTGCAAATCATGCAAATAAAACTCAGGCCCCAATTGAAGGAACCACTGGGAAGGAATTGTTGGTGGCAACCGGCACTGATTCCCGGTCGGTTGTTTTGAGAAACTTGCGAAACTGATGACAACACTGGCGAGTCAGAATCTTGTAGTTATAACACTGATTTTGCGAGCGTTGTCACAAAGCAAGCCATTGCAACCTAGCGAAATACCTCTGCCTTCTGGTGCCTTGGGCCATTTTCTGGGCTAATGTTAGGTTGCGAAAAATGAATGGGGAGTCAATACACAAAAAATCCCAAAATAATTCACACCCCTGAAAAGCAAAAGGGGGAGTTAATACACAAAAGTTTTTGTGAGGCCGGAAAAATGTTCCCCAAAAAAAAGTTTGATAATTAATCCCGAGTTCAGTGCAACTCCTGTCTCTCTCTGCCCCGCCCGCCCCCCCAACCTACCACCACCACCAACAAGGAGATGATGATTGAAGTCCCTGAAAAGGAAGTTTAACTGAGGTCCCCGACAGCCAAATTCTTTATGACAGCCCTTACTAAAAGTTGCACCCTGCCAAATTTTCAAGGGGGTAGTACAGGGAACACCCAGGAAGCCAATAATGAGATTTGTTTAAGGGGGGTTAATTGAGAAAGTTTTTTAGGAGTGGGGTCAGGGATGCCTGCAAGGAAAAGGGCTTCCCTTTCCAAAGAACTACTGAGTCTCCCCAGAAAAGGAAGTTTAACTGAGGCCCCAACAGCCAAATTCTTTATGACAGCCCTTACTAAAAGTTGCACCCTGCCAAATTTTCAAGGGGTAGTACAGGGAACACCCAGGAAGCCAATAATGAGATTTGTTTAAGGGGAGTTAATTGAGAAAAGTTTTTTAGGACTGGGGCCAGGAAATACTAAACCAATACTAAACCAATTCTGAACAGTACTAAGCCAGTCAAGCAGAATACTAAACCAATACTAAACCAATTCTAAGCAGCACTAAGCCAGTCAACCAGAATTCTAAACCAATACTAAACCAATTCTAAGCAGTACTAAGCCAGTCAGCAAGAATACTAAACCAATACTAAACCAATACTAACCAATACTTACTGGAATACTACTTAGGGAAGACCCGGTCTAACCCTCATTTTGTTTTTAGGGTTTCCTCTATTGACCCCCCCCATTTTGTTTGGGGGGGGGGCCTCTATTATTCACTCCCCAACATTATGAATTTCTGGCCCAAAATGCGAAGCTCTGAATCATGCGATTCCAGCGGTCTATCCAATAGGTCAAACAAACCTCGCCGAAAACCTACGGCTGGGACCAGCCCCCCTGTTTTGCCCGGAGACATAGATTACCAAAAGCAAACTCACCAAACAAATTGGCCCCAGTAAATAATGACGTTTGCATCCACCTGCCAAGAAAAACATGTTTGAGCTCGTGGCCAGGTCTTGGATCCCGCATTTGTGGTGCAAGCGCGCGCGTTCGATGGGTAGGTAGGCTCATAAAACCCGGGACCCAAAAGCAACATGGCGGGCAGCATGTATAAAAGTCAGCGGACCGGGACCCAAAAATGACTGGTTGCCTTTCAGTTTCCCTGAGCCACCCCAAGAATCAAGGTACCAAGCTACGCAAACACGCTTGGACAAATACAGGTGAGCAGCGTCCCCTTCACGTTTGGTTCTGCCAAGCTGACAGATCATGGCCTAAGGCCTTACTCCAACCCTACCCCGCACAAACCGTTAAAGGAAAGTCGGCTCCAAAAGGCGTCGTGCACCAAGCAATGTGTATGTGTGGGAGGGTCGAC
>CAUJNA010003661.1:764403-819403 GCA_963377175.1 Effrenium voratum | reverse complement strand
GACCAAACTCGGACTGCGAATGAAGTCCACTGCTTGGCCCGCCGTTATCTTGCGTAGGGTCTTGGCCTTCCTTCACCCTACAAGGTAACGGAGGGCCACTCCACCTCTTCCAGGGTGTGCACAAACCACGTCACACGACCCGGGCGGTCAGGTTCAGTGGCTCAGCAGCTACTGAAAAAAGTATTGTGGGGCCACACTTTGCCATCTAAAGCTTCTTTCAGAGACACACGGGAAGCTAGCTGCTTCCTCAAATTGCCATGACCAGCCACAGCCGCTCAAACAAAGCCAGCACCTCGATCAGGATTGGGCCAACCCCTTCTGAGACGCTCCGACCGTCTTTGTTAAGGGAACAACCTATTTCGGCCTGCCTATTTTGGCGCCCATTCAAAGTGGAAGACCCTGTGGGTTTTCCTTTGTGAGGACCATGGTCCGATTATTTGAGCAAAACATGCCCAGCAGCGGCAGAAACAACAAATCTAGAAATCTCCACCGTTTTACAAGTATTCCTTTATACACTGCCAGGACAAAAGTTGCGCCTCTCAGGCCTTCTCAGAGAACACAACCCTTTCCCCCTAGAATCCTGCAAGCTGATGCTGGGTTACTCGTGGTCGAATTTTCACACTCCAAAACCTTTAAAGTATTTTACATTTAAAAGAGGGTGATAATTGACCGTCCCACTCCTGATTCATACGGCTTTCTTCCTGATGTATGTGTATAGAATACATATGTATATGTAAATATGTATTTCATGAGAAAGTATGCCCAATCCAAACCCGGATGCGCCCAATCAGTGTTCTGTTCTGTCGCCCATCCTCTGTGATACGCGAGAGGAGCGGCCACACTGATGCCTGGGCTCGAGACGTCGAGCTCGCGTTGACACCCCCAATTGCAAACAGCAAAATAAATGTAAGAAGAAACCTGATACGGCAGCTAGTTCAAAGCTAGCCCCCTGACAGAAGACAAACCTTGCCTAGCCGGAGATCTCGGAGAGCGAGCGGAGGGCCCATTGGCATGGGCTTGCGCGCTGTTCGCGACATCCGTGTGCGTGCCAGGTGCTGGCAAGGTCAGGTACAGATTTCGTGGCAAGCACTGCACTGTCGCAGGGCCATGTGCGGCAAGTGCAGCAACGACGAAAGGTCAGGTACAGATCTTGTGGCAGGCGCCGCGCTTTCGCACTGTGAGGTGCAGATTTCGTGGCAGGCGAGCACTTTCGAAAGGTAAAAAAAACAGGTTGCGTGGCAAGCGCGCACCTTTGCGAGGTCAGGTGTTGGGTTGCGTGGCAGGCGCAACGCTTTCAGAAGATAGATAGATAGATAGATAAGGTAAGGTAAGATAAGATAAGATAAGATTAGATAGATAGATAGGATAGATAGGACACATATAGGGTAGATAGGGTAGACAGGGTAGATAGGATAGATCGGATAGATAGGATAGATAGGACAGATACGATACATACGATAGGTACGAGAAATGGGATACATAGGATAGATAGGATAGATAGGATAGATAGGATAGATAGGATAGATAGGCAGATAGGTCGATAGATAGAAAGACAGATTGATAGGTAGACAGATAGATAGATATAGACAAAGAAAGACACACAACAAAACAATACATGCTAAACACTAAAAACAATACACACTCACACTAATAAATACAGCCATTCGTAAATGAGCCAATAAGGAAATCCGCCGACC
The DNA here is from genome assembly GCA_963377175.1 of Effrenium voratum. Taxonomy (NCBI): domain Eukaryota; class Dinophyceae; order Suessiales; family Symbiodiniaceae; genus Effrenium; species Effrenium voratum. The sequence continues at coordinate 817,706 of CAUJNA010003661.1, read as the reverse complement.
CTCTGCCTCCCGTCCCAGCCTCCTGCAGAGGGGACCGGCGTGGGATGCAACTATTGGAATCAATGATAGTCCCTGGGGGACACGCCCGAACGCACAAAAAGTGGATTCCCAGGACCGGTCCCGGGACTGTGGGACCAGCGGTCCTGGGACTGGTCCTGGGACCCTGGTTCTGCTGTTTCAGATTGCTTGTAGTCAGCCAAAACCGGTCCTGGGACCGGTCCCGGGACCGGTTTCAGGACCGGTCCTGGGACTGGTCCCGGCCAAGACCGCTTTCAAGCCGGTCCCGGGCCTGGTGTGACTGCTGGTATCCCACTTCAAACTGCTGTGGTGCCTCAAACCGCTCCAGACACCTTTCCGGACTGGCACCCGTGTTTCAGGACACTGGACAGGGTCCCAGGTCCCAGTCACTCCCTGCGACCGGCTGAGGGGCACCGACGGCCTTGTTTCTAGGACCAGCTCAACGTGACTTGGGCACAAACCGGCCCGTGCGGTTATTGACAAGCTGCCATCTGTCTGACTTTTCCGTTAATCCTTGTGGTAGTAGAGGATCCCTGGATCTATTCTGCAAGAGAGTCCAATACGTCGAGTCAAACCGCGCCAGACTGGGACCAGCTTGCCGGCGAAGTTTCAGGGCGACCCCGGGAGAGGCGACTGCTCCCGGGCCAACTCGAAGTGACTTGGGCGCAAGCCGGCCCAAGCGGTAATTAACGGACTAGCTGCCATATTTCTGACTTTTCCGTTAATCCTTGTTTGTGATCCTAGAGGATCTTATAAGTGGTCCCTGGGTTTGCGGACGTGTTGCAGGACCGGTCCTTGTGACTTTTCCCTTAATGCGCCGAGGGTCGGCGGCAGCAGGCGGGAGCCTGGTTAATACATAAACAACAACTAAATAATAACACACGCATAGCCAAAAACAAAGAAATAACAACATACATCAATAAGACAATAAAGACAGATAATAAATACACAAAAACAAAGTAAATGAATACATTAATGCATAAAGACAGACAACAATAAACACGTACATAAATAAGATAGAGAAAGGACGCCCGAATAAGAAAGAAATGATGTTTAACAACACATGGTTGACATCTGGGCAATCGACCTCCAAGTGGGGTATAGGGCCTATCCCTGCTTGGGATTAGCCAAGGACAAGCCCCTAGTGAGGCCTTAAGACTTTTATAGGGTGCAGCCCCGCGGAGAATCCATGGCAGAATCTCTGACTCTATGCAAATACAATCACCATCCCTGTTGAACGGATTTGCTCCCCTGATGCCAGCAGGGGAGAGCACATTGGATTTGCCATCCCTCCATATTGAACAGGTTAGCATCAAGCAATTCACAGGCCATGGAAGGGCATCCGAGGCGCCCAAAGGCGCTTCACGCTCAGGTTAGTCAAGCTCCAGTGCAAGGGCAAACAAATCAGAAGCAGCGCAACCGCCACCATGTTGGCTTCTGGCACATCATCCACATACATCGCCCGGTCGCGCGCACACACGGCGAGCGACTCAATAACATCAGTCTGAGCAAACGAATCACGGCCGGCGAGAGCCTGTGAGATGGGTCAAACGACATGGGTGGTTGTGCCTGAGCTTGGTAGCATATGGGCCCATACAACCTGAAAGGGGTTGTGGCGAACTTCAATTAAAATAGTCAAAACAATGAAACAAATATACAAAAAATGATCATATAGTGATCTTTATTGCCCTCTGTGTTCTTTGAAAGGGAAAGCAATTGCATATTGAAGGTTCCCATCAGAGTAACGGACAATACTAATATTTCTACTACTGGTTCACTTGGGTAGGTCCCCGGCTTTGTGAGGAACCAGAGCAAACTGGGTAGGCCCCCATGTCCCAAATCAACAACAGACCCCACATAATATTATCCGTTTCTCATAACATGTTGAACCCTGGTCAAAATGGCCATGGTCAAACTAAGTTCTACCCCGAACGCAATGAGGGCCTAGGGCGGAGGGCACCCCTGTTCCAATCCGATGATATTTTTCCGGTAGAGTTGACTGCGTCATGACCGTTTCCCCGCAATAACAAACCACCCGCAGGATGTTGATGCATGTTAAAGGACCTTCTTTGACCAGTGTGGTCATTCAATTTAGTCTGAAAGGACACACATGCGCCATCGCGCTTCGCATCTACAAGCTGCTTGCAGTTTAAGCCACTCAGAAAGGAACCGCCATCGCCTTGCAAAGCTAAAAACACCTCAATTTGCAGGCATTTTTGCTTCTGGATCAAAGTCGCCACAGTGAGGGAGAATAACCTCAGCAGCCCTGTGCCCATGGGAAAAGCAGGCGGTGCTTAGATTCAAATCGACGCGCCCTGGTGCCACTGGTCTGGGAACCCAAGTTCCTGCCTTTGGCAACGTGAACACTTCAAAGGAAGCCAGTGGAAAGCGGAGGGCACTGGGTTTCAGGTCTAAAAATGATTCCTGTCTCCCTGCTAGAAGGGCCTCCGTCAAAAGCGACTAGCGGTCAGCCGCATTGACAGCACAGATGGTGTTGTGTGTGGCAACAACAATGCCAGCACAGGCCTGGACCAGATAGTGAAGCATTGCCCCTTGAATTTGACGCTGGTACCAAATAAACCATGACACAACGCCTTTGTGTCTTGCAACCAAGCAACACACACACACAAATCATGTATATATATATATAATATGTGTGTGTGAATCTGTTCATATGCATATATAGCATGTATCCAAAGCAACAGGAACAACAACACGTGGCCATTCAGCTCCACCCTATCGTATGCGCCTGCCGTAGGGCTCTGCCGGCTCCCAATCGGCTCGGGTGATACGCCCGGGTTGCGCGCGTCTCGTTGTTGGCGCTGGAGCCAGGGCTGCGAAAGAGAAATGAGATTTCACAGGGCTGGCTCCACAGTGCTCCACAAAGTCTGGTAAAGGGAAACTCGGCTGGGGAAGAAAATCGGTAAGGTTTTCCAACCTTGTGCTTTGGTGGTGTTTTTAAAGGCTCGGAGCATACCGAACCGTTTAGCTGGAGCCCCTGCCACTACTAGTGGCTGGTAGTGCGCCCACAATCGTAAAGCAATACCTAGGTCGACAGTAGGACACACTTGGGTATGTCTTTTATGGACATGTCACCGCTTGGTGGACATCCGGCTGCGCCCTGTGAGCATTTATGGCAAAGCGCTAAACAAAGAAAATTCCTCGCTACTGACATCAGGATGTGAAGAAACATTCCTGCCAGACTCATTGATCAACCCCTCAAACTTAGTATGTCCTGATAGGGAGATGGAACCCCCCCACCCCTTCAGGCTTCATGACAATGTTTAGAGACACACGTATTTCCCCTCTCATAGTTGGCCAGACGTGGACCCCACCTTGCTTTGGAAGCTCTGCTTGGAAGACACAGGTTTGCCATAATATTATATATATATATATAATGTGACATGGTCTCGATTCCTGGCGCATGGTCACGGCTTCCTCAGAAGAAATCCTGATGGATGTCAAAACTCGCTATACAGACGTCCATCATCCCTACCAATCCCAAGTAGGCCTTTTGACCATGGTGCCTCTAAGTTATCTTAGAGGCGCACGGGTGCCTTTTTGGGGAATCGATGTCAACCTCCGGCTACGGGAAGAAAGCCACACTTTCCTGGTGAAAAGAGAAACGGATTGCTCTGGAGGTCTGAGATGGGTTGTTCAAACGAGTCAATAGCCCAGCTATTCCAAGGGAGAGACAGTTAGTTGGGCACAAGCTAGCGAGTCTTCCAGTAGTTTGAGATGCAGCAAAGCCCGTGTTCTCAGCTTGTCTCGTTGCGTCGGACCAGGGGATACACAAACCACAAGGAAACAACAAAAGCACACAAGGCAGGGAGCCAAGTCATTAAAGTGACATCCTCAAACAAAAGTCCCCACTAAACATGGTGGACACCATCGGGACCCAAAATACCAAAAAGAGAAGCGCTCCCTCAAGATGCTTGCCCGGGACCCGAGGGGAAATTGTATGAAGCTACATCAACGAAGGAAGTCTCGCAAGCTTCGTTCAGATTGGATGGAAAGTGCTAAAAGTTAAATCGAAATGGGGAAAACACAGATCTGGAAGGAAAACATAATTTGACCTACCTGAAACTGTTTGATGTGACAAACACACGTGCCCAAAGAAGAGAAAAACACAAGGAAATCAGCTGTGCAGCTTTTGCAATGGATCAATCGAACTCGAACAAGTGGATCAACATTTAATCGCTTTGGGCGAGTCAGCTTGCCGCTTGTGCTTCACCGCTCGAAATAAGCTATCATTTTGTGGAAACACACAAAACAACCATTTCACAGTCATAACTACGTGGGTGCTTCTCAAACTAGAGGTCCTTGTTTCCACGGTTGCAAGGGGAAACCAAACAAAAAGAACCGTCAATGTCCTCTTGAACACCTACAGACATGAATGTGGGCAGCAAACGGCCACAACCAGACGTCAAGGATTTCATGGCCAACAGCTGCTGCTCCAAAGCTTGCAGCGCTGAAAAGTCCAGACTTTTGACCAAAATGATCTTTCCAAAAGCTCAAAGTCCATTGACTCAAGAAGTGAGTTGTTACTTTACTTTCAGCCGCGGGGGGTCACAAGACCAGCCCCTGCTCTGAAGAAGTAAATGCGGCGCTCGCGCGCGCCGCCGCCTTTTTTTTACGAGAGCCGCCGTGCAGGCGTCCCGGGGGCAATTGGCTGGAGTGTGGGCGCATGACCGGCAGGCCATATTGAGGATATCGGAGGTATGGTCACGAGTCACAACTACCTATTTCCCCAAAAGGACATGGGAAGCTTGTCACGCCTCCTGTTTGTTTGGGAAGCTTAGCGAATCCCCTGTATCTGTGAGAATTTGGTGAGTGCCCTGGTTTTTGTGACACATTTTGGTGAGTCCCCCCATGTCCCTCCCAAACACCTGCATAAAAACAAGCAAGGGATCCACCCATTTGGACAATGTTTAGTGATTTTGGACCACAGCATGGAGTTTATTTGCTGGTATCTTGGAACATCATGACACACGCTGCCTCCGTCAGCCCCAAGACACTCCCTTTTTTCAGCCGTCACCCCACACTCCAGTCAGTCCCTATGTACACACGCCACGGTCAAAGCTCAAGAAGCAGAACCTGCACGGGTGAACCCATGGGATGTATTTCCCTGCCCAAACATGGGCTCGCAACGGGGTCCCTCATGTCGACCACATCAAATCCGGTTTCTGCGCCATTGGACAATAGAGCTCAGTCAAAGAGTTGGTAGCGGCGGTTCACCGATGTTTGCCATGGCCAAAAGGTTTAGTGGCTCATCGCGCCGAGGGTGAAGCGCTCTTATCGAGGGACACGCACATGCGCATGCCAGCGACAAAGTTGACAAAAAGGAAACATGATTAGCACCGACTGACACTATGGAGATGTTGGCCGTTGCAACTTGGCACGAACTGACACCCAGGCTTTTTACGATCCCTATCTGAGACAACCCGCATAGCTTGACCTTGGCACACTGGGAACGCCTACGCGGCCGCCTCACTGGCTGCACGCGTCGGGACGCTTGGGGCGTAGACCTGCCAGAGATCCCATGCACTAATGGGTGCACTTGAGCTGCCCAGCTTGTGCTGAAATTGCAAAAGTCAACTAACGGGTAGTTCCCCCGAATTCGGCATCTGCTGAAACCCCTTCTTGAACAAATATGCCTGCTAGCGGCGCTGTCATCAGGCTTTACTGTTGCAAAGGTTTAGTCTTAGGCCCGTGTCCGAATCGGCCTGTGGTGCCACCGCCTGCTTGGACGGCTTAGCTTAGCCTTTCTGTCCACGAGCCGCACATACGGAGAAGTAGCAGAAGGAGAGTATTCGTAGTAGCAGCGGTAGCAGTAGTAGTACTAGTAGTTTCGGTGGTGCTGGTGGTGGTCATCGTAGTAGCAGTCGCTAGTAGAAGTAGTTAGTGGTACTGGTACTGATAGTGGCAATTAGTAGTAGCAGCAGTGGTAGTAGCAGCAGCAGTAACTTGGTCCCCAAATCTGCGGCCTTACAGGGTTTTTGCCCTGCAGCGAACTTCACCGAGGTGTGAATGGCCAGGAATAGTCGCCTCCGATTGGTTTCAATTAGGATTGTTCGGTGTAACCACCTTCAGTTCGAAGGGTAGCGGCTCCCCGATTTCCAGCTTGGGAGTAGTCCATTGCCCAGATGACGTTGGATGTTGTTCAAACTTTTCTGTGGCACCAGGTGAAGAATTCGTTCTGATTCAACTTGGAGCTATCCCAGCGATTGCATTCCCCTCTCTGGTAGGCAACCAGGGGATCCACCCCTTTACACATCAAAAGGAAAATGATGCAAGATCGCTGGTTACCTACTAGAATGGTAACTGGGATGCACTGCGGAAGGTTCATTGCTTAGCCACCACACTCCTGCCTCACTGCTCGCGCTCGCCATAACGCGCCAAGAGTCGCCGGTCGCGCCTGGGGGGGGAGGGGTTCATGAGTGGGAACTTCGGCCCGACAACCCCCAGACCACAAAAAATACGCGCCTGTGGTACTTCCCAGAGAAAAACAGCATATATAATGCTTTTCTGGGAGCTGAAATGGCTCAACACACAACTGTCCAACCCCAGCACCCTTTGAGGATGGCTTTCAGGGCTTGAAAGGGGTCATGATGAGCCATGTACCAGTCCTCCATCCACAAGACGGCTTTGGTTGGCGCCGTAAGCGGTTCCGAACCAAGGACAAACAACTAGGCCTTCTGAACATACGGAAAAAGCCGTGCAAACATGCTCAACGTCCAAGACAACAGAACTTGTTTGATTTAATGATTTAAGACCTTTGTTGATAAAAACAAAGAGCGCTCACTGAAAAGAACCGCGAATTTGCACACGTGACAGCTTGCGACCTATGGACCTAACAAAGGCGTCTGAGGCCGTCCCACCTCCGGGAGCCGCCGTTTGAGGCCCACCCAGAACAGCACACCATGCGTCAGTTGCCAAGGCTGCAAGTGCCAGGCAAAACTGGTTTACCCTTTGTCGCATACAGTGGAAAACAAACCTTCAGGTCGATGGGCACGAGGTGGCTCAGTCCAAGTCCGGCTCTACATGACAGAAAAACGGCCAAGAAAAACCTAGAGTGATGTATATTTTGGACCCATCACTTCGGCAGAGACGTCGCATATGTACAAATGCAGACACAGTGCTTGACAAAACATTGACATCATGGTAGACAAACAGGGTTCATGACATGCACACAAAGTAGGAAGCCAAAAGGGGAACTTATTGTCGACCCCTGACTTAATTATTAAGGGGGTCCCTGTCTAGTGAGAACTAGGTTTTTGCAGGGGGACCCTTTTCTAACTCGTAACTAGGGGTTTTAAGTTTTATTCATCAGAGTTGAACATTATTGACGCAAGAGTCCTCCCACTAACACCTTTCCACCGCCCTGTCTCATAGCCGTGTCCTCTGTCCCGACCGCTTTCGATCTGCCGGGCCGCATGCTCCCACGGATCTGAAAGAAGCGACGCACTTCCGCGGAGTACCATGCGCCTGCCGTGAAAACTCCCGCACGGGCCGTGCGTACAAACAACCACCCAATGTCCTAGTTGCTGTATTTTACGTGTATTGTACTTCCCAGGTCGTCAGGTCAAACTCTTATTTCAAAGGTCGATCTGAAATAACTTAGATCGTGGCACTGCTGCGCCTCAACACGGCAACTTCTGAAAACCCCGTCGACCAGGGCAACTCCTTTCTAAGAGGTTGGACCCGAAAGTCAAATTCTGGGTGACGCAACGGAGAGCAGCTCAATTTGCATGCCAAAACGCGGCTCCACGGAGCTATCATTCATGGAGGTCCTGCCCACTAAATACATGACACAGCAGGATTTCTCCCAGACTCTTGCTGCAGGATTGCTAGATCGAATTCACAGTGAGGTCGGGTGACCTCGTTATAAGTTACTTGCTTTGGTGGCAGGTTTTCCAGGCTGCCTGTTATTTCCAACCGGTAAACATCATTCACATCAAAGCAACATTCACCCAATAAACATTGTCCAGCAACGTGACGTTAGCCACCAAAAAACGCAGGTACAAGAAACCCTGAAACATACCGTAGCTTTCCTTGAAGGGATATGCAACGATTCAACCAATCAATGCAACAATTCAGTTCCGGGCCAATGACGTGTACGGAGGCTGCCCTGCGATGGCGGGAGGGACGGTTTCCGTTGGCCGCTCAAGCCCTGCAGGTCGCTCCATCCATCCATCCATCCATCCATCCATCCATCCATCCAAGAGATCCCAGAGCCAGGAGCCCTAAGAATCACCTCGCCTCACCAAGACAACATCCATGTCACCATGGCCAGAGGTTTGGAGAGGGCATCAGGCCTAAGCTTGGATAGAGATGGATGACAAGGTGACAAAGTTAAAACTACAACAATTTATGTACCACCCAAAAAGCCAAAGGACCATAGGTATGACACACAAACAAGAAAGAAGGCGCTCTTGCACGAAAAGCATTTGAAAGCACACGACATGTGTCTTTCCATTTGCAAGGCAGTGTCACAGCTGATGTCGTTGAAAGAACACACTAGCAGCTGGTGCAAACCGCCAAGAACCCCAAAGCTGCTGTGGAGTCCCTCTTTATCTGGCCTTCCGCATCGGACAGGATGCCATCCTCAGCAAAGGCACAAACAGCAGTACATCTGCGTTGGCCCCTTTAGGAAGTCTGCATGTTTTGTCCCAAAGATCTGCAAAGGAACTACGTAACTGGAACAGTCATGTTGCGCCCCACCAAGATGACAGACACAATGTGCTGACATTTTCAAATGTACCGATATTAGACAAGCACACCACTGCAAAGATTGTCAATATTCAAGCGGCTCCCGCCTGTGCGGACACTGAATCCTGGTAAAGAGGGGAACGTTGACCGTCTTAGTCAGAACCCGACAAACAAAGAGGGATTCTAAGGGTGAAATACGCGAGACAACTGCGTCCTTCCCACCACTTAGTGAGCAAAAAATATGAATCAACCTACCAATTGACAGGCCCGATCACCAAAGGGTCCCACATACAGACACAAAATCCAAAATTACTGAGCAACCCCGCACCACCACGAATACAAAAAACGCAAAGCGTACCAAATGCAAAACAATTGCTTGCAGGTTGATTAACAATAAAGCCATGGCCCGCATTTCATCACGCTTGTACCAGGAATCCGTGGCCGAAAGAATACAACCAAACAAAAAGTTCGAATCAGTACACGGCAAGCTACACCACTACGAAGCCAACACGAACCAATCTTAACTCAAAGACTCGAAACAAATCAAATCTCACGCCCGAGTGACTGTTGCTTCCGCGTTTTCCTTCAGGAGCCCCCACCAGAAGGGTCTAAAGAAGGGCATCCGGTGGTTGAGCATTTGAAGGGGTTCGCTTGTTTGGGAAGCTTGGCCAGTGAATCTGATCTAGGAGCCAGCTTCGTGGCATCCAAAAAAAAATACCAATCCAATTACCAACTTTGCGGGGCACCAACTATTTGAAGAAATACACCAATCAGGACTGTGACGATTTCGGGAAGCAAACTGGAAGCGTGCCGCCGGGAAACCAGAGATTGGATATAGGCAGCCGCCTGCGAAGCAGCGAAACGGCTGGCTCAATATAACTATCTAGCCACCTATACTCATGCTTTCCAGGGATTGTTTTCTTTGGAAAACCAAGCAAACAACATAGGGATCGCTCTTTTGAATCAAAGTGTAAACAACATAGGAATCCATCTGTTCAACCTGCTCAATGCACGACACTAATATTCCCAGTGATTTGCTTTTCAAAAGAGCGATGGGTGAGAAATGTGGGGATGAAGTGGACACGTATAAACGCACGTCAAAACCCCTGTCAGACCCGCTTGATCGAAACAAACTACACAAAGAACGTTCAAAGGATGACAACCAATTGAATCGATGCCAACTGTTGACTGTGGAGATGCAGCAAATCAACTCGCATCCCTTGCTGATTCACAACCAAACCGGGACAGCTGTGACGCCTTTGAAGGTGTCCAAATACTTAGGAGCGCGGTGCATCCTGCTCTTATACGGTCTCCCTAGCTCAACTGGTCAGCGGCACATGTTTCTTAGATCTTCAGTTGCAAAATTGCTTCAGAGCTGAATCTAAGGCGCTTTGGCTTGGCCTTAGTATTGTTTTTGGTTTCCCTATACACTAATCATAAGGGGCCCCCCGATTCTTGTAGACACATTGTGGATACCCCCAATATCCCACTTGCTCCAAGAACCCCCCAAAACACGTCCAATGTGTACCGTTTAGAACCTTGACAAAAATGGACCAACATTGAGAAACTAAACATGTCAAAGGTCGATTCGCTTTGAGAAAGTGGAAATGGAGTGCACCGCATTGGAAGCAACCCAAACTGATTCCGGCCGATTTCGTCTCTGAGGAAATTAAAGGCTCCTCACCTCGGAACAGGTTCGTTCTGAGAGCCTAACGTTTCTATGTGTATAGAATGCAAAAGCAATTTGCTTCCAAAAAGTCGGGGATACACATCCATGTAATGGCAGTGAGTCTCAGAATGCCACTTTCAAAATGGCTGGGTGCTGTTGCTTTCCAACCCAGATTCGGGAGCCCCGATTGCCTTGCATGCAAACATCCTCATCTGAATGGAGCGCTCCGAGTTTCACTTATCAAGTTTCCCCTCACATGGGGCACATCACCAATTTAGCACGGATTCCATGTCCAGTTTCAAGAAGCGCACCCACACCCGCCTACCCAGCATGTCAATTTCACCGGCTTAACACCGGCATAACCCCCCCAAAAAAGACACAAAGACAAGAAGCAAAGCAACCGCATCTGGCCTAAGCTCCCCCCAAAAATGAAACCGACACACCCGAGGCTTCCCCAAAAGAAACTCAGCGCGCGCCACGCCTGCGAAGAGAAGTGGCGGCTGTAGAAGGCGTCCAGCTCATCTGCCTCCTAACAAGTCCACTTGCGAGGGCGCTGTACTGTGCATGGTTGCGAAATCCATGCAACGCACCACATGAGAAACCCTGGAATTCCCTTCTAAATACCAACCAATACGAGTTTCCTATGGTTTCAAAGTGGTGCAGGATTTCGTCCATCCACCGTAAGGAAATCGCAGGACATGAGTTTGAGGCTGTTTGGCGAATTCTACAAATCAAATCCTGAAATAAGGCACAGGTCGCGGCGCTAGACATGAATGTCAGTGATCAACTGGCAATCGCATCCGCAACACACTTCACATTGGCCTGCAAGGAATGACCCAATACGTTCCTTCTTGAACAGTCCAGGCAAGACTCATTGGTGTATTTCCCGGTGTAGGCTTCATGCAATATTCAAACAACAAAAACACCTGCTGAACGTATCATACTATGCCTGTCTGGCGAAAAGACTTGTTGCCAGTGGAATATACTGCTGGCACAATTCCAAGGTTCTCCGGATATCCTTTGCTCTTGACATTGTCTGGCTTCAAGTAGACCATTCACACCGTGTGATAGTCTGAACCTTGCGGTGTTAGGGCAACCCTTCCCAAAGCAAGCGCTTGCAGCCGTGAAATAATGGTGGAACAAAGAGCAAACAACTTGCTCATGTTCGCCAAGCCATCTGGTACGTGCTATGAGTTTGTGATTGGGGGAGACTGAAACTCTGTTCAAGATTCACTTGAAGCTGCTTGATTTGCATGATCGTACACTGCCTTGCAAAACCTGTTCCAACGGATTCCTCCGAACCAGGCCTAATACTGACCCGACCTTGTGGGTGTTTTGAGCATCACCTTTGGGACGAGTCAACTTCCTTTAGGGGGGCTTATACAGAAATCAGAAACCTAGGGAACCCTCCAAAAGGGCTGGTTCAGCGGTTCCGCTTCGTCAAAATGGGAGATATGGATCCTCAAAGTGTTACCGGCCCAAAGCGTCCTGCGCTGACCTGCCGTCCCGCGCAAGGGCCACCTGACAGGTTGTTTTGGTGCGACAAGTAGGGACTGGGTCAAAACCCAAGTCATACCCCCAGTGAACATTCAATTCAATCCAACTACTAAAATGGGTTCTAAAATGGGTGGTGCATATCCCAAAAAGGGATCCCATTGGTTTTGACCCACAGCCAGTAGGGAATGCAGGAATGAACCCAGTCCCCTTAAAGGAAACACCAAGGGATGGTTCATAAGGGTCATTCCCTCATTACCTGCTGAGCACAAGAAAGTTGTGCACTGTCCAGTTGATACCCCCCTGCAACCATGGGCTCTACCAAGTCGAGCTGAATGGGCTTGAAAAAGACTTTATAGGAGTAAACTGTTGATCCCTTATGTCAACTATTAGCGTACTTACTGAGTGGATTCGCGAACAAACAAGTGCAAACTTGTTGTCTGTGTGTTGCCACCAACATGGTCTTTCCAAACAGTGCAAAGTCCACAAACTACTCTCTCGCAAAAAGGGGCTGTCTCTTTTGCCGTGAATCTGGCCTTTGTTAGATCTGCTCAAGCGAACATTAAAAGGACACCATCCGTTCTGGGGGGCTGATCTTGACCCCGGCTCAATACACCTTAGGGCAGGTATTCCCCAAAATTGGTTCCCCTCCAAAATGGGACCCCCGATCAACATCCAAGGTGATTGTCCAAATCCACGAGGCTCCTATTTATTCGGAGACTGACCACACAATTTTTCCGACCGTTGTGGACAAAGGAACCCTCAAGCCCATCCTGGACCGAGCCCCTTGCGAAAGAGCGACTTCGCCCGGAGTTTGCCTTCTTCACCCAGAAAATGTTGTTCTGCAACCATCCGTATCGGGGTTGTGCAAACTCAAGAACACCAGCACACATCACTAGTGGATAGGCCAACTTCTCTGCCACTAAACCAGTCTTGCCAAACACTATCAAGCCCAGAGCAAGACAAATGTATGGTCAGGTGAAAGAACGTGAAACAAAGCATCTCTGTGAGTTTCATCGGTTGTTGAGCATCCCTTGAGGATAGTAGCCGGAGATTGACTCCGCAAAGGGTCATGCAAACGTCAGTCCGAGGCCTTTCCCAGCATGGGAGTAAATAGCGAATCGAGTTGGACATCCTGAATCGTACTTATGATTCTTGAAATCAAATGTGTTGTGGTCATGGTTTCCTTAGTAGAAACCCTTATCTAAATACCCAACGAAATGGTCCGTACGCATCTCGACTACCCCAGGTAACAATCGCTAGTGCCTTCCTGCTTCTGGAATCCAGGCTGAACGAACCGTGCAACAGCTCCATCGCCGACATTCTGATTCGAGGGCTTCATCATCAGTCCTTTTTCAGGACCAACAATTGCAACCTCGCTAGCCGCAAAACCTCCCCCAGGAAACGGAAGGAAAGGCTCCTTCCTCCTTCCTTACCTTCACTAAAAAGTGCCGGAGTGTCACGGTCCTGCTGCACCACCGCACGCATCCAAAGCTCAGGCCCCGCTTTGAAAGAAGGTACGGAGCAGTTGAGAACGTGATCTCAAAAACAATGTGGAAGACTGCAAACGGCGAGTTGGTTTGCTTGCATTCAACACCAACAAACCCGGAAATAAGTGGCCCTTGGAAGCGGCGACATGGACAAGCTCTGAGCGCCCCCAACGCGGTCGACTAGCAGCACGTGCTCGTCAAAGACGCAGAAGGGCAGCACGTCGAATCGAACCTGGCGGAATCGTTTTCATGGTCAAGGCCCGGGCTCCATGGGGAGTGGTCGTTGCGGGTTTGCAGACAGGTCGCTTAGGTCGCTCTATCCTTTTTTTTCATTTTTCACCCTTGCGAGCAATGCGTTCAACAAAAGAGTCTGTTCCTAAAAGCAAGCGGAGCACAGTGTTCCGTGATTAGCAGGTGCAGGGTTGGTAGGGGGTTTCCGGAAAGGATGGCATGGCCAAGAAACTGGTTTGGAGGGTCCTGTTTGTGAAGTCAGAGAGGCACCTACCAGTTTGAGAGGTCCACAATGAGCGGACACACCCATGGGCTCGCAGCAACCTTGGGGTATCCTCAAGAGTCTAGGCTAACAGACCGTCAAGACACGGCCGAAGCTGTTTGTCTCGCTTCCGCCTCACGGGCACAAAGGATTACCACACGCGTCTGGTGAATTAACTGTTCTCAAACCAGAGAACCCCTGGCAGAGGGCTTCCATCATGGGTAAGCTCGTTTTAAAACCTTTAGGTGAGATCACTATCATCTGGCAGATACATACACCATGTTCCTTTCATTGAACAGGTTTGGACAATGGTACAGTACAGACGTGGCGTCCAATGTTCGTGGCAGTCAGAGGGTCCCTTTGGGACATGTGGGCCGCGATTTATTGATGTTGACTGGGGTGTATCCCTGTAAACACACTACGAACAAATGCCTCTCTGCTTTCTGTAATGCCAACTGCGACATACCTGTGACTGCTTCGCCACTGTAAAGGGGGTTCCTTAGTATCAAAGAAAGTGGCCCTATATAAAGCTTAACTGTCCACAACCATGCCTGCACATTAATGTGGAACCAACTAACCACTCATCAAATTGATCAATGTCCTTTGGGGGTACCTGCTTGTGGCTTCCAGACTAGTAATATTCAGGGAGTATGATGGCAAACTGAACTCGCCGTGCGCTTGATGTTTATGGCCCCCCACCAGCCATAATACCAACAGAAACTGCGTGTGTGTTGTCCACACAAACATTGCACCAGGACCATTCCCGTCCAAACCCATGTACCCTTCTTTTAAAGGCCAGGAAGAGCAATGGTCAATCCTCCTAAAAAGTGACATATAAGGACGCCGCCAAGCGAGGGAAGCAGAAAAGCAGGCGGGGAGGTTCGCTTTAGACAGCGCGTGTGAGTCGAAGTGCAACGATGTGGAACATCACCTGCCCCAAAACTAATGACTTCAACATGTGGCCAATAATTAATCGCAAATGCGTCCAAAAACAACATCTGAAAACCACCACCAAGTTGAGACATATGAGGCGTCGAGTGGATAGGGGCTTGTTCACACCAGCTCAGCCGATCAATCCATTGGATACCCTTCACGTGGCTCGAGCTGGAACAAGCCATTGCCCAGCAAGAAACCGTCAAGACATTCGTTCAAAGAAATGTGACACCAGAGCGCATAAATCCTTTGCACATTGCAGGGTGCCCCCATGGACTTGTTCAAGTGAAACTAGAGCAAAACCTCTCTCTTTTCTTCTTTGGGGGTTTCTGTACTGGTCCCGGATCCAGCAATGCGAATCTAGCTTTTCTTTCAAGAGGAATTCAGACTGCAGTTCATCGAGCCTGGATTCATGTTGTGTCGGGCTCGTTTAACCACGGCATCACTCAAGGACAGTCTCACCTACATTGGCAACCATCAAACACCCGAAAGGCGAAGCCTGGCCCAGGAAATCATGAACACGACAATTGTGGGGGGGGGTGGTGGGGGAGGCAAGCAGGGCTTAAAAATCCCGACTAATTTCTGGATCAGCCTGGGTCAGGCGGCCTGGAGAAGCCACAGCCAGTGGTCTAGGGAAGTCAGGAACATGGCAGTGCACTGGTGGAAATGAACATGAAATCTGACAAAACACCTTTCGATTTGAGGAGCGGAATCTCCTTTGGCAGACGATACACCCCTTTTTTGAGGTTTGCAGGGGGTAGTCGACTGATAAAACACAACATCAACTGATAAACAGAAGAAACATCCATCCCCTTGTGGGCTTCAGCGGAAAGAAAGAAACCGGGCCCTTGAACACGAAAGAACCGCGCCTTGGTGAGCATGGCACAAAAGGCTCCGGAGCCCAGCGTGGTGAACTGATGGAAGACCGCGCCCTTGCCCACCTGACAAGCCACATCAGCGCTGTGAGCTTGGACGGCACAACAGGGATCATTACACACCTGAACATTGCCTTGTAAATGGTGGTGTTCGTTTACTCTTGGTGGAAAAAGCCATGTTTCAAATGAGCAAAATGTATCTCTTAAGGAGCCCTGCACAACTACGGGTGTTTTTTTCTTTTTTATCTGGAAATTTGAGAACCTGCAGGGGCCATCAAATGGACCCAGCAGCATGATTGAAAGGCCGGATGTCCACACCTTAGGTTGGGACTATGTCGTTGCCTGAAGCCATCTCCGGAAAGGCTCGGAACACGCAGCCCACGTGGAATCTCAGCTTGACTCTCTCGTGGATTGAAGGGGCTCTTCTATTATCCACCTGAACATCTTCCCCAAAACAGGTGGTTCCTTTGGGGCTGGTGTGGAAGGCATGTGCCTAAACGGGTGTTTCTCAAAAGAGATGCCCCACCATTGGCAGCTAGTTCATTTGCGATTTCCTTCAAATTCCAAGCAAAAGAGAGCGCACGATTCTGAGAAACTCCCAAATGAACCATTGGTATCTTCTGAGACGAGCCTTGGATAAATTTATCCACCTTGCCCAATGGCCAGGGAAGGCACCTGCACCTTTGGCGATGTTGTCTTACAGACCCCGAACAGCAAAGACTGGTGAAACCGGGCCCGCCCAGTAGCCAAGGAACATGTCTAAGGGAAGTATGGCAGTTCGAAAACGAAACAACCGGGGCGTGCTACAGTGACCCATCCCTTACACATGTTATCGGACATCATAAACAACATCAAACAGAAGTTGAGTGTCCGGGATTGACAACATCACAGATTCAAAATCAAAGGATGCCTTCGCAAGGAACAGCGGATCCTTCAACCCAAACAGATCCTAATAAATCCAGACACCGCGCCAATCAGTGCGCTTGCTTTGGGACGTGGGAAATCAGCTGGGGGGTGCGGAGTGATTAACTCTGTTTCACTTTGCAAAAGGTTACGTTTCCTCCTAACATGGCAGATTTCGGGACCTGAAAGATAAATGTATTCAAGGTACCGATTGCCAGAAGAAAAAACATCGTGGCAGCTTTTGCAAAGGCCAAAGGCAAAACTTCGCGAAGTCGCGTCATGAAGAAACGATGCTTCACCATTCGGTTCCAGAGATGCAACCTGTGCGATCACGCCTTGGCATGGGCCATGATGTGGCAAAAGCCCGCGAGCTCGCCGTTCAGGAAGACTCCGTCCTCCAGGACCTTCGCGGAACGGGCCAAGGTTTCCTGAAGAAATCCAAAGGGGGGCATTCCTCGGTGGATTCGGAAGGAAAGCACACTTTTTGTGTGCAACTAAAACAATCGTCCCAAAAATTATCAAGTTCACCAACTGAGTAAGACAAAAATACGGACCCTGTTTTCCAGCAATCATGGAAGTCAACTTCCACGCAAGGTCTCCAGCGTCATCAACGCTTTTCTGGGCAGACGCCAGGTCCGCGCAGGCCGCGAGGCACAGACGTGGAAACGGTGGAACAGACCAGCTGATATTAGGTGAGCCACATTGCTACAATCATGCCGCTGGTAACAAGTGCCAAGCTGCACGGACCTTCTTCACCATCAAACAGTGATGTACCGGTTAATGGCCATATCCGGTTTTTGGATTCTGTTTCGCAAGTTGATCCAGGCGGTTGCTAGTTGAGGCACCAAACCTCAATACTGCACGCTGGTAATGCAATGAGGCCTCGAGGGCAACCAATTCTGGCGCAGTTGCAACAGGTTGGTGGTTGCTTCTAAAAGGATAAAGCTAGCCCTCGCAAGGTCTCCACATACAAGCCATGCTCAAATCTATTCCAGCAGCGTCATCACCCCCTAACACCCCCGAACAAACTGGCCATTCATACTGCAAAGGCAAAACACAGCATCACACATAAAATGTGTCCCAGAGAGCGCTGCGCTTCTCGGTTAATCTCACAGGAAACAAGGGGCATTGTAAACTTAGGTGTGAAGGACACTCGCCAACTTTCACTTCACTGGCCGATTCTCACTTGAAAAAGACTGCAACCCTTCACGACTTCAGCTGGTGGTGGTAGTGGTGGTGGTATTATCCACCGTGTATTTCAAAGGGTTTGCTTGGGAGTATGCTTCGAGAGTGTGCTTCGGGCTTTCCCTATGCTTCACAGGGGTCGAACTTCCAGCCTACAAGTAAAACAAGACCCACCCGAACTATTCACAGGTCAACCCGCAAAATCGTCGGCTCGTTAGGTTACAAGATACTTAGGCGGTCAGCCATCCGCGAGAAGGGGGGCTTTATCCTACAACACCCAAGACATAGACATGGCAAAGCCTGGTTGAATTGATGCTCGATTATCTTGTCATTTGACGTCTCGCCTGATCAGATTCAGACGCGGCCATTCAGCCGGTGCCGCCGGTGCAGGAGACTCCACTCCAAGCACTCGGATCGTGACTCGAACGAACTCTCAGGTGAAAGGCCGTCCCAAAAGAAAATGAGAAGTGCAGTTCTCTTTCAAGCCACAAGCCGAAGAAACGGGGTCAATAGGTCATCTGCCCACGAACTCTCAAAGGCGTGAGAGCTTCTCGGCTTCTCAAAACTATGGGTCCATAATGCCCCATGTTTAACGCTTCCAAAAGGAAGCCCAAAGGAAAACATGTTAGTCTTGAGAAGCGCGTTCAAACGCCCTTGCAGCAGCAAGGGGCTGCTGTTTCGAGGACAGTCGTAGTTGCTTCAAACAGATTTGCCTGGATGCAATGACTGGCTAGACGCCGCAAGGTCTCCAGCGTCATCAGCGCTTTTCCGGGCAGACGCCAGGTCCGCGCAGGCCGCGAGGCACAGACGTAGAAACGGTGGAACAGACCAGCTGATATTAGGTGAGCCACATTGCTACAATCATGCCGCTGGTAACAAGTGCCAAGCTGCACGGACCTTCTTCACCATCAAACGTTGATGTACCGGTTAATGGCCATATCCGGTTTTTGGATTCTGTTTCGCAAGTTGATCCAGGCGGTTGCTGGTTGAGGCAACAAACCTCAATGCTGCATGCTGGTAATGCAATGAGGCCTCGAGGGCAACCAATTCTGGCGCAGTTGCAACAGGTTGGTGGTTGCTTCTAAAAGGATAAAATGACTGGCTAGCCCTCGCAAGGTCTCCACATACAAGCCATGCTCGAATCTATTCCAGCAGCGTCATCACCACCTAACACCCCCGAACTAACTGGCCATTCATACTGCAAAGGCAAAAAAACAGCATCACACATAAAATGTGTCCCAGAGAGCGCTGCGCTTCTCGGTTAATCTCACAGGAAACAAGGGGCATTGTAAACTTAGGTGTGAAGGACACTCGCCAACTTTCACTTCACTGGCCGATTCTCACTTGAAAAAGACTGCAACCCTTCACGACTTCAGCTGGTGGTGGTAGTGGTGGTGGTATTATCCACCGTGCATTTCAAAGGGTTTGCTTGGGAGTATGCTTCGAGAGTGTGCTTCGGGCTTTCCCTATGCTTCACTGGGGTCGAACTTCCAGCCTACAAGTAAAACAAGACCCACCCGAACCATTCACAGGTCAACCCGCAAAATCGTCGGCTCGTTAGGTTACAAGATACTTAGGCGGTCAGCCATCCGCGAGAAGGGGGGCTTTATCCTACAACACCCAAGACATAGACATGGCAAAGCCTGGTTGAATTGATGCTCGATTATCTTGTCATTTGACGTCTCGCCTGATCAGATTCAGACGCGGCCATTAAGCCGGTGCCGCCGGTGCAGGAGACTCCACTCCAAGCACTCGGATCGTGACTCGAACGAACTCTCAGGTGAAAGGCCGTCCCAAAAGAAAATGAGAAGTGCAGTTCTCTTTCAAGCCACAAGCCGAAGAAACGGGGTCAATAGGTCATCTGCCCACGAACTCTCAAAGGCGTGAGAGCTTCTCGGCTTCTCAAAACTATGGGTCCATACTGCCCCATGTTTAACGCTTCCAAAAGGAAGCCCAAAGGAAAACATGTTAGTCTTGAGAAGCGCGTTACTTGCAGCAGCAAGGGGCTGCTGTTTCGAGGACAGTCGGAGTTGCTTCAAACAGATTTGCCTGGATGCAATGACTGGCTAGACGCCGCAAGGTCTCCAGCGTCATCAGCGCTTTTCCGGGCAGACGCCAGGTCCGCGCAGGCCGCGAGGCACAGACGTAGAAACGGTGGAACAGACCAGCTGATATTAGGTGAGCCACATTGCTACAATCATGCCGCTAGTAACAAGTGCCAAGCTGCACGGACCTTCTTCACCATCAAACGTTGATGTACCGGTTAATGGCCATATCCGGTTTTTGGATTCTGTTTCGCAAGTTGATCCAGGCGGTTGCTGGTTGAGGCAACAAACCTCAATGCTGCACGCTGGTAATGCAATGAGGCCTCGAGGGCAACCAATTCTGGCGCAGTTGCAACAGGTTGGTGGTTGCTTCTAAAAGGATAAAATGACAGGCTAGCCCTCGCAAGGTCTCCACATACAAGCCATGCTCGAATCTATTCCAGCAGCGTCATCACCCCCTAACACCCCCGAACTAACTGGTCATTCATACTGCAAAGGCAAAAAAACAGCATCACACATAAAATGTGTCCCAGAGAGCGCTGCGCTTCTCGGTTAATCTCACAGGAAACAAGGGGCATTGTAAAATTAGGTGTGAAGGACACTCGCCAACTTTCACTTCACTGGCCGATTCTCACTTGAAAAAGACTGCAACCCTTCACGACTTCAGCTGGTGGTGGTAGTGGTGGTGGTATTATCCACCGTGCATTTCAAAGGGTTTGCTTGGGAGTATGCTTCGAGAGTGTGCTTCGGGCTTTCCCTATGCTTCACTGGGGTCGAACTTCCAGCCTACAAGTAAAACAAGACCCACCCGAACCATTCACAGGTCAACCCGCAAAATCGTCGGCTCGTTAGGTTACAAGATACTTAGGCGGTCAGCCATCCGCGAGAAGGGGGGCTTTATCCTACAACACCCAAGACATAGACATGGCAAAGCCTGGTTGAATTGATGCTCGATTATCTTGTCATTTGACGTCTCGCCTGATCAGATTCAGACGCGGCCATTAAGCCGGTGCCGCCGGTGCAGGAGACTCCACTCCAAGCACTCGGATCGTGACTCGAACGAACTCTCAGGTGAAAGGCCGTCCCAAAAGAAAATGAGAAGTGCAGTTCTCTTTCAAGCCACAAGCCGGAGAAATGGGGTCAATAGGTCATCTGCCCACGAACTCTCAAAGGCGTGAGAGCTTCTCGGCTTCTCAAAACTATGGGTCCATAATGCCCCATGTTTAACGCTTCCAAAAGGAAGCCAAAGGAAAACATGTTAGTCTTGAGAAGCGCGTTCAAACGCCCTTCTAGCAGCAAGGGGCTGCTGTTTCGAGGACAGTCGTAGTTGCTTCAAACAGATTTGCCTGGATGCAATGACTGGCTAGACGCCGCAAGGTCTCCAGCGTCATCAGCGCTTTTCCGGGCAGACGCCAGGTCCGCGCAGGCCGCGAGGCACAGACGTAGAAACGGTGGAACAGACCAGCTGATATTAGGTGAGCCACATTGCTACAATCATGCCGCTAGTAACAAGTGCCAAGCTGCACGGACCTTCTTCACCATCAAACGTTGATGTACCGGTTAATGGCCATATCCGGTTTTTGGATTCTGTTTCGCAAGTTGATCCAGGCGGTTGCTGGTTGAGGCAACAAACCTCAATGCTGCACGCTGGTAATGCAATGAGGCCTCGAGGGCAACCAATTCTGGCGCAGTTGCAACAGGTTGGTGGTTGCTTCTAAAAGGATAAAATGACTGGCTAGCCCTCGCAAGGTCTCCACATACAAGCCATGCTCGAATCTATTCCAGCAGCGTCATCACCCCCTAACACCCCCGAACTAACTGGTCATTCATACTGCAAAGGCAAAAAACAGCATCACACATAAAATGTGTCCCAGAGAGCGCTGCGCTTCTCGGTTAATCTCACAGGAAACAAGGGGCATTGTAAAATTAGGTGTGAAGGACACTCGCCAACTTTCACTTCACTGGCCGATTCTCACTTGAAAAAGACTGCAACCCTTCACGACTTCAGCTGGTGGTGGTAGTGGTGGTGGTATTATCCACCGTGCATTTCAAAGGGTTTGCTTGGGAGTATGCTTCGAGAGTGTGCTTCGGGCTTTCCCTATGCTTCACTGGGGTCGAACTTCCAGCCTACAAGTAAAACAAGACCCACCCGAACCATTCACAGGTCAACCCGCAAAATCGTCGGCTCGTTAGGTTACAAGATACTTAGGCGGTCAGCCATCCGCGAGAAGGGGGGCTTTATCCTACAACACCCAAGACATAGACATGGCAAAGCCTGGTTGAATTGATGCTCGATTATCTTGTCATTTGACGTCTCGCCTGATCAGATTCAGACGCGGCCATTAAGCCGGTGCCGCCGGTGCAGGAGACTCCACTCCAAGCACTCGGATCGTGACTCGAACGAACTCTCAGGTGAAAGGCCGTCCCAAAAGAAAATGAGAAGTGCAGTTCTCTTTCAAGCCACAAGCCGAAGAAACGGGGTCAATAGGTCATCTGCCCACGAACTCTCAAAGGCGTGAGAGCTTCTCGGCTTCTCAAAACTATGGGTCCATACTGCCCCATGTTTAACGCTTCCAAAAGGAAGCCCAAAGGAAAACATGTTAGTCTTGAGAAGCGCGTTACTTGCAGCAGCAAGGGGCTGCTGTTTCGAGGACAGTCGGAGTTGCTTCAAACAGATTTGCCTGGATGCAATGACTGGCTAGACGCCGCAAGGTCTCCAGCGTCATCAGCGCTTTTCCGGGCAGACGCCAGGTCCGCGCAGGCCGCGAGGCACAGACGTAGAAACGGTGGAACAGACCAGCTGATATTAGGTGAGCCACATTGCTACAATCATGCCGCTGGTAACAAGTGCCAAGCTGCACGGACCTTCTTCACCATCAAACGTTGATGTACCGGTTAATGGCCATATCCGGTTTTTGGATTCTGTTTCGCAAGTTGATCCAGGCGGTTGCTGGTTGAGGCAACAAACCTCAATGCTGCATGCTGGTAATGCAATGAGGCCTCGAGGGCAACCAATTCTGGCGCAGTTGCAACAGGTTGGTGGTTGCTTCTAAAAGGATAAAATGACTGGCTAGCCCTCGCAAGGTCTCCACATACAAGCCATGCTCGAATCTATTCCAGCAGCGTCATCACCACCTAACACCCCCGAACTAACTGGCCATTCATACTGCAAAGGCAAAAAAACAGCATCACACATAAAATGTGTCCCAGAGAGCGCTGCGCTTCTCGGTTAATCTCACAGGAAACAAGGGGCATTGTAAACTTAGGTGTGAAGGACACTCGCCAACTTTCACTTCACTGGCCGATTCTCACTTGAAAAAGACTGCAACCCTTCACGACTTCAGCTGGTGGTGGTAGTGGTGGTGGTATTATCCACCGTGCATTTCAAAGGGTTTGCTTGGGAGTATGCTTCGAGAGTGTGCTTCGGGCTTTCCCTATGCTTCACTGGGGTCGAACTTCCAGCCTACAAGTAAAACAAGACCCACCCGAACCATTCACAGGTCAACCCGCAAAATCGTCGGCTCGTTAGGTTACAAGATACTTAGGCGGTCAGCCATCCGCGAGAAGGGGGGCTTTATCCTACAACACCCAAGACATAGACATGGCAAAGCCTGGTTGAATTGATGCTCGATTATCTTGTCATTTGACGTCTCGCCTGATCAGATTCAGACGCGGCCATTAAGCCGGTGCCGCCGGTGCAGGAGACTCCACTCCAAGCACTCGGATCGTGACTCGAACGAACTCTCAGGTGAAAGGCCGTCCCAAAAGAAAATGAGAAGTGCAGTTCTCTTTCAAGCCACAAGCCGAAGAAACGGGGTCAATAGGTCATCTGCCCACGAACTCTCAAAGGCGTGAGAGCTTCTCGGCTTCTCAAAACTATGGGTCCATACTGCCCCATGTTTAACGCTTCCAAAAGGAAGCCCAAAGGAAAACATGTTAGTCTTGAGAAGCGCGTTACTTGCAGCAGCAAGGGGCTGCTGTTTCGAGGACAGTCGGAGTTGCTTCAAACAGATTTGCCTGGATGCAATGACTGGCTAGACGCCGCAAGGTCTCCAGCGTCATCAGCGCTTTTCCGGGCAGACGCCAGGTCCGCGCAGGCCGCGAGGCACAGACGTAGAAACGGTGGAACAGACCAGCTGATATTAGGTGAGCCACATTGCTACAATCATGCCGCTAGTAACAAGTGCCAAGCTGCACGGACCTTCTTCACCATCAAACGTTGATGTACCGGTTAATGGCCATATCCGGTTTTTGGATTCTGTTTCGCAAGTTGATCCAGGCGGTTGCTGGTTGAGGCAACAAACCTCAATGCTGCACGCTGGTAATGCAATGAGGCCTCGAGGGCAACCAATTCTGGCGCAGTTGCAACAGGTTGGTGGTTGCTTCTAAAAGGATAAAATGACAGGCTAGCCCTCGCAAGGTCTCCACATACAAGCCATGCTCGAATCTATTCCAGCAGCGTCATCACCCCCTAACACCCCCGAACTAACTGGTCATTCATACTGCAAAGGCAAAAAACAGCATCACACATAAAATGTGTCCCAGAGAGCGCTGCGCTTCTCGGTTAATCTCACAGGAAACAAGGGGCATTGTAAAATTAGGTGTGAAGGACACTCGCCAACTTTCACTTCACTGGCCGATTCTCACTTGAAAAAGACTGCAACCCTTCACGACTTCAGCTGGTGGTGGTAGTGGTGGTGGTATTATCCACCGTGCATTTCAAAGGGTTTGCTTGGGAGTATGCTTCGAGAGTGTGCTTCGGGCTTTCCCTATGCTTCACTGGGGTCGAACTTCCAGCCTACAAGTAAAACAAGACCCACCCGAACCATTCACAGGTCAACCCGCAAAATCGTCGGCTCGTTAGGTTACAAGATACTTAGGCGGTCAGCCATCCGCGAGAAGGGGGGCTTTATCCTACAACACCCAAGACATAGACATGGCAAAGCCTGGTTGAATTGATGCTCGATTATCTTGTCATTTGACGTCTCGCCTGATCAGATTCAGACGCGGCCATTAAGCCGGTGCCGCCGGTGCAGGAGACTCCACTCCAAGCACTCGGATCGTGACTCGAACGAACTCTCAGGTGAAAGGCCGTCCCAAAAGAAAATGAGAAGTGCAGTT
This sequence comes from Effrenium voratum, assembly GCA_963377175.1. Taxonomy (NCBI): domain Eukaryota; class Dinophyceae; order Suessiales; family Symbiodiniaceae; genus Effrenium; species Effrenium voratum. Next base: position 792,768 of record CAUJNA010003661.1, on the reverse strand, counting down.
CTCTTTCAAGCCACAAGCCGAAGAAACGGGGTCAATAGGTCATCTGCCCACGAACTCTCAAAGGCGTGAGAGCTTCTCGGCTTCTCAAAACTATGGGTCCATACTGCCCCATGTTTAACGCTTCCAAAAGGAAGCCCAAAGGAAAACATGTTAGTCTTGAGAAGCGCGTTACTTGCAGCAGCAAGGGGCTGCTGTTTCGAGGACAGTCGGAGTTGCTTCAAACAGATTTGCCTGGATGCAATGACTGGCTAGACGCCGCAAGGTCTCCAGTGTCATCAGCGCTTTTCCGGGCAGACGTCAGGTCCGCGCAGGCCGCGAGGCACAGACGTGGAAACGGTGGAACAGACCAGCTGATATTAGGTGAGCCACATTGCTACAATCATGCCGCTAGTAACAAGTGCCAAGCTGCACGGACCTTCTTCACCATCAAACGTTGATGTACCGGTTAATGGCCATATCCGGTTTTTGGATTCTGTTTCGCAAGTTGATCCAGGCGGTTGCTGGTTGAGGCAACAAACCTCAATGCTGCACGCTGGTAATGCAATGAGGCCTCGAGGGCAACCAATTCTGGCGCAGTTGCAACAGGTTGGTGGTTGCTTCTAAAAGGATAAAATGACAGGCTAGCCCTCGCAAGGTCTCCACATACAAGCCATGCTCGAATCTATTCCAGCAGCGTCATCACCCCCTAACACCCCCGAACTAACTGGTCATTCATACTGCAAAGGCAAAAAAACAGCATCACACATAAAATGTGTCCCAGAGAGCGCTGCGCTTCTCGGTTAATCTCACAGGAAACAAGGGGCATTGTAAAATTAGGTGTGAAGGACACTCGCCAACTTTCACTTCACTGGCCGATTCTCACTTGAAAAACACTGCAACCCTTCACGACTTCAGCTGGTGGTGGTAGTGGTGGTGGTATTATCCACCGTGCATTTCAAAGGGTTTGCTTGGGAGTATGCTTCGAGAGTGTGCTTCGGGCTTTCCCTATGCTTCACTGGGGTCGAACTTCCAGCCTACAAGTAAAACAAGACCCACCCGAACCATTCACAGGTCAACCCGCAAAATCGTCGGCTCGTTAGGTTACAAGATACTTAGGCGGTCAGCCATCCGCGAGAAGGGGGGCTTTATCCTACAACACCCAAGACATAGACATGGCAAAGCCTGGTTGAATTGATGCTCGATTATCTTGTCATTTGACGTCTCGCCTGATCAGATTCAGACGCGGCCATTAAGCCGGTGCCGCCGGTGCAGGAGACTCCACTCCAAGCACTCGGATCGTGACTCGAACGAACTCTCAGGTGAAAGGCCGTCCCAAAAGAAAATGAGAAGTGCAGTTCTCTTTCAAGCCACAAGCCGAAGAAACGGGGTCAATAGGTCATCTGCCCACGAACTCTCAAAGGCGTGAGAGCTTCTCGGCTTCTCAAAACTATGGGTCCATAATGCCCCATGTTTAACGCTTCCAAAAGGAAGCCCAAAGGAAAACATGTTAGTCTTGAGAAGCGCGTTCAAACGCCCTTGTAGCAGCAAGGGGCTGTTGTTTCGAGGACAGTCGTAGTTGCTTCAAACAGATTTGCCTGGATGCAATGACTGGCTAGACGCCGCAAGGTCTCCAGCGTCATCAGCGCTTTTCCGGGCAGACGTCAGGTCCGCGCAGGCCGCGAGGCACAGACGTGGAAACGGTGGAACAGACCAGCTGATATTAGGTGAGCCACATTGCTACAATCATGCCGCTAGTAATAAGTGCCAAGCTGCACGGACCTTCTTCACCATCAAACAGTGATATACTGTATCTGGCTGATGGCCATATCCGGCCTTTGGATTCTGTCTCTCAAGTTGATCCAGGCGGTTGCTGGTTGAGGCAACAAACCTCAATGCTGCATGCTGGTACTGCAATGAGGCCTCGAGGGCAACCAATTCTGGCGCAGTTGCAACAGGTTGGTGGTTGATTCTAAAAGGATGAAATGACAGGCTAGCCCTCGCAAGGTCTCCACATACAAGCCATGCTCGAATCTATTCCAGCAGCGTCCTCACCCCCTAACGACCCCGAACTAACTGGCCATTCATACTGCAAAGGCATAAAACAGCATCACACATAAAATGTGTCCGAGAGAGCGCTGCCCTTTTCGGTTGATCTCACAGGAAACAAGGGGCATTGTAAAATTAAGTGTGAAGGACACTCGCCAACTTTCACTTCACTGGCCGATTCTCACTTGAAAAAGACTGCAGCGCTTGACGACTTCAGCGCTTCCAAGGCCGCCTGCACTCCAGGCACTCCAGGCACTCCAGGCGCTCCAGGCACTCCAGGTCTGCGTGAGGAGAGGAACAGGAGCTGGCGAAAGCTGAGCCTGCACAAATTTGTGACACCGAGGGCAATTGAACTTCAAAGGGATTCCACGAAGGGTATCACGGAAAGTGGCAGCCCATCCATTCATTTTCCACAGCCAGGGAAAATGAAGGGGACACCTCAACATGCTGAACAAAACCAAGTTTCCACAATCGACCCATGCCTCCCCAAGCGTCTACCGACATTTGCAAGCCCCCGAATCTGGGAAGGAGCCGCGACGAGAGATGCCAGGTGAGCCTCCATGAGGCCCAGCAAAGGATCGCTGCCTTGGATCTTCCTTACTGATCTGCGAAACAACGATATCCCACGACCAAAATCCAAGCTCGGCATGCAAAAGCCACATGCCCCTTACAATCCCCAAAAGACTCAAAGCCTACTAATTATCAAGCACCAAGGATCTTGGCACGAAGGTGTGGGAGTATCAATGCCAAAAGATCCGCCTCGCCTAAAAGCCTGAGCAGCTCGCGATCCGACCTTCCGAGCTTGGCTTGATTTGGGTGAGGCAAGTGGCAGAAGTTGCACCCTGCGCCACTGGGACACGCACCATAAGTCAGGAACAGGCAGGGCTTGTTGCAAAGCTGCGGGTGCCCTGCGCTCCCCTCTGATGGAGCTTCCAGGAAAGTCAAGGCCGAGGCTCGCTTCTCCAAGCTCTCCACATAGGAGGTCTCGGGGCAAGGTTGTCGCGGCACATTTGCCCCCGCGCTCTTGGAGCGAGGGCCTGACTTCGGCTCCTTGACTGCGATAAAGGTTGCCTGGTATGTGCAGAACGCCATGACGACAGTGGGCTGAAGGCTCGGTGGAAGCGTGTGGTCTTGAGCGACAAATCCATCCAGCAGCGTTTTTCAGGACGGCCCAAGCAAAAGCCACCAGTGTCACCATTCCATGCTCCAATTGCCATCCGACTCTGAACACCCTAATGAAACCCTTGCGTCCCAAGCCACGTGCTCAATGTTTTGTGAGAAAACAACCAACCATGAATGAAAGCAAACCTTGCTTAAGTCAGCCAGTGGACAGAGTGGAAAGCCCGGACATGGGGAGCTGCTCGCTTCGGATATGTTTCTTTCTCAAAATGAGCTGACTGAAAAGTAACAAGTCCAAGGCCCTCACGAACACGGAGGTATCCCCGCATCGGCAAGAACCAAGGCCTCTCTGAAGGCATGGGCCCTACTTCCATTTGCCTATGTCCCCGAGAGCAAATACGCGTATTCGCCGAGAAAGAAACTCCCTGAAAGGGAACATCCACTGAGCCCTCTTCCCGTTCTCAAGCTCATTCCAGAGGGGCGTGGTATGTTGCAACTCAATTGTAGCTTTTGCTTGCACTTTCTGGGGGGCCCGCTTTCCCCCACAAGACGTGGATTCCTGGCTCCTGGGACTGGGGACCGCTGCTGTTTGCAGATCCCCTGCTAAAAGTGCAAAGCTCTAGTGGGTTAAATGGACACCCAACCACCAAACCATCTAAAAAGCCAAAATTAAAGGGGATAGTGTATAAATGAGAGGTTACCAGCGTTGGAGGCTAAGGAGCACAGCTCCCAAAATGGGCGGGGCGGTGACCGGGGGTGACATCACTCTGAACTCCGGAGTTGGAGCAATCGCGAAGTGGTGTACTTGACCGCCGACTCCTGGGCTGTCCTCAGATCCCCTGCAAACAAATATATATATATATATTATATATATATATATTATATTTATTTTTAGTGGGTCAAATTTGCAAACCGCCACTAAACCCTCAAAACCCTCAAAACCATCCGGTGGACACCAGAAGAGACAGCCCTAGCGTGGCGTTTTACTCCCTGAACAAAAATGGCTGCTCGAAAATAGGGTAACCCCAAAATGGCTTGCCCTGGTAAATGGAACCAAAGACCAAAACCTACGTAACCAAATTTTCGGCACCTTGGGTGTAGCACATTGATATCACTCTAGCAGATGACCGTTGGTATAGCTTAGAATCATCATGCATTTCACATTCTGATCCTCATTGACTTTGTGCATGCGATTGCGGCCATACAGGCTCCGGGGGCGTGAGGTATGCAAAAATAGCGCGTGGAACCTTATGGGTTCCCACGTGGCAGCGGAGTCATGGCAGGTGAAGAGGAGCCGATTGCGAGCGAAGGGTTCGCCAGTTCGAGGATGTATCTCCAGAGGAGTTTCGCACGTGATTGAAAGATCGTGGCAGCATGACACAGATATTCCCAAGGCCAAGCGGGCGGTCAAGGTCTTTAGAGCGCTGTCAGGTGCGGCTAAGACGGCAGTGGATGAGATTTCCGACAATCTTGGAGTGAGAAAGAAGCTCCAGGAACCAGCTCCATTCGTGGGCCATCAATGATCATTTGGGAGTCGTGGATATTGCAGCTCAGGGAGGTTTCATTGCGGAAGACATACTAGATAGATGTAAGAATGATCTGGGCAAATATAGGCTGAAACCACATTGCTTGGACAAGGTCGGTCGGGCTAGGGGCATTGGAGGGCAAGCTCAAATATGTGGTGTGGTGGAGATATCCTTGGGTTTGGCGGACATTTGCGGGATGGAAGAAAATTAGCTAACCTGTGACTCCTTGAAGGAAGAACGGATCCGATGTTTGTTCCTCTCAAGAAGCTTGCCCCATTGAATGATGTATGGATGTGCCTTTGACTAGGGTATCCATTGCGGCGTTATAGTTCCCCGATTTGGAGACAAACTTCAACGTAGGCATAGTCTGGAGAACCCTTCTTTGGTTGGTGTTAGAGGCAAACCAAAGGGAAACCCATCAATTGCAAGGTCCCAGTAGTGGTACTGTTTGGAACTTTTTTCCGGACTCATGCAACCCTTAAGGGCGTTCCACCCTCTCTAGCTTGTTGCGTTTTGTTCTTTTTCTTGGGGGGGGGGGTTGGCTTTCTTTCCCTGAAACGGGTGTCAAAGCAAGCCCTCCAAGTCCACATGATGTATTCAGTGTCAGATCTGGTGTAAACTCGCCTGCGAAGCACCTCAGGGTATCAAGCATGTCGACATGTCGACGTCCGAATGCTAGTGAGTCTCAAGATGATTGGTACTAAACCTTTTGAATGGTCCAGAGAGAAAACTCAAAAGGAAAATCAACCACTTTAATCAGGATCCGGAGTTTGAGGTACATCCTCCTGTTCGTCTGGTTGCTTGCGTGCACCCTTTGCCTATAGTTATATTGGACAGCTGCCTTGTCAGACAATCCATGGAAGGACAAACCTGAACGCAGCATCATAGAAAACTCACAGGCTGTTCAAATAAACTCAGTCTGTCTGGCCTCCCGAATCAACTAGGTGGTCCTTTAGAGTTGAGTCCAGTTCCCACTCTTGCATGTTTCCAGGAACTATGTGGGATGATGTGTTTTTAAAAAGAAACCCAAGGAAACCCAACTGTTTTGAGGAGTGCCCTACATGTTCAATTTCCTGGAGGCAAATGTTCAAAGGACACCCGTGCACTTTGCGAGGGTAACCTCCGGCTTCCGCTGGTACGACTGGAGGTCTCCTGCTTTGAAGCCGAGTTGGTAGCATTTGAGTGACCGCTTTTGAGGGTAGCCTTTCTGGGATCTCAAAGAAAGACCGGGCAGAAGCCATGTATTTATTTGAACGGTTCCCAACCATCTGAAGACAAACAGGCTGCAAGCCTTTGATGTCTTTGTACATCCGAACCTGTCTAGCAGAGTCGTTTTTTGCGGAGCCTCTGACAAAGTGAAGTTGCATTTCACGCAATATGGCCTGGGTTGATGGGTCATCAAAGACAAAGGCCACACATCAAGGAAGATTGCCACCAGCGCGCAAAAAATGTTTCTGCAACATGTACGTAGTGTTGTTTTACTCCTGTGAATTTCATATGAAATTATTCAACCTTCCGGCCCTGAATACATTTGGTCAATAATTCACAAACCTGATTTGGCGAAGGAATTTGCGTTTTCAGAGGCCCAGTGTCAACCACAAAGATCTCATGGCTTCGAATAGATGGGCAACCCGACGCAATCATGAGACACCTCGCCCTTCATGTGCACCACCACCTCGGCACAAAGTCAAGCACGCAAGCATAGTCTATTGAGGGTACCCTTGAAAAGCAGCCATTTTGGGGATCCACCTTTTTGAGACAAATCCATATTATGCACCAGTCAATTTTGAACGTGTCGCTCCTTTACGTTGGATGTTGCGCACATGCCTACGTGACACTTACAATATGTGCAGCTCTCACCAACAATCAAATAGACAGAACGATTTAGGTCTCATAGAGATTTGTGTAACTACTCTCCAAGTGATGTCTGAGGGCGTGTTTTTTGGCAAGTGGACAGCTTCTGCAAGCGAGCCCGACGCCTGTTTTTCCAACCCTGACAAGTTGTGCAGGGCATGTACCAGGTTTCTTCAAAAAGAACCTGCAAAGGAACACCCCCTAGTTTGACACATACCAAAATGGCTTGCTTCCTTTGACACTTCACAACGAACCAACAGGGGTCCTAGTTTTCACACAGGGCGCAAACTCGCTTGCCATTGGCCGTCGAGAGGGGGGGGGTGACAACAACGAACACCTTTGAGATTGCTGATTGAGCTTGAAGGGAACCCAACGCCAAAGGGTAGAATCCACATTGGGCAAATGGGCTAATGGTTCAAACATTGAAGCAGGATTAAACAAAGGTATTAAAAGGCCCTGCCCAAAGCCCTGCGTAAGGATCAAAGAGCTTCTTGTCGCGCTCGTTTATGGCTAGCGGCTAAGCTCCATCTACATGGCCTTTGGCAGCCACACCCAAACGGCTAAACTACCATTGGTCGCTTGGGGTAGCTCTGGCTTGCAGGGGCTCCATATGACATGATTTGATGCTAGCGCCGGATTCCCGGATGACTCTGGAGCACTTTACTCGGGGCTGGTTCCCATCTTCGCACCGAATGGTCTACTTCGGGGTTTCCTCCGGATTAAACTGAAGTTAATATGGCCATGGGTCAAATTCCAAATCGTACCCCAGTGAACATCCCAATCACCACTACAAAAGACTAAAATAGGTGGTGCACCTACCCAAAATGGTACCATTGGTTTTGACCCACAGCCATATTACCCTCGCGCTTGAGTCGCTTCCCTTTTTAAGCCCCCCGACACCGTTGCCAATCGCCGTGACCTGCGCGGTTGCAACCAAATGTGAATTGAAGGCTCCCTGCAGGACCCATTGATACACACATGTTTGCTCGAGCTTTCGTGGCAAATAAGTGCGCGAGAAATGGTAAAATCAAATTCATGCAAATGCACAGATTGCGGGGCGGAGCTTTGGCTTTGCACACTTTTTGGAATTGCGCCCGAGTTGCGGAAAATTGCGCCCAAGTAGCGGGAAATTGCGCTCGAGTTGCGGGTTCGTTTTCTCTCGGGCACTTCACCAAGCATCTAGGCAACCTCAAAAAGTGCTCGAATTGGATTTGAGCAGAAAAAAACGCTCGAATGCCAAAAACTGTCTGGAGCACTTTTTTGTGTATCAAAGGGTCCTCCAGGTCCGTGAGAGATACGGTATATGCACATGTGCATATATCATGTAGAGATGTATCACCAGCACCAGCCTCGCCATGCATGGTATCTCTCTCCATCGGCACCAGTCCTCAATTGAACCAGTTATCATCTCCCTCGGTTTCCTTCCATCTCTCCGCTCCATATATAGTGGTAGTGAGCGGGCCAGCAAGGTCTATTTTTGTCAGGGGACGCTTGGTTTCGCAGCATACGAGGCATCGCTACGCATGTGGTTGCAGATGGCTGGGCAAATGACATTGATCCCAAATTGGAGCCCGTCTGTGGATGATACAGGCGATGCAGAAACCCTGACTTTGGTGGTGCCAGGAATGCTGGGGATGCAAACAGTCAACTTTCCTTGCGGGCTGTCCAGGTGCTGGGGATGCAGGCTGCGCAGGATGCGCATAATCTGGATGCTGCGTGCCTATTCTGGCGGAGTATCTCCCAAGTCACAATATCTGACGCGTGGTGGATGGAATGGGCTCAGCCACAAACCAAGTGTCGAGCGCGTTTCTTCCAGGTCGCCATGATTGAACTTTGAGTTTCCTTCCAGCGCAGCTGGGCTTGAAGCTAGATCTTTAAAAAAATAATGTATCTAGATGCTAGATGAGAGATCCAAGGCCCCGAATATCCTTCGTTTCTGTAGTCATGAGTATGAGATCCAGTCAGCATGCCTTTCCTGTTTGTGCAAAGAGTACCAAGCCATCCCCAGCTGGTCTCGCTTGTTGACTTTTCAAACATGGTTGGTGGGGTTTCGTGGACCGGACAAAATCACAGTTGGGATGGAAGAAAGCCTATACTGGCTGATAAACCACACACCAACTGCGGGACTTGTTCATCCAGTGGGGGGAGCATGACCTGTTTTGAGAGAATTCATTGCTCTGAGTCGCCTGGTCAAATGCAATAAATGCCCACAATATATTGGTATCGATGATGATTCTCCGTAATGCATTGAGACGTATTGCATGCATCGTAGTTCTTTGCGGATTACCTTACGCTCCTGTAAAATAGAATCAGTACAACTGGGCTGCCCTCAGATCCCCCACTAAAAGTTCAACTTTTAGTGGGTTAAATGGAAACTACCACTAAACGCAAAAAAAGCTAAAAGGCTAAGGAACCGAATGGCTGGGAGCCACCAAGACAAGTATCAACTCACTTCAACAATCAGTTTTACCGAATAGCAATCTTGGACGAAGCCGCTGCCAAGGTGGCAGCCGAGAACGAAAAGAGCAATACTTTTGTAGGGGCACATCATCGAACTTGTATAAATATGTGCTTGTTGGGTCACCTTTTGCCCATACAAGGTATGGTTCTACCGTCGACCTACGTCTGTTTCTGTTTTTAATAGCCGGTGCTGGCAAATACGACTTATTATGAAGGCTCTCAACTTCGCCGGTACACTTGAACTTCAAACGTGAGCTGCACCTTGCAATATTGAGTTGGAAAACCAACGTGCCCTAAACAATTCTATATATAATCTCAGGATGCGCGAGTGGCAACAAACTCCCACACATGATTTCCCTTGCACTCGCAAAGTACGCATGTGTGGGACGGTCCCTTTATGGGGGTACACCCCACCCTTTCCATACAATAGTGTGCTTGGGACAAGGCGGAACGGACGAGCACTCAAAATCCCTGGGGCATGGGGAAGCTCGATCTGCTCTGTCACAACAACTGAGCAACCTGAACTCAGAAATCCCAAAGCAAGGGAACCCTATGGCTCTCTTCCTCGAAAAGCTCGTGCAAATTGATGCATGGAGCAGTGGCACAGCGATCCGCATAAGACTCGGAAGAGATTTATTGGAGCTGTACTAGTGCTCCCTAACAAAAGCACGCCGAGTGGGGTCAAGAAGCACGCCAGCTGTGGCTTCCGAGTTTCCCTTTCCGCGCCCCGGAGACTCCGGCGTCGCCGCGCGGGGCCAAGACCTGGGCACTGACGGTTGGGTTGCAGACCGGGTGGGTCCAAGCCAATGTTTCGGCCAAGGGGTGCCCTTTCTCTCTTGGGGCGCATAGGGTCAAAGAAAAGATGTTTTACTCTGTTAAAGGCAAAAAGAGGAGAAGAGCTCCTTTTGTGTTCTCCAACTCCCACCCCCTCGGATCGGTGAACCTGCATCTGTGGCTTCTGGCTAAAGGGCACCTGTGTATCCGTACGAAACTGGTTTGTCGCCATGGGAACCCACAATGCCAACTCGTTTGGAATGACTTCCACACGAAAGCAAGAGGCACTTTATCGGAAAACATGGTTGAACAAAAAACCACTTCAACGAGGCAGCATGTGGGCAGTGGCTTGACTTGTTTGAGCGGTGCAGTCGTTGTTGACTTCTTGGCTGGGGCTTGTCGCTTTGGGACGCGCGGCGACCTGGAGGGATGGTGCCAGTCGCAGTCGAAGCCATGGCTGGTGCCAGTCGATTTTCCAGTTCATTCCACCGTCCTGTCAGCCTTGCATGGAACCAAGGTCCCTGTTGAAGGAACAGAATCTTCCAGCGACATGTTCGGTTCCATGGCAACGGGAATGGGAGGGGAATCTAGGTTTGCAACCCGAACCTTGGTTACCCCACACGGGTAGGTCTTGGTTTCCTCCGCCAGCTTAGCCTTATGAAAAGGGTTCAAATGGACAACCCTCGGCTAAATCTAAAGAACCCTAGGATCCTAAAAGGAGGACAGCAGCCATGGTATTTCTCAAACGGGACCCCCCAACAAAACACGGTTCCGTTTTCTTTGGGTTTTCCTTGAAAAGCCCCAACCTGTAGCTTCCGCCCAGCGTTTCAATTTAGCACTTCAGCTGCGAACCCCAAATCAACCCAGTGGGTGGTACTTCCTGACTTGAATTCGTGGGATGATCACGGACCCTTCAGTAGGGATTTTAGGCATCGTCACCCTCACCAATACCCACATGGCCATGGCACACCAGTGGTATGCCCATTTTGGCAAAAGCCCATTTGACACACAGACACACAGACACACAGACACACAGACACATAGACACAGGCACACAGGCACACAGGCACACAGGCACACAGGCACACAGGCACACAGGCAACACAGGCGCACAAACACCCCAAACACAGAGCACCTTTTTGGATCTGTCCCCAAGCCCTAGCAAAAAGCATCCGATCCATGCAGTCCGCCGGCCTGCTGTGTGGTTTTACTCGCTTTCGCCAAACTCTCTTGGTGTGGGTTGGAGGCTGAAAGCATTTGGATATGTCCAAAGATTAGGGGCCTGCTTATGAGATGCGCAAACGGAGACCCAAAGTTATCCGCCCAAGCCAACTAACGCGTGGCGTGATAGACGACGCAGAGGGAAATTGTAGAAGTTATTATACATGTATCCTATACATTAGCCCATCGTATTGGCATCTAGTTTATGGTTTGATGCCTAATTATGGGAAGAACGCACCACGGGTTCAACATGTTCATGGGTTCTTGCATAGGTCCATACAATCAGCCTTTGACATTGTGCCACCTTTAGAACAAGGCGCGATGGCGTTTCAGCAGAAACCCAAATCGTTGACACCTTCCAGGGGTCTAATTCTCATTCTGAGAACACACCTGGAAGGAGCCGCAAAAAAACACTTCTCTGAGTTTGGATCTATATACCTTTCACCATTCTGTGCAGGTCCGCCAGTAGTACTTACGACCACAAAGAACCGATGCCTATCGACCTGCAAAACCGATAGGGGTCCGCCCCAAACTGATACGGGCAATATGGCCCGTTGCTCATATATGCGGGTCGGAAGATTCATCCGGTTCCCCGGTTCGCAATCACTGGCTGAATCATCTACACTTTCGGCTGAACCGCAGATTGTCTCGTGCTTCTTGCTCTCAAAACAGCAAACAAGCGTCAAACCTAACCCTGGGATAGATACCCGTTTGCAAAAGGACGAGGCATCTGTTTGTGATGCTCACGGGGGAGCAAAACTGGTTGAAAGAACTAAAGCCTAACTGCAAATGGGTAGGATGCATATAAGTTCGACGTTTTGGCAACCACCATCAAAAAACTGGGGTCATACTGTGGATGGACAAAATCCTGCGCCACTTTGAGGCAATTGGACATAGTTGCCTGTTGGTATTTGTAGGGGAATCATCATTCCAGGGTTTCTTAGGTGGTGCGGGATTTCGTCCATCCACAGTAGCTTCGTGAAAGGTTTCTACACGGGTCGCTCGTTCAATTAAGTTAAAACAACTGGTTGGCCCAAAACTTGGGATCCAATGTTGAGCAACCTTCAACATTCGCGCTCATCTACTGTAGTGCAGAGCATTGTGTCCCCAGCAAAAGTCGGTTCGAAAATGGAGCTTACTCACCAAATCCTAACGTCACTTTGTGGCATGCCTCATAGGCACTGTAGCTCGCGTTTACCATGGTCAAGGTCCTTGTGCGGGTAAGGGGTCCATTAGTAATCCTTCAAATGTCGACCAAGGATTCTTGGGTGTTCCAAAAGCCTTCCCATGAATGGTCCGAATTCCTCTTCGTTTGATGACCGGTTTCACACCAACGCTTCGACCATGGCCTGCAACCGATTCCAACCCACTCGATATGAGGTCGCACCAGTCTTCGACTAGATGCGGCCCCGGCCCAACTGTTGGAACGGCGGATTCCCCTACGGCGACATGCAAGACAGCAATTGGCAATGACACATCTGTAACACGTTCCAAGCCGGCCATGTTTGCAAGAAATCCTTAATCCCCAAAGCTAGCTTCATCATGAGGCCGGGGATCGCTTGTGTGTGCGGTACACGGTAACTATGCTCTTGAGTGTGCACTGTGATAAACTGCTTGAACAGTGTGCAAAAGGCCACCAGCGATGCATCGCAAGGCCCTGAACAGTTGGAATTGCGGTCCGGTTGGTGTGCGTTGTTTGTGAGGGTGCTGCAAGGGCTTGCATGATCATATTGCGGTTGCAGGTACTTCGAAACCAAACTATGTCCTAATCATAGGACGGTAATGGGCGTAGCTATCCAGCCCCTTATGTTACGCTCTTACTTTTTGGGGGGTGGTTTGAAAGCGACATCAATTCGTGACAGTGACTCATGGTACAGTGACGTCCGAAAGGACTGCTCGACAGTGACGAATCCGCGCTGGGCTCGAAGTCTGCAAAAGGCGATGTCCGTTCAGAACTTGGCAGGTTGCCCCTGGTTACATAGCTCCATGCTGTCGACTGTGGATGCACGAAATCCCGCACCACCTAACAAACCCCGGGATGATGATTCCCTTGTAAATACCAACAAGCCATGGTTTCAACCATGGCTTCACAGCGGTGCGACACGGAGCTTGTCCATCAACACTAAGAAAAAAACACCTCCTGTCTCTACTTAGTCATCGAAGGAAGACCCAAGACCTGCAAATCTTGAAACATCGTCGCACGCAAATGTGGATGTGAATACGCGTGTTAACCCCTAACCATGTCAGTCGGGGGACAAATGCAAGTTGCTGGCAGATAGACCCGGATGAGAAGAGCAATGACCCGAAGGTACAGAAAGAAAAACGTGCGCGCCGAAACTGGTTTTTCTTGTCGCAATTGAAACAGGCTGAGTTTCGCCAACCAGAGGTGGCACAAGCCAAGTCCGGGACCTTCGCGCAAGCTCGGCTTGTCCGGTGCTTGCCACACCCTCTGCGACTCCCGCGGATGTGTTGGAGATGACTTCATACGGAGAAACCGAAGGACCCGCCCCCACCCCCAGGAAAGGTTCTCAGAAGCCTTTTACGAACCCCTTCCAAGAAGGAGAACCTTTCTGGGGGGTAGAGGGGTCCTAATGTCAGTCTCGAATTCGAGCTAGGTTCCCGCCTCGTGGAACAAAGCTGGCGTTTGCCGTGGGAGAGACTTGCCCTGAGCAGAATATCCTTTAGAAAATGGTACTGGGCCAACTGAGGCCTCTCGAATTTTGATCAGGTTTCGGGAAACTGTGACTGTTCAAAAGGCTGAAGAGTAGCCGTGGCCGAATCAACAAACAGCACCGAATAGAGACGTCCTTCCAGGCCATCGCGTTCGGCTGGCTGCCTTTGGCAGATTCTGTCTTGGACAACTTGCCCCGCCAGGTCCGCGATTGGCGCTGGCACTTGGGGCGAGGGCGCAATCGACAGTCGACAGGGATTGTGAATTTGGGCCATTTCCCCAACACTGCCACATGGGATGCAAGGGCAAACTTGTTGGTTGGTAGTGGACCGTAAGGGGAACAATCCTTCAAGGGAGAAAAGGGCACTGAAGGCTTGGGTTTCGCTCTTGAAATCGTCCCAACTCGGTGTGTCGTTTTGCGGGCGTCAGAAGGTTTTCTAGGAACACCGACATGGACTCCGCTCATGTGACTATAGGTCAGGCAAGCTCTATCCTTCTCTTTTACCAAAAACAAGAAACTCTCCCACAATGGGTTGCAAAGGAAACCAAACATATGTTGGGTCGAAAACCACCCAAATGAGGTTGTATTTTGAGAATCCCCGAAAACAGTTTGCCTCTCTTGGTGGTTCCGGCAACGTTCTCTCTCTCAAGCGGAACCCGAACACCTCCCATTCCATGGGGCCATGATCGGCGCTGATTTGCAGGGAACGCCGTTTCGCCCATACCTCTGCACTGTCGCCTCCGTTTTAGGAGGTGAAAAAAAGAGGATGGCAGTGGGAAGCCCAGAGCGAAACCTACTTGGGTCATTTGGTTTCTGTTGCAAACAGGCCATGCGACCAAACAAGTCAAAGATCGTTGCTGTCCGATTGAAATCCTGCCTAGCCAGTTACATGCTTGTTGACCTGACAATTTTATATCTTCGCATCTGCATGCCTGTTCAACCATGCACCTATTTGTGCATCTATTTATCTAACTATCTGTCTACCTGTCTATCCCTCTGTTCATCTATGCATCTGTACATCCATCTACCAATATACCTACCTATGTCTACCTATGTATCTAACATATTTGTATAGTGTATGAATCTACCACATCATCTATCTTTCTAACTATTTCTCTATCCAGGTATATATATATATAGACATAAATACAAATATATATATATATATATATAAATAGGTTGACCCGCCTGACTATCTAGCAACCTATCTACCTGTCTGTCTACTAATCGCTCGGGCTAGCTATCTATCTTTCCACCTTTCCATGTCTAGTATCTTTTGTGGACGGACATGGTGGCGTGTGTGTTCGTGGACGGCTGCCCATGATGCATTCCACTGGCCATTTCGCAGTTCAAGCACAGGAAGGCCGGATTAGGTCATTCTGCGTACGGAGTCGCAGCAGCAACGCGCAGTTTTCAATGCCGAACGCAGGCCAACCCGGCTTTTCTTGCGGGTCGGATGAGTTTTCGGGTCTTACTTGGTTGTTTAGCTAACGTACACGTTTACGCGAGTTTCACAAACTAGGACGGGACTGCGGCGCCAGAATGATTTCGACCGTTTTGACTACTATTATAATCGCCAAAGCAAGCCGATTGCACGACAGGCCCAACAAGAATTCAGGCGCTTGCCAAGCCAAAACGATCGCCTGCAAATCGCAAATCACGACGGCACGGCACGGCGATGCACTCGCGTAACCTTCCAAAACAGTGCCTGCGCAGCAATACAGTGCGCAACGAAACCAACATGCTGCAAGTCATACAAACAGCACATCTTGAGCCTTCCCCAACGGCACAGCAACTTTCGCCACCTGCGAACGCTGGGGACCGCTTGCGGACGCAGCAACGCATCACTCGAACACACGCTGACGTCCAGAACCCTTTTTATAACAGGAACTCTTCTGCTATGCGTTCGGGAGAAAGGTTTCCATGATAAATTCCAGGAGGGTGCCTAGTTGGTACTTAGAGGGCAAGGCCAAGGAGGCAGGCAAATCCCACCTGTACCAGTCAGGCGCTGCAAGGCAGAATGATCTTCCCTGAAAGTCCAAAGTGAGCCGCAATATTCACAGGCTGAATGCAAGAACCCATATTACGAGAACTTCTGGTACGAAACAGTAGGTTGCTAGTTAATGTTGACTCCGACTTTACTGGGAAAACAGACCCAAATGGGGTCCAAACTGGCATACATCGACATACACTCACTTCTTGAATGGATGGGCTAACAACATGTCCAATTTTGTAATTTGCCACAAACATGGTATTCCCCAAATGTTTAACGTCTAGGAAGTCAAGTCGTAAGTATAAAAACAGCCTCTGCTGAAAAAACAAAAGACACATGGACGACACATCTTCCGTTGCTTTTCCACAGTGCATGGTCGCTTCAAGGCTTCCCGGTCGCACGCAGCCGAGCAGTTTGACCGAAACCCAAGTCCGGGGGCATCCTCAATTTCAACCAGCAGGCCTTCAGTGGAGTCTTTGAAACTCCATGAGTCAGCTTCCCTCCAGTTGGTGGCTTGCCTGATTGAATCGAAGATGTTGCAGGGGGTGGCTTCCCATTTACCCTCTATATCAACCAGAGGTTCAAATCCAAATCCAAACAGCCAACTAGGGGTTACCAAAGTAAGTTGATCTGTGGACATCCAGGCTCGATCCTGACACTGCAATCTGAACATGTGCGGGGTCCAAGTTGGCACAACCTGCGTGTTGGAACCAACAGCTACAGTACACTTGATGTCCTGCAAATTTGTATCTACCTCCCCTTCCCTGGCCAGTGACCTTTGAGGAATCACAACGGACCCAAGCTGCCCATGGTTGCGGAAATAACCCCTTCTGTAAGAAAGACAATATGACCACCTTGGCACTTTCAAGGGTACTCGCTTGATATCACAGAGGTACTCGCTTGATATCACAGAGTTCCTGGAATGGAGTCAGCACGACGCAGGAGACACACCTGTTTGCCGAAGCCCTTGAAACATTGCGTCACTGCCCTTTGGAAACATGAGCAACCATCTTTGAGGGGTCATTAAGTCAAGTGCGATGCTCCTGGTCCTGGTTGCGCCGGACAAGGATGTATCTTAGAACTTCAAAACCGAGCTGGACAGCCCGCAGCCCTCAGCAGCCTGTCGATGCCGGATTTCAAGAAAGGGATACAGTAAGCAAGCTCCAAGCAACTCAAAAGGCTGATTGCTTGGGTGATTGATTGGTTGGTTGATTGATTGATCGATTGGCTGGGGACCCATTCGGAAAATGATTTTCCGCCGTGTAAAGGTGGTGAGCCAGCCTTTCCGAACAAATGGCCGGCGCCAACCCATACGGCCATAGGGCCATGAGTAAGTCAAAGACCTAAACAGATCGACTGTGGGAGTTCTCATGGGCAGGTTACCCAAGCAAAAAAACCTTTGTTGCGACACGTGATGACTCATGCTCGCCACGCAGCTTTTGAAGCTAAGTCCATTGGAAAGGCGGGCACGGTTTGATTGAAAAGGACACCAAAGACCTGGCCCATTAGAACCCGACTACCCATAATAGGCAAAATTCGGTTTTCCTTGACGCTCTACCTGGACATCATTGCAACTCTTAGTCTAAGTGCCTGCGCAGTCTATACAAGCTAACGGCTTTCCTTGTTTTTTTTCATCGGGTAACCAGCAGGTGACAGTATGCGCGGAAGACTGGTGCTTGCCTATGTGTGTTTATGTGTCTGTGTTGCGTGCGTGCGTGCGTGCGTGCGTGCGTGCGTGCGTGCGTGCGTGCGTGCGTGCGTGCGTGCGTGCGTGCGTGCGTGCGTGCGTGCGTGCGTGCGTGCGTGCGTGCGTGCGTGCGTGCGTGCGTGCGTGCGTGCGTGCGTGCGTGCGTGCGTGCGTGCGTGCGTGCGTGCGTGCGTGCGTGCGTGCGTGCGTGCGTGCGTGCGTGCGTGCGTGCGTGCGTGCGTGCGTGCGTGCGTGCGTGCGTGCGTGCGTGCGTGCGTGCGTGCGTGCGTGCGTGCGTGCGTGCGTGCGTGCGTGCGTGCGTGCGTGCGTGCGTGCGTGCGTGCGTGCGTGCGTGCGTGCGTGCGTGCGTGCGTGCGTGCGTGCGTGCGTGCGTGCGTGCGTGCGTGCGTGCGTGCGTGCGTGCGTGCGTGCGTGCGTGCGTGCGTGCGTGCGTGCGTGCGTGCGTGCGTGCGTGCGTGCGTGCGTGCGTGCGTGCGTGCGTGCGTGCGTGCGTGCGTGCGTGCGTGCGTGCGTGCGTGCGTGCGTGCGTGCGTGCGTGCGTGCGTGCGTGCGTGCGTGCGTGCGTGCGTGCGTGCGTGCGTGCGTGCGTGCGTGCGTGCGTGCGTGCGTGCGTGCGTGCGTGCGTGCGTGTGTGTGTGTGTGTGTGTGTGTGTGTGTGTGTGTGTGTGTGTGTGTGTGTGTGTGTGTGTGTGTGTGTGTGTGTGTGTGTGTGTGTGTGTGTGTGTGTGTGTGTGTGTGTGTGTGTGTGTGTGTGTGTGTGTGTGTGTGTGTGTGTGTGTGTGTGTGTGTGTGTGTGTGTGTGTGTGTGTGTGTGTGTGTGTGTGTGTGTGTGTGTGTGTGTGTGTGTGTGTGTGTGTGTGTGTGTGTGTGTGTGTGTGTGTGTGTGTGTGTGTGTGTGTGTGTGTGTGTGTGTGTGTGTGTGTGTGTGTGTGTGTGTGTTGTGTGTGTGTGTGTGTGTGTGTGTGTGTGTGTGTGTGTGTGTGTGTGTGTGTGTGTGTGTGTGTGTGTGTGTGTGTGTGTGTGTGTGTGTGTGTGTGCGTGTGTGCGTGTGTGCGTGTGTGCGTGTGTGTGTGCGCGCGTGCGTGTGTGAGTGTGTGCGAGCGTGCATGCGTGCGCGTGTGCGTGTGCGTGTGGGTGTGCGTGCTTGCGTGCTTGCGTGCTTGCGTGCTTGCGTGCTTGTGTGTGTGTGTGTGTCTGTAAGGCATATTTTTTTTCAATTCAACTTTTTTCAAACTAAAATCAACTTTTTTGCAATCTAAAACCAACTTTTTTGCAAACACATAGGTCAGGGTGCCAAGGGTAGGTAGTCTCTTGGCTTCGGTCGCTTTCCTATCCGCAGCCATTTCAAAACAAGCGGTCTGCCATGGTGAGTGTGAGCAGCAGCAGCGTCAGCAGCCCGCCTACGCCACCGAGCTCGCCCCTGGGGCCGGTGTGTCGGGCACCCAGGTACCGCCAAAAAGACGCGGCCCTGGGCAGCCCTGAGGGGCAGCAGCGGCCGCCGCAGCAAGCCAAAAAAAAGAGGAAGAAAAAGGCGGCGAGGAAAAAGGTGCAGCTGAAGCCAAACCAGCGCCGTCGGGTAAGACTGACAAGCCCGGCGGCCACTGGTGACGAGGCTGGAGAGCCGCCGCGGCGCCGCAGGAAAAGCCCTGCGGCCACCGCCCACGAGGAGCAGTCTGAGGCTGCCAGCGACAAGGACAAGCGGCGCCGCCCTGAGCCCGCGGCCACCGCCAGCAACGAGCGGCGCCGCGAGGCTGATGAGCCCGCGGCTACCGCCAGCAAGGGCAATGAGCGCCGAGAGAAAAGCGCCAGGCAGCAGCGCCAGAAGAGCCCCGAGCCTGCGGCCACTGCCAGCAGGCAGCGCCGCCAGGCAAGTGAGGGCGCCCGCAGCCCACCGCCGGGCCCGCCCGAGGGCAAGAAGCGCCCGCGAACCCCGCCACTGCCACCGCATAGGCAGCGCGGGCAGGCTGCTGACACTGAGTCCGAGGCGCCGCCCCCCCCAATCAGGCCTACCGCCAACACCGCGGCCTGACATGCGAGGTTTGCGGCGCCGTGATCAAAGGCACCGGCCACCCAGCGGGCGACTCGGCCGCCTTGCAGTCGCACATGCGGACCAGCTCACGCTGCCTGGCCTTGAGGGGGCATGGCCAAGGCAAGGAGCCGTGCTCCTTCGGGTGCGGCAAAATGCTGGCGGCTGGAGACATGTGGGCAGCGGAGCAGCATAGCTGGCACTGCAAAAAGCAGCAGCGCTGGACCTGGAGGCCCTGAGGTCAACCCAGGTCCAGCTACTGCCGCTTGAGGCCTGCGCGCCACACAGGGGCATGGTCACGGCGCTGAGGCGTAAAAAAAGCACCGCGCGCGCGGCAGGTGGGCCTGGGCTAGACACATGGTTAGCTTAGCCCCCCAGAAGAATTTGACCCTTGCCCTTTGTCTTGGGAACCCAAAAGCTTAAAGTCAACGCAATATGTGGTCTGGTCAACTCACTGGTTCAGCATGACATGCGGTGTGTTTATTTCTAGGCCCACCCCTGAATTAGCTTGAAAACTAACTCAGCACGGGCGAGCGAACCTTTCCTCTGTTTCGGCAAATGGGACTCAGCACGCTCACAATAATAGATACTGTCAGGACACGCGCAATAGGAGGGTTGTCACTTTTAAAAAGGAGCGCGGAAACGGCCATTCCTAAAGCTTGGTAGGTCCAGCCATCTACTTTATGCCTGACTGCATTCAGGCTCACTCATCATGCTGGTTCAGCGCAGCTCTGAGCCGCATTCCAGTCACTGTCGCTCTAGTATGTTTGCTAATCAGTTCACGCACGCGCAATTCCAGCCAGACGCCTTAACCTTGCACGCAGATCGCCAGTAAACTTAAAGCCCTGCAACACCCTTCGCCATCCTTCATGTCGGCAGCGCCTGGACCCGAGCCGCCGCTGAGCCCACCGGAGTCACCGGTCTCCTTGCCAAGCGACGCAAGCTCCGTAGTTCATCTGCCATCCGACGCCGAGCCTGAGGCGGCAGCAGAATCAGCAGACCCTCACGCATGCTGCCTTTCAGGCTGCCGCAGGGTGCTCCAGGAGTCGCCAGCCTTGGCCCGACGAGTGCTCGAGCTGCAGCAAGCGCTGGATCAGAGCAGCCGCGATCAAGCCAGGATGCTCCAATTTGCTTGCTTGAAGCAATGGGGGTCGGGCACTGGCTGGCGCAGGTACCATGCCTGGAACATGGCCCTGTGCCAGGAAGCCACGAGCCGCATTCTAAAGCTAACGAAACACCAGATGAAAAAAATGAACAAGCAAATTTCAGAAGGGCTACTCCAGCCAGAGCGCTCTCTAAAGGAGACCCAAAGACAAAAAAGCAGCCGGCCCGCTCTGCAGCACGCAGACGCCCTGCTGGCCTGGCTGCATCAAAATGTTGCGGAGGACCTCGCAGAGGGCGTCCGCGTCGACGGCGAATGCGAAGCGGCAGCCAAAAAGAAACGCATCGCTGCCGATCCTCTGCCGAAGCTGGCTAGCATCCCTTTCCTTGACCGCCTTGAAGAGGAGGAGCAAGGGGTCCGGTGGATGCCGCCAGGGACCACGCTGGCTGAAATGCACGATCTATCGATGTCATTCCTGCCAGACACGCGAGTGTCGTATTCGACCTTTATCGGATGCTATCACCTGCGGTGGGCCAAGCGCCTAAAGATCCGCAACAAAGGCCAGCACAGCAAGTGCTCCCTTCGCGAGCGATTTAAGGCGTATCGCAAGCAGTGCAGTGCGCCGGCTGACTCCAAAAAAGTTTCCGAGGAGTACGCAAGCCACTTGGAAGCTGTCATGCAAGACAGGGCCGCGGACCAGCGCCTGTGCGCAGCCGCTCAGTTGGCTGCGGGGTCCTTGACAGGAGTTCCCAGCAGCGAAAATTCGCTGCTATCCATCACAATCGACGCGATGGACGCAGCAAAATTTCGCTGCCCGCGCAACATAGGCGCCTCTAAAGAGTTTCAAAACCTTTGGCGACCCGAACTGAGTCTGATCGGTGCAATCACAGAAGGCCTGCGCGAGTGCTACTACTTGTGCGATCCCGACCTGTCAAAGAACGCCGACCCTCACATCACAATCATCGGCCATTCTTTGCAGCTTGCGAAAGAGAGCTTTCAGGCGCGGGGAAAGCCATTTCCCCGCCACCTGCGGCTCCACACCGACAACGCGGCGTCTGAAGGAAAAAATCAGACAGTTTTTTTCCTGGCAGCTTGGCTGGTGAAGCGCAAATTGTTCGACAGCGTGCTCCTAACTCAGTTTCGAGTCGGACACACGCACAGCAAAATCGACCAACGATTCTCTGAATTGAGGTCGGCGCTGTCGCAGTCCACCGTGCTGGAGGACCCGTCAGCTTTTGCAGAGGCAATCCGCTCCGGGGTGAAGCCCAGAGAGTCCCGCGAGCTCGCCGTCCACCACCTGCACGCAGCCCCAGACTTCAAAAGCTTCTTTCAACATTTGGAGCTCAGAGTGTCCGGGCACGCGCAGACTAAATTTCAAAAGCAGCGGAACGAGGAAGCGATTCATGCTTTTGGATTCGCGCTCCGCGGTAGCACCAGTGGCGGGCCAACTCTGCCATCAGCCGATCCTGACGCAGAGGATGTGATACTGACTTGTCAGCAGTACCTGAGCAGCCACGAGCCTTGCCAAGAGCCCGCTGTGTTTGCTCGGGCCACCGACTTTGAAAAGCTGCCGCCTAATGGCCCCTCGCAGCTGTCTGCACGGCTTTCGCTTTCGCAGCGCCAGCACCGGGAGTTCCAAAAAACTGCAGAGGCGATTTCGCGGGAGCCCTGGTCAATGCACGCAGGGTGCGCGTTTTTGCTGCAGTTTCTCGAAGAGAACGCGAACAACACCTCCGAGCAATGGGTCCCTCTGCCCACGCAGTGGATGTTGCAGGGGACTCGCGCGGAGGTTGACGCTACCCGCGACGAACCGGTAGGACGGGCGCTGGCAGAAAATGCATTTTCTTGGAACCACGCCAAGCCCGCGCCAGTCCAAGTTGCAAGGCCACCGCAAAAATTGCGGCGCCGCAAGTCAAGCAGCCAACGCTGCTGCGACAACCGACAATCGGAGACGAGAGCACTGCCGCGGCCAGAGGCGCTAGCAGTTCTGAGGCAGCAGCTGTTCCAGAGCAGGGCCAGACTCTGTCCCACCCAGAGGCTGAGCCATCGACGCCAGAGCTGCCACCGCCCGCCGGTCCACTGGATGGAGGACCACTCTTGCCAGCCGCTTCTCGCGTGTCAGATCCAGGGGCAGAGGCGGCGCTCCGGCAGCCTTATACGGTAGAGGCGGCGCTCCGCCGAGAGTGGCAGCGCCCGGCTCAGACCCTTCGCCACGGCCAGCGGCCAAGCCGGCGGCAAAAGCCGAGGCCGGAGCAAAGGCAAAGGGCAAGGCGAAGGCCAAGGCCGCCAGTAAGGCAGCTGCAGCCAAGCCATCTGCCAAGGCCCGGGCCCAGGCTCTAGGCTCGGAAGTGCCCGCTGCCAGGCCACCCCGCAGACACCTGGGGCGCCTGCCAATGCCCGCTGGCGCTGCTGCGCTTCTCGGCTGCACCCGGTGTCGTTACAGCGCGTCTGGCTGCCAGCAGTGTCGAAAAAAGGCCGGCATCCAGCTGAACCAGGACGAAACTGCGTGGATCTGGAGGCCCGCCGACTAGCCAGCCAAGGTGAAAGCTTGGCGGGAATGACCGCCACTTACTATTGCCGTCCAACGGTTCGTTCCGCGATGCGCGTTGGCAGTGTTGCTTTTCTTTGCGTCTTTGGCTTAGAACAGTTCTCTCTGATGTATTTCACAGCTGCAGCTCAACCCCCACATCTTGGCTCAAACCATAGCACCATGAAGAAGCCCATAGACAGGCACCCGTGACAAGTCAACCCACCACTTCCATTTGTCATACCTCCTGTTCAAATTGAACCCAGTCATCCTGGTCCGTCCAGCATCATGGCCGACCACAGCGACGACGTTGTCATCGCTTGTCCGCCGTCGTCCAGTCATAGGCCACGAAGTCGCAGCGGACGGAGGCGAAGCTGGAGTCACTGACAGAGTGTCCACTCGGCGTCGTGCGTTTGCTTCAAGCTTTGAGATTTGTCACACATCTACATTTAGAAGCAGTAACTAGCATCGGTCATGATGTTGAGTCAATGATATCTCCGCCGCCAGGTCAGCTTCGCAGCACCGGTCGGCCATCGAGATCGAAGACGAGGACGCAGGGCAGCACATCTTCATGGAATTCTTCTCGCCACCGCGGGTCGCCATACCTTTGCGGCGCGAGAGATTTCTAGCAGTGTACAGCTTTGACATCGTCACGGGCTACGATTTTCTGCAGTTCGAAGATCGCGCCCGGGCATGGAGCTTACTTGAAGCACATGACCCAATGTTTGCAATGCTGTCTTCCCCCTGCACGATGTTCAGCACAATGCAAAACGCCAATCTCGCGAAAATGAATCCCGCAGACAGAGCGCGGCGATTTGAGGAGGCAAACTGTCTACTTGACTACTCAATGATGGTGGCCAAGCGACAGTGCCGCAAGCGACGGCTCTTTGCCCATGAGCACCCTCAGAGGGCCAGGTCTTGGAAGCGACCAAGTGTCCAGGCCGTAGCAAAAGAGCCCGGAGTTCACAAGGTTTCTTTTGACCAGTGCAGGGTGAACTTGCGCACCCCGGTCACCAAGAAGCTTCTCAAAAAACGGACGACGCTGCTGACAAACTCTGCAGCTCTCGTCAATCTTTTCACCCCCCTTCAATGCTGCTGCTCTGAGGCACACGCAGTCATCGAAGGCTCCGAGGGCGGCATCTCCCCCAGCAAGTGGTGCCAAGTCTACACGCCAGAGTTTGTCGATTTGCTGCAGAAGGCCGTCAAAGCAGAGTGGGAAAGCCGCCGCTAGACGGCAGCTGCGGCGCTTGCGCAGGGCCAGCATGCAACCTCTCGGGACGCCCGCCCAGAGCGCTGGCAATAGCACGTCGCCGACTCCAAGGAAGAAAAAAAAGGAGTGACACCCATTATGTTGTCATGTCCAAATCTTGACGATCTGGGGGGGCAGAATTTCCGCCCCCCCAGATGGTCAAGTTTCGGCAGAAACTTGACGATCCCTCTTGTGAGTTATCAAAACTTGACGATGTGGGGGGGCAGGATTCCCGCCCCCCCAGTTGGTCAAGATTCATGGTTTCCATCCTGAGATGGTCAAGTTTCGGCAGAAACTTGACGATCTGGGGGGGCAGGATTTCCGCCCCCCCAGTTGGTCAAGATTTAGGGTTTTGTAGTTTGGGAAATGTCACCCCCTCCCCCAGACGAGTTTTGGCTCAAATGACATTGGAAAGGACACACGCATCAGCAGTAGCCACGCATAGCCAGCTTCACATTCACATCAAAGCAGCACAGCAGCTTCACCCCCGCCGCCATTTTTGCCGCCTACGCTTTGCCCGCCATCATGGCGGCCAGCTTGGAGGCCAAGGCAGAGACAGATGAAAGGCCTGAAGACACGAAAGCGACCTCCAAGGAACCTCTCGAAGCAGCTCAGAGCCTGGGGCCGGCCACTCCTGCAGGAGCGCCGGTCCTAGGGCAGATTTTGCAAAGCCAGCTGGCCTTGCAGCCCGAAAATTTTCGAGAAGAGACACTGCGCATCACGGACGCCATCTTGGACGCGTTCGGGGGCCCTGTGCAATACTTAACCGCGATGCTGGGGGCGGATCCCAGCTCCAAATGGGGGGAGTTCGTTGACGAGCTGAAAGCCAACTTCCCCCCAAGGCCAGATCTGACATACTTATCTGGCACCAGCCTGTCTCAGACACCGATGACCCTCTCTCTCTGGCAGTTGGGCTGGGGACTGAGCTGCACTTCCAAGCCGGCTACGTTCAAGATCACCGCGCGCCGGCTGGTAGACGAATACTTGTGCAACTCCTTCCTGACCAAGGCCGAGCCTTTGCTTCTGCATCAAGGCCCGGAATCAGGAGCAGCGGTTGACGCCAACGACCAGCCTTTGTTTTTCACGCACTATGTGAAAGGAGCTGCGCGTGCTACAAGCATCTTGTTTCTTGCGCACGTATTGGTTCACCACCTAAAGGCCGACGTGGCATCTCTGAGTCCCCAGCTGCATCATCAAAGCATGACCGTGATCTCGGCAACTTGGTCAGTGGCGGCCACGGACGCTGCTTCCATCGCCATTGAAAATGCAAAGCTCAGCGCCCGAGGCGATATTCGAAAGGGTCATGACACCATCACTTGGCTCAGCAAACTCAGCCTGCTTAAGCAGAAGGGACTTTCGCCTACCGAAGTCCTTCGGCGGTGGAACGAAGCAGCGACCCGCGAGTCCGCCCTGCAAGGGCAAAAGCGCACGGCCATCCTGCAGCTTTTGGAGCTGCCGCAGGAATCCGTGCTACTTTTGCTCGAGCACAGCTCCAACTTTGGGGAGGACACAGCTTTCGCGCACGACGCCTTTGCGAACAAACGTCTGTCACCTGGGTTCTCCCCCCGCGGCATCGCAAAGCCTTGGCAGAAGCGCCTCACAGTCACAGTGGACGGGTTCAACTTGTTCATCCAGCACGTGCACGGGACGCAAATGCGCAAAACCAGGCCGATGCGCAAAAAATGGGAGAAGGCTGCCCTGGAAGAGGCCATGAGCATGGCACAGCTGTTGGTGAGTTGCGCAGCAGAGATGCAGCTTCAGCAGCCAGTTCCAAGCGCCTTGCTGCGAGAGACTGCCATGCTGCCTTCTCGAGGGGACCATCGCCCTCGAGCTTGAACTGCAAGCAGCTATCAGCGAGGCCAAGACAGACTTTCAGCCGGCAGACATCTCGGCATTCAAAGAGATCCGAGCTATCTGCCTAGCTGATAGGGATGAAAAGATGTCTGCAATTGGCCAGGGCCCTCGCATCACCGCAGGAGAACTCGAGAAACAGGCGTTTGAAGTGATGCTGGCATCAGCGGATCACGATGCCAACAGATATCGGGCTTGGCGGACAAAGTGCATGGACCGGGATGCAGCGCAATACTTTGCGCAGCTGCAGCACACCTGCAATCGTCAGAGCCAAGCCAAGCAAGCTGCGCAGGCGGTCTTTCAAGATGGGCCTACCTGGCATATGAGGCTGGCGATGTTTGACAAGCGCGACGCTGCAAATCTTGAGGCCGCCCTCCAAATGGCTGAGAAGATCACAAAGCTGCACCAGCTTCCAGGCAGGGAAGCCGTGCACAACCTGTGCATCATCAACTGGGCATCGCCTGGCATATACAGCGGCAGCGCCCAAAAAGCGCAAGCAAATCTGACCGGAGGCCTCTGCCTCAGCCCAGTCCATTTCTACAAGCGCGGCAGTCTGTACAAAGCAGAGCAAGGCTGCGTGAATCAGCTTGCCAACGCAGCTCTGAACACGGACAACCGCTTTGCAGTGGCCTACTCCGGGAGGACAGACGAGAGGGAGCGGCGAGCTTTGTTGCAGCCAGGCTTCATCTTGATGCCGGGCGGCCAGGAAGAATCCTCCGCGCACAAGGCCACATGGCAGTTCTGGAGGTCGGCGCCCGTGTTTCAGCAGACGGTGATCGGCGGCGTTTCCTTGCTGCCTTCCTTGCAGATGCTGACCATCGAGGACATGCACCAGAAGCTTTGCCAGACTCGTCTGACTTGGCAACGCATGTCAGCCAGTCAGAAAAACACCAGCAAATTGGACGCTTCTACCCGGCGCTGCTATCAGCGCCAGCCGAGCGGCCATCCTCATCGTCGATTGCTCTGCCCACACTCTGGAGTTCGCCAAGGCCGTATATGAGGAGCGGGCGCGCAAGTCTGCAAACGTGCCACTGTACTATCTCGGCTTCGCAGAGACATCTGCCGAGCTGGAGTGGCAGCAGCACCATTTGCAGACATGGCTGAGCGAGGGCTTTTTGAGTGGCGACTTGCCCCTGCCTGCAGGCGCCCCTGCACTGATGTCGAAGGAGCTACCGGCAGAGCTCACATCGGCGCTCCCTCCCAAGCCAGAGCTGAATACTCTCACCTGGTCGAACAAGAAAGCCGACGGTCTTCCCACGCTGAAAACGCCAGAAAAGGTTTTGCTAGCCTGGCAATCGCGCACCCGCGAGACCATTCCGCTGGACGTCACCGGCGATGACCCTAGCAGCAGCAGACCTGCAAGCGTGGCCGGTGGCTCTGGGACCCCGGTCAAGCGAGAGTCCGCTGGGGGCGAGTCAGGGCAGCCACCTCGGAAAGTTCTGAAGACCGAGTCGGTGGAAGCCAAGTCAATCCCCTTGGCTGAGCTGCCAAAACCTCTGTGCTGGCAAGCAGCACTGCCGTCAGGCGCAGCCAAGAACAAGGGGAATGCCCTGAAGATGGTGATCACCATCGGCAAAAGAATCTTCATAGCCAACGAAGCAAGCGCCTCTGAAATAACCCTGCCAGCCGGAGCCACAGTGGCCGGCTACTACAAAGGCAAATTTCTTCTGCAGGGCGACCGAAAAGCCGAAGCAGATGGCTTGCAGCTTCGCGCGTCGGACTGCTTGTACCAGCTTCACGATAGCAATAGCCTCGTCGTCTTTGAAGGTAAAGTCGCCACTGTGGGGCAAGTCGTGGCGCAGAAGCGTGCGCTGACCCCCCTCAGCGTCGTAATCTGCTACCACGACTTGGTAGAGCAGCCGACCCCTGAAGACGCAAAGCATTTCGTGCTTCAGGTGAAGAACCAGGCGCTATTCCGTCCAGAGAACGCACCCGCCCCCGAGGACAAGAAAAGCGCAGATGGCTGCGTAACTGTGGCACTGACCAGCTTGGCAGGCTGTCTGGAAACATCCTGCTGGGAAACGTCTCGCACGCATCTGCTGTGGGCAGTGAAGTGGTCTGCCCGCGTTTGCAGCCCGTGCGCCCCATGATAGTCCTCGCCGCCAGCACCACTGTCACAGCAGGGCAAGCGGTTGAGCTTGCCAAGTAGGCATGGCCGCCCCGCTTGCAAGGCCTTTGGCACTGGGTTAGGCACTCTTTTATGTTGCTTGGTCCAGGGTCCATCGTGTTGAAATACTTCACAAACGTCAATGATTTTG
>CAUJNA010003661.1:724403-756903 GCA_963377175.1 Effrenium voratum | reverse complement strand
GAGAATTGGCAAATTCGCCCCCCTTCGGGCTCAAAGCACCTTAGCTACTCTGCCCATGAAGTCGACCAGAAACACCTGAAGCGGAGTACCTCAAGGAAGTTTTTGGGGGCTCATGTCAGGTTCCACGTGTGTAGCCCCGTACCAACCTTTGGCACCCACCCAGCCCGTTCTGCACCGGCGCATGGAGTGCACAGCGAAGCCCGGCATGTCGCCCTCGCCCCAGAGCTGCTCCAGGCAGCAGTAGAAGGCCTCTGCCTAGCGGAACGGCTTGCACGTGGCGTTCAGCTTCCCTATTGGCGGCTTGGAGTGGTTCTCCCTGGAAATAAAATATGTCCAGTGGTGATAGATTCCCTGTAAAATCAACAGGGAAAATATAATGTATTCTTAACCAAATGGAAGTGGGTTGGACTCAAAAAGTGGAACCCTGCTCATGTTAGTTTGCTGGAGATGGCGTGTTCTTTTAAATGATGTCTTTCTTTCGAATTTGCCCCAAAAAAAACATAAATCGGGTATGAACCCTAGTTCTCGCAGAGGGTAAATGGGAAACCACCTCCTAACCTCCAACCCACATGTGGTTGATTTCCCCAAAGGGACATCCCTGGGTTTCAGTCCACCTTGTAGTTGTAAAGTGGAACCCTGAACATGAGTGGCACATCCAACCAAACCCTTTGGGCAGGGTTGCCTTCAACATCAACCCATGCGCAATCCCATTGTCGGAAGCGAAACAAGGCTGGTCAATACGGCTGAATCGCCCCTCACATCTTCTAGAGACAGTGGTCGGGTCAAAGGCATCGTTCACAATGAGGATTTCTGTCCAACCGCCATTTTTGTGCGGTTCCCATGCAGAGCAGCAAGTTGGAGGACACAAGCAGCGTTCCCTCATCCGCATGAGGACCTTTACAAATGGCCACGGTTTCCTACGTTCCTTTCATCCCAACAAGGTCTGTATATGGACGTTTTCCGACGTGGCACCTAGAACTCATAGCGGCCATGTTGAAATATGGCTGTAACAACTGGACCATAACACCTGTCAAACGCCCTGTGTTTCAAAAGCTGTTAGGTGTCCTTGCGCTGTCATCTCTGCAAACCCCCTTAGCTCTGGCCTGGGACTTGCAATCTGTGAGCATTGGGATGAAAGATGGGACAGGGAGCATAGGCTTGGAGACCTTCGCATGTTTCCGTGAGGGCGAAACAGATGGCCGGTTGCACGGATCCATTGTAAATATCTTCCCCCTATTGATAAAAATGAACCCTATCAATACATACATTGTCTATCTCAGAGCCCCATCTCCCAATAAGAAAGTCGAACTAGCCAATACTTACTGAACCAATTCTAAGCCAGTGCATTTCCCGCAAACCCCAACTCCGGTCGTATTGGGGGACGGTTCAACAATATTAGACCAATACTAAATCAATACTAAAACGATACTAAATCAAAGTTTCAATCAATTCAGCCCCAGCACTAATCCAACAAATGACTTTAATCTCTGCTATCGACACAAATTATGTACTTGGAAGATACTTCCCTTCAAGGCTGGTTGAGCGATTGAAGGGGGTCAAAGTACCTCCTCCTTTGCTTGGAGCATGAGGGCTTGTCAGTCAGGGAAATGTTGAAAAAACCCCGGGTGGACATCAATCCCCATGCATGTCTGATGTCCACAGGGTCCCGATCCCGCATGGACAAGGCAAAACGGTAAGTTATAGAAAGACTTAGCCTCGGTGCCCTGGGCTTCAGTCTTCCGTGGAATCCAAAAACGGAACCCTGCCGTAGCCCAGCAACTACCAAAAATGACTGTAGATGTGTACTGTAGTATGTGATTCTGGTCCATATGGGTGTTTCTCATAGGCCAGCTCCTTCAGGTTGGTTTCCTTTTGGCGTCGCACATATGGGTGTTTCTCATAGGCCAGCTCCTTCAGGTTGGTTTCCTTTTGGCGTCGCTTAAGCATCCAAAGAGAGCCAGTAAAACGTGTCCAGCATTGCTTCAAGCAGGACCGGGTCGGTATTTTGTGACTTACTCACTTCCCGTCCCTGTATTGAACATCTGAAATTGCAAAAGACACCCCAGCCCAAATAGCTGAAGGAATCTTGGTGACTTCCCAAAAGAACATCGGGAGCCCATCGAAACCAACCTGCTAACCACTCCGTCCTCTTCCAGAAAGCCCAGGAGGCGCAGGCTGACGAGCACCCGGCTGATGCGAAACCAGTTGTGGTTCCCCTCTGGGCAATTCACCACCTCGGCAAGCGCCGAAAGCGGGAAACAGAAGGGAAAAGGTGGCAAGACTCAGTGAAAAGCCGCCGGGCAACTTAGGGACTGAGGCAATCAGATTCGCAAGTTAGGGAACCGGCAAGAGCAAGAGATTCCACAGCAAGCTAGCCAACGCCCAGCGAAACCAGGGGGCTTTCGCAAGCTTCCTGCAAAATAGTCCGTAAGAAAAATAAAAGGATTCGCATGGCTTGCGGATGCCTCCGGAAACAACACTTACACGGGTCCGTAAGTTTTCACAAATATCATGGCTCATCGTAGATTCGGCAGAAGTTCCGAATCTGCAAGCCCCAAGTCTGACAGGACAGTGTATGCAAGCTTCCGGCAGTTGCGGCTCCAACAATCCCAGTTTGACTTGGGGAGGATTGACCATGGGAGCCTGTTTGTCCTGACGTTTGGATTCGGGCCCGAAACAGGTGGGCTCAAAAAACAGGTTGGAGGTCGAACAAAAAATCAGTCCCGAGATGCCTGTGGCTTGCTGTTTGCATCATGTGCCGTAGCGGCACAGCAGCTTCAGACACAGGCTTGGAGCTTCCCCGAGGCTTGTGATAGGGCAGCCTTTATTGAAATGTCCATCCTGCTTAGCAAGCAGGTTCTAACCCTGGTTTAAAGCGAGCTAACCCTGTAGTAGCACTTATACCCCCTGCGAAATCACCTCCTCACTAGGTTGGGCGATAAAGAAAATATGCTTAACCCCAACTGAGTCAAAACCAACACCAAGTAATCAAAGAGCTTGCCCCAAACCAAGTGTAAAGCATCAAAAGGCGGTTGCTTGCCGAGCCTATTTCATCTTGGGACTGTTCCATACAAAGCTTCAGTAGGGTTCCCAGTACTCCCTCTTTGAACAGAACTCCAACCCAAAGAAAGCACATAGCTTTGCCTTTCCAAATGCGGATGTTGAGCTTCCAACTTATGAAGGCAAAATATATGGAGAGCCATGTACCCAGGCAAGCCCGGCATTTTAAGCAAAAGAAAGTTGACCGAGGAATACTGCCAATCACTTCAGGGGTGTTCTCCCTAAAGTGATAAGAATGGGGTGTGACCCATATGAATCAATTGGGAGGGTTCTTAATACTGGGTCAGCATGAATACAGGGAATCCAACCAACCTTTTGAGGGATTCATATGGTTTTTCTCGTGGCTTCCCTTTAAACAAACCTGAAAAGTGTGCCCTCAAAGAAAAACAGACAGCCCTACACCCAACCGAACGGAACGCCGAACCTAAACCCACTCAACCTAGCCCAACTCAACCTAACCGAACTCACCTAACCGAACTCAACCCACACCTCTACCCCCCCCCCCTCCGCTCGGTCCCATCAAAGGCGCCCAGCAGTCCTTTTTCCGGGACCGGAAGGCTTGGCCCTTGCACACCTTCAGTGACGCACGCCTCACCTCGTCCTGCGGGCCGCACGCTCGCCCGTGGAGTGTAGCCAGGCAGGTGGCTTGCCGCCACCGTAGGGAAGGGTTGCTTTACAGGATCTTTGGTTACCTACTGTGGATGGAACAAATCCATTTCTCAGCACCTAAGAAACCGTGGTTGAAACCAGGGTTGAAACCATTGGTTGTTGGTATTTGCAGGGGAATCATGATTCCAGGATGTCTTAGGTGGTGAGGGATTGCGTCCATCCACAGTACTAACCTAGCATAGGAAGCACGGGGTAGGCCCCTTGGTGGTCATCATTTAGGTTGAGATTTATGTCAACCAACCATTTGGGAGGCTTCCCGGCTTCCCATTACAAATCAAAACCGCATAAGTTCCAATGATAGCCATGGTCCAAACTCAAACTCACTTAACGTACAACATTGTGTAACCATACCCAATGCTACGTAGTTCAAACTAAGTATGGTTGTAAGCCGATCAACCCCCAAAAGTTTCAGTCACCATGGTTATAAGCTAGTACCTAGGCTGAACATCCAAGTGGGCGCTGGGGGGAAAGGGAAAGGGACATGATTCACCCAAACACGTGCGCGTGTGTGCGAGTGTGTGTGTGTGTGTCTTGGTGTGCTTGCTTTGTGCGTTGCTGATTGGCCAGTTGATTGCTTTGGCATTTATTGTGTGTTGATGGTTTGTTGGCTGGTAAATGGGTTGGAACACCAAACGGAAAGAACCAACCCACTAAGTAAGGGCTACACAACTGAAAAAGAGACCTGTAAGTAAGTTACAGTATATATGGATATGGATCTGTCTTACATTGGGGGATTCAAAATGGCAACGGTAGCAACGGTTTCCAGCTTCGCGCCAGGTGGAAAACCACCTTTCAACTGGTGCGAAACGGATTTTGTCCCTTGGGCTTGAACTTCAGAGTTGGGACCTGAAACACTGGTGGACATCCAGCCCCATCAGAATGATGCCCACCAAAGGGGAAAAAACATGACCATTTGGGCGTCCTTTTGTGGAAAGGTACCCCTTTTTTGTTTTTCTTCTGATTTTCTTTTGCGTCCATCCGCAGTATCAAGCTATCAAACTGCCCCCGAACCCTCGCGTTGCGCGAGCAACCGCTCCGGCGCCACAACCTCGAGCGTGCTGGAGGCCGGCAGGTCCTGCCCGAAACGGCTGGCCGAAGCGGCCGAGCAACGGAACGTGGCGTGGGACGTGCACGGAAAACCGCCGGCCAAGTTGATAAGCCTTATAGTGAACATGGGCTCTTGCAGCGGCTGGAACGTGCGAACAAAATAAGTGGCCGAACCCTGGAGGGAAGCTCAAACTCTCACTAAAGCTTTCAAACAACACGTGCTCATTCTTTGCAACCCCGCGTTTCAAATCGACATCCAGAATCAGTTTGAGGGACTCATGTTTGGGAGCCCTTCGCAGCAAACAGCGCAGAGGTCAGTTTGTCAACACTTTGGGTTGCCAATCACAACCCCAACAGGAAACCCAGCGGAAAATTACTCAAAGCGCCAAATCCAAAACAATCTTTGGATATCTACGTGTTTTGCTATCCCAAACTCGGGTAAGGGCCTGTCCTTTTGCTTCTTCATTGGGGAACAAAGCAATGAACTGTCTTGGACTTACCACCCGCTATGCTGGGTTTCCCTCAGGAGTCATAGGCTGCGGATACCAGTTTGTACCCGCTCCCCCCTTCACCCCCCCAAGCTCGTCAGTCCTCGTCGAAGACGTACTCTAAGCCAAGAAACACCAGGAACTTCTCAAAAGCTCGCAGCACATTGTCCTCCACCTTCAGCGCTGGACTGACTCCAGCAACGCCCCCATTCTGTTGTGAGGAAAACTGGGCGGCTTTGCTGCTTCCCTCAACCGAAACGACCCGTTTTTCTTGCAAATCCAATCGGTGTGCCGAGCCTCCCGGTTCCTGTTGGAATTGGTAACCTTACGTTGCATTTGTGCATGTGGTTGTTTTGTGGTTGTTGCACTTGCAGTTGTCTAATTTTAGGTCATTATCTGCAAGGCAAAAACCTACGCTCAAATTTCAGGATGTGTGGCCGCGGCAAATCCACTCGATGCCGCTGGGTTGTGCATGCATCTCACCATGACATCGCCAAGATGAAAACCACTCATTTTAAAGCCCATCAGGGCCCATCATTTTGGAGACAGCCTCAGCCTCAGGTCCTCAGGAGTCAACAGCCCAACCTTGCTTTTGGCGGATCTATGGTGCGGAAGTTTTTGACATCAGAAACCCAAGGGGCGGAAACGCAGCTCACCCTCCACCGGGCAATAAGCTGTATGCGAGTGCCTGGAGGTTGGAACTCTTTTTAGGGGTGAATTGAAGGGAAACCACGGGAGAACCCCAAGGAGGCGCCGCCAGAGGTAGCGAAGCATTGCTGAGGCAGTTGTTCCCGGCAGCAGCACAGCTCTCAGGACGGCCCACGTTCTGGCTGATGCCAGTCGATTCAGGCCAGGGCAGTTGCCAGTGGCGTACTTCGATTTCTCTGGGCCCTCCTCCTGTCCCAGCGCAAGTGTTGGCCTCCGCAGCTCGACTCCGACCCCAGCGTGATGCTCCGGCGCCCTCAGCTCGGCCATATAGCAGTCTTGCTCTCCCTACTTAGCTTTCTGTGGCGCGCAAACGCCGCTCTCCAGACACCCCTAGTCTTGCTCTCCATGTTTCCGGCGCCCCCAGCTGACTCCGACGCCCCCCACCAGCTCGGCCATGTTGCGTGTTTGCTCTCCGCACTTTGCTTTCTCTGGGCGTCCGTGACGTGCAAATGGCGCCCTCCAGGCCCCCCAGCTTTAGACTCCGGCGAGCTCGGCTGTGGCACTTAGCTTTTTTAAAGCGCCTGTGACGTGCAAAGAACGCCCTCCGGCGCCCCAGCTAGACTCCGGCGGCGCCGCCGCGTGGCGGTTCTTCAAAGCGTCCGTGATGTGCAAACGGCACCCTCCAGCAGGCTCCGGCGCCCCCCAGCTCAGCGCCCCCAGCTCGGCCATGCGCTCTCCATGCTTGGCTTTCTCAGGGCGTCTGTGATGTGCCAATGGCGCCCTCCAGCGCCCAGCTATGGACTCGGGCGCCCCCTGCTAGAGCCAGCTGCACTCCGACGCCCCCATCCATTTTTCCGGCGCAACCAGCCAAACTCGGGCGCCCCCAGCTCGACCATGTGGCAGTGTTGCTCTCCATACCTAGCTTGCTCAGGGCGTCCAACTGCGCCAGTCTCGCGCTGAGCCAATAAAAGGGCGACAAGACGGGGCGGGCCAAGCGCGGCAAGCAACCTTTTTATATAGGGGCCGGCGGCACAAGGCGTAGCCCATTCTATTACTCGAAACCGATTCGCAGCCAACCCAATAGGGGCCCAATCAAAACGGATGGCCATATAATCTTATATCCCTTGCATATTTTGGAGACAAACCCCAAAATTAAATGGGAAAAACACATGGAGAATCTTCATCCTGAAGGATGGAGGTTTCGAGCCCAAGACAGCTAGGGTACCAAATGATAGGTGTCCTCTCGGCTTTCTTGCAACCGCACACAAACAGGGTCCAACACAATCATAGGAGCCACACACATGTTCCAAAGTCAAAACCTGAAGTCATGTGTTTCTTTCTCTCCTTCTCTCTTTTCTGCTCTCTTGCTGTCTCGCTGGCTCGCTCTCCCTCCTTCCTACCTCCACTACCTCCCTCCCGCTCCAACTGCCGCGGGGCGTTTGGATCGATCAGCATCTCCTCTTGGACCTCCGGCGTCAAGACCGGAGCTTCTGGGTGATACTCCTCAGCTCAGCGAGCCGATGCGTCCGAGCGTATACCTGTCCTTTTCTTGGGGCGATACGTCAGAAACAAACAACATCACCCTCTTTGGGTTCCCTTTTGGGACAATTGAAAAGGGCTATGTTACGGCCAATTCATGTGATCTGCCCCAACGCTCCGAGGAGAGCCTCGGGTTGGCCGCAAATGCAAATTACTGCGCAGGGTCAGTGGCTTGGGACTTTGGAGGGCCAAGGGGCTCCTCTAGTCCAAGTGGCAAACTCGGCGGAAAGTACGTCCCAACAACCCTAAACCCAAACCCTAAACCTTAAACCGCAAAACCCCCGAATCCCTACACAATCCCGAATTACTGCACAGGGCCAGTCTTGGAGTGTTTTGGGACCAACCCTAAACCCTACTAACCCCTAAGCTTAAACTCGAAGCGGGGTTATTTTTAGCAAGATCTCACCTGATTGTTGCAAGGAGGTATGCATGGGGCAAGAACGACTTGAAGGCTTGAAGGGTCAAAAGGCCAAACGACTTGGATCACCGTCACGATACGCGTCAAGAGTTGAGGTTGCAAAAGAACAGCACATTTTGTTCGGTTGGAGGAACGAGCAAAGGGCATGTCAAGAAGTTGTTTCGAAACAATCATTTGTATCTACACCTTCTAAGGGATCCAAGTACCCGAGTGGGAAGACGTCAGATCTATTTCGATCTTACCCGGGAGTTGTTGGTTTGCCGAACAAGCAAGTAAAAGTAGGGCTCCTGTTTTGGGGTGACGGTCAGCGCTTCACTGCACCACGTTGGGAGGCTTTGAAACAGCCACGAAACAGGACTTGATCCTTCCCGGAAAGGAACATTTAATCTGAACAAAGGTAACCTCAGGACCGAGAAACCTTCGTGTGCCTTCGTTGCAACTCAAAACCCTTGAAGGGCGGCATTTGCCCCACATCTCCCGAGCTTGCTTTCCACTCAGGCGAGCCATCTCGGCACCGGTTCAAAAGTCTCTTCAGACCAAGGGGCGCTCTCCTCGTCGGTGGGGAAGAGCCACTGGATGTAGTTGTGCTGATCTGGCGATGTTTGTTTTAGATGCGCGAAGAGCTCTTTGCTACGATCATGAATGGTGATGGTCAAGTCCTCGACACAGCCATAATCTTTGTCTTTTTGTTTCAATGCAACTCAGGATTCAAACAAAGGCAATCAACACTATGAACTGCTGTCAACCAACCATGATAATTCAATTGGTATAGCACCAGACCTCAGATGCTCTGACATGGCTATATGCTTTTAGAAAGCTCCCAATATCCGAACCAACAGTGGGGATAGCACTGTGCTTTGGGTTGCTTTCGGAGACCCAAAGGACGCCAACCAGCTGGGGGAGGTCCGCATTTGGAGACAAACCCATCTCACCAAACAACAGCTTCGTTCTTGGCGCCCGCTGTCCCTTCTTGGCTTGAAGAAATACGTCTGTGACAGATTTCTTAGTAATCAAAACTCCGCTCGTCAACATCCCTAAACGATGTAATGTGCGATTTTCCGAATTGGTGGCCGCAGCAAATGATTGGTCTCCCATCATCATTGACATGTTGACAACCATATAAAAGCGCTAAGCATCCATGCACAACCAGGTGTTTCGACAGAGGGAGACACCTGCGAATCAAAGTCTCTGAGTTCAGCCGTCCGAAATTCGGGCTCTGCACAAAAACACTGTTTACATCCTCGCGTGTGTTGTCTTTCTTCAGGGCGATGTTTTCTTCGGCGGTGTTTCTTTCGGTTAAAGGGAAAACTTCAAGAGGAACGCCCCATTTTGCAGGTTGGATTTCTCTGGAGAAAAGTCGCTGGGCCACTGGGCCACTGGGCCGCCGGGCTCTCCCACTTCTCCAAAGACCACTGCAGGATGGTCTCCAGTTCATTGCCCTCTGGCCCCGGGCCCACGCCGCCTCGCGGGCTCGAGTCACAAATGGGTGTGTCGTCTTTTAGGTTGGAACCCCCCAACAAAAAAAAAGGTGAGTTCCTGTTAGTTCCCTTTCAACCAAGTACCCAAAAGCAAGACACCCCCCAAATGACATGATTCGGCTGGCTAGATTCTGGGGCTGGGGTAACCAGGCATGGCGTGAGCTTGGTCCTGAGAGGCCCCCACGCTTCATCGAGATCAGCTCTCTGCCCGGGTTCGGCAGTTTGTTGTTTTGAACAGCCAAGACCTGGCCTCCCTTGAAAAAGAAGCCTCAAAGACAAGTGGATTGAACACAGCCTTGGCCCAACCCTTGACACTGAGCCGTGGCATGGGGAGCAACTCGCTTTTTCGTTTGCCACAAACGCGAGCTCTTGTGGAAGCCGTCGGGAAAGCAGCGGCAATTAGTTGCAAGAAGCGGTCGCGGACGAATGGGGGAGCCTTTGGAGATTCCAAGTGGCATTCCACCAAAAGGGATCCCAAGGGTGGAATTCACTGAACTGAGGGCCAGAGCCTCTGGGTGCTCTCCTTTCGCAGGACCCAAAGGCCCAAGGCCCTGGGCTCCGTAGGGGGCCTGTTGGGTATGTCCGAAGCCCCTCTTTGCACCCCTTCACAGGAAAACCCAAAAACCACCAGAATCACAAGAGATCCCCTATTAGAGTGTAAAGACCAAAGGGAGACCTAGAATTTCCCCGACTGGAGCCAACCCCGTATTCAGCAACACCCAATTCTTCAACTGTCTCCTCCAATTTGCTTGGAAACCAAAGTTTGGCCCCCTGGAACGTCTTGCCAGGGTGCCCTCAAACATTCCACGAATGCGAGAGGTAAGCCAAAGCACAAGTGCTCTCATCTCCTTTTACACATCAGCCTGGCAAGAGAGACTCAGCCGAAAGGAAAGGACAAAAGCTCAGCCCCCCCAAACAAAAAC
The DNA here is from genome assembly GCA_963377175.1 of Effrenium voratum. NCBI lineage: Eukaryota > Dinophyceae > Suessiales > Symbiodiniaceae > Effrenium > Effrenium voratum. The sequence continues at coordinate 746,633 of CAUJNA010003661.1, read as the reverse complement.
AACCACAAAAATCACAAGAACAGCCACAACCCCTAGACAAAGAAACAAACACCACAAAAAGAAAACACTCATGCAAGGACCCTACCAGGCCCTGGCAGGAACTCCGAAGGCCGGGTCCCGAGCGCAGGAAGGCCAGCAGGGTCTCTGCAGAGGGCCTCTCCGCAGGGGCTTTGTCTGACCTGCGATCACAAAAGCGGCCATTGGGATGGCCATTTGGCTATGGGTCAAAACCAATGGGATCCCATTTTGGGGTCGGTCTTAGAACCTATTTTAGTGGGGATTGAATTGGATGTTCACTGGGGGTACGATTTAGATTTTGACCCATGGCCATTTGGATGGCTCCACATGCGGCAAATGTGTCTCGCATGGATATTAATAGCCCGCGTCAAGACACATCAAGCTCCGTTAGGTGATGAGAAGAGCAAAAGCGGTACCCCCCCCTTTTTTTTGGAGTTGGTACCCCCCTTTTTGGCGGATTGAAAAGGAAACCAAAGGGACAACCGCCATTTTCGGGGGTTACTAAAAAAGACACACCCATTTGGTAAACGATCTCCAAGAATTGGAACCACCACCAATGTTGGCATGGCAAACCTAAATCCCCGAAGTCTGATGCCCTATGAAAAGTCGCACCCATTTGAGGCATGGTCAATGTTTGTTGTGTCCTCCACTAAGATTGAATATTCGTAAACCCCATTTCCTGGTTTGTCCCTGGAGTTTTCTCGAACAATCAAACTAGAGGCCACAGGACGGATATTCAGCTAGCTCAGCTAACTGTTATGTGAGCTTCGGGGATTAAACGGGGCTAAGCCATCGGGTCGAAGGGGGCTGGCTCAGTCGAGTGGCCTGGCTCGAGCGTCTGGGGCAACCACAAACCTCCATGTGGGAAATAACCCTTACTTTGCCAAAGTGGGAATTCACATCCCCGTGGCTACGTTGTCCTTTCAACGGACATTGCCTTGGTGGATGGACAAACTCCGGCACCACTTTGAAACAATGGGAAATAATGGCTTGTTGGCATTTGCAGGAGACTCATCATTCCTCTTAGGTGTTGCAGGATGTCCTCCATCCACAGCATCGCAGAAAACTCTCCGGACACTCGGCACAAGCATGAACACCGGCCATGCAACAGACCACATGTCGCAACCAACCCGGCCAACAGTGGGCCTTGAAGGGCCACGAGAGCTGAGTCTAGATCTCTGAATGAAAATCCCAAGGATCGCGCGCACACGCAGAGGGAAACACGCGGAGACACCCTGTTGAAAACCCCAAAGCACACACACACACACTGAATGGTAGGGAGGGAAGCCTAGCAGTTGTCGGTGGTTTCCAATTTAGGACAAGGCCAGTTTTGCCATGGAATTCATTGGGTACAAGTTTGGGATCACACCGTCTCATGAGTTGACCCGACCGATCTCAATGTTTGAGAACGACTTGAAAGAACGCACGCCGGCATGACACCAAACCAGGGAACTCCACGATGAGTTTGTATTGTCCATGAAATGGTTCAAAGGGAAACCAAAGGAGAAAGGAGGTTCACCAATTTAGAGACAAGCTATGAGACTCAACAGTTCACACACTCAAAATGGTTGATAGCCGTAAGTCCCACCATACATGATGTCCAAAGAACGGTCCCAAAGCAAACATCACATCCACATCTGTCTCACGGTTTGACCCAACCGTGTTATGCTTTGAACACCATTGAATGGTTTAATGGCAATCCCACTATATAGACAGGGTCCCGTTTCATGTAGACCCCGGCACATGTTGACGAGGTCATCGTCCCGGAGAAAGCTTTGGATATGTCAATGTCTTACTCAAAACTAGCGGGAGGTTTTTAAAAGCAACCTTGAACTTCCATTGCTACATAAAAGTGTGTCACGAAAAACATCCACGGGCCAATTATGTTCGCCCACTGATTCAAACAGCGATCGTTCCCCCAAAAAAACTTGCTTCCCGAACACGTGTTTCTTGCAAAATACCAATAGTTACAATTTGCGCTCGTTTTGCAGGCATTTGCGCTGGTTGTGCGAGCATTTGCGCCCGTTTTGCGGGTATTTGTTTCCACGTGTTTCCACGCAACCGACTATATGAGAAGAGAGAAGGCGCCGGTTCCCCAAAACGAACGCGCGATTGGCAAATTTCTGCTACGAAACACCCAAGGGACACAAATTCATGTAACGAATGAAGGTCTAGGAAGATATTCCAAACAAAGTGTTTCTCTCTATGGGTGTAGAAGCCAATCAGCTAGCAAACCATCCAACTCTAGGGAGTTCCGTGGCCTGGCTGTCGCAAGATGCTGTGTTCCGTTCTGAATCAAGACATTATTCACCAGGAGAACTGTCAGATCAGCTGGCAATGTACATGACCAACCTATTAAAAGACACAACCATCAAAAAAAGGTTTGCCATTTAACGCCCGCTTGTTCAATTTTCTGAAATAGAACATGCCTGTTGCTCAAACGAGAGATTCAAGTTCATGAACAAAAACAGCACCTGGAAGGAATCTGCTCATCATCCGCCCACACTCCCTGCCTACCTTGTTCCCCCAAGAAAACCCCCGATGCAACAGACGGGCAGTAAGTATATATATATATATAATATATATATATATATATTGTGGGTTGGTTTGGACACGCATGGTCTTCCTGGTCGGTTTACGGACAAATACCAGGTCGGAGGTGCTGGAGACGCCTCTTGGCGTTCATGCCGGCCACCATGACCCGCTTCCGGCCGCGTCGGAAGTTCTTCGCACTCTTGGCGGTGTGCCTGAGACATGCTTCGAATGGCGAAGTTGGCCCGGAAAGTAACCCTTGCTCGCTTGGAGAAAGTTCGAGGTATGCGTTTCAACTGGGGACGTTTTGAAGGACATGATGTACCCGGGGATTGATGTCCACCAGCCAATTTCGGGCGTACCCTCCATAGATCCACGGCACAGGGGGAATCGCGCGAGCAGGGTCTTGCAGCAAGCCATGATGGGAAGTTGGTTTCCACATGCAACTGCCTCAGGGATTAACCGTGGACGCGTGGACGCGTTTGACGTGAAACTCAACCGGAAACCAATCATCTCGGCTGGCTCTGACAGAGTCCGTCCTGGCAGTTGCTCTCCTGAAATCTTATATGGAACTCAGAAATCTGCAGAAGGGCGATCCCTCAAAGGGATTCCGCTGCAAGTGAGTCTTGCGGCTCGCATTTTCACTTGCAGAAAGCTTCAGGGTCGAACCGACAGAAACTTCAAATAGACGGCAGACTACTCCAGCCAGCGATTTGCTGTGCCACGTCATAGTTCTGGCTTCGTTTGTAAGCTTTTCTTTGTCAAGCATCCCTGCGGGATGAACCTAGATGAGATTCCCACTGTAACTGCAGTATCCCAAACCAAGGTTAGTAACTACCCACTGGCTGTATGTACATGTGCCCTCTTGCCCTAAACAAAGCTTACCAATTGCAACATTCCTTTTCCACTTGGCAGAATACGATTCTATTGTTGACGACCCCCATATTGATATTGGACATAGTGAAGGAGCTGGTCTAGTTCAATATATAACAATAGTGACATCAGCTACTCAGTGATTCAAATTCAAGTTAGCACTATGGAACCTGGACAGACACACAGTGTAGAACCTATGTGGAAGAGTTAAGACACATCCGTTCGCTTGCCTAGTGGATTGCATGCGCCACTGGCCTGCGTGCCTGCAAGAAAGGGAATTAATGTCACTAGGTTCCATTGAGGCAGTTTGGCCTTCAAATGTGTCACGATCAAAAGCTGGCATTCAAGCTCAAAGACTCAAAATATAGGTACAACGTCCCGCGTGCATTCCTATTAGGAACATGACGTTGTTTCCGTTTGCGTCGTTTGTGCTGCTGCTGTCGCTGTTGCTGTTGCAATTGCCGCTCTTGCCACGGATTGAGCAAACCAGGAAAACCCATCTCTAAGACAAACGCTTCTGGTTGCCATGTCTTTTGTTGGAGTTGTACCACCTTTGGGTAGTGTTGACAAGCAACCAAGAGGAAACAAAACCAGCATTTTGGCGTGGGAGGTGGTACCACTTCTTTGTGGGTATGGGTCAAAATACAACCACCAGGGGACCCAGGTTTTAGTCCTTGTTTCCATTTACCACGGTACCTATTTTGACCCACAGCCTTGTGGTTTTGTAGGGGGGTCGAAAAAGACCCACCCATCGATTCCCGGCCTGGGTGTCATGGCGGGCAAGTCCCCACAGCTGCGCCCGGGCTGGCGCCGGCTGCCCACAGACCGGCGGCTGCCCAGCGAGCGCACCGACTTCATGGCCGGCATGTGGAAGCCACTGGAGCCCCCTGGAAACGATCACAGGGACCCCTAACCATTCAACTGATCCCCAGGTTCATTCCATTCCCTCATTCCCTACTGAGCACCAGCAAGTGTTGTCAAGTCAGGCGTGTTCTTGCTGCTCAGGGAATGAGAAATGGAATTTTCCCCCCATAAACTATCCAACTGATTTCATTTCAGGGAATCCCCAGGTTCATTCCATTTCTCATTCCTTACTGAGCACCAGCAAGTGTCTGGTACCTGTACCATTTTTGATAAACCCATTGCTTTGGCTCACTGGTTTTCTTAACTGTACCCTGTGGTTGAGCGATTCACTTGCTGGTTCGATAGCCAGAGAATGAGAACTTTAATGACCCCGAAAAAAGCCAGCCCCGATTGCGTGTCCTTTAAGGGCATCCCATTCCGGTTCATTCCCAATACCCGGAAGGAAATTCCCAACCGAGCACCAGCAAGTTCAAGTCAATAGGCCCAAATTTGTACCTGTACCTTTTGGTTGCGCTACCCCATTTCTGGAAGATAGCACAATTCCCTTTATCATCCTTCAAACAAATAGAACTGCGCACTCAAAAGCCTGCAACTGGAGGGGTCCCGGCCTTGTCCTTCAGCTATGATAGCTCCGAAATGTGCACGCAAACCCCGAAAGTACCGTTTGATGAGTCCAAGCTCTGAATTCCCGTGCCCATTTTGGGGAATAGTGACCTCAGCTTTGGGCAAGAAGACTTAAGGCACAAGGACGCATGGGTTGGTTGTGGGCTACGTTACGACCACAATTACTTTCTAATCATACGAGACAAATGCGTATCTTACCGCAGTCGCAATCTCCCGCACCCCATTTCTCGAGGGAAAGAATACTAGTTACTAGTTCCTAGCTCAAGTAGCAAAAACCTAACCAGCGCCCCTTGTTTGTTTTAAACAAATACATCCACTCATTATTCTCGAGGCGGCTTTGAAAGGAGAACCGTACCCACACCATCGCAGAATCCTTAAGGGACGCCCGGACCGAAGAGTGCTTTACCGTCGTTACAGCTGAACAATTGGATCGGACCGCGACATGGCAAAAGCCAATGGAGGACTATAGGTCCCCCTGCAATAGCCGGCTTTGAATGGACCTCTAACGAAAAGCTCGGGTTTTGAGTAAGTAACGCAGTATTTTCGTCGCCCCCCGCAAAAACGCAAGGACCGCCCGCCATCCGATCCCCGATCTGATCCAATCGCCTTCCGAGTGCTTGCTGGGGCTCACAGGGCTCCGCAGAGCCGAGCAGGGCGAGATGTCCTCGCACAACTTGTGCTGGCATGTGTCCAACAGGTCGTTTACAAGACAGAACACCCTCACCTACGTTGCAGGAACCTCTTCACCATCCATGCTAGAAAAAGAAACACATGCAATTCAGAAAAACAATCACAAACTGCAAACAAGGCAGCGCGCAAGTTTGGGGAACGTTCCAGCCCACGGTTTCTTCAAACCATTGCCGAACATGCTCATACATACTCACCCCGATTGCTGAACTAAAGCAACCTGCGTGACGATTTATCGTGTTCAATGAACATGATTCAATGTGGTAAGGTGACAATGAACCTAGCATATTTCTACACCACTTGCGTAACAATGCTATGTTCAATCATTGGAGCTTTATTGACGCTTTGACTCAGGGAACAACAATGGCAACTTAAAGCTTCGGACACATTCAAGTAAAGTTGCGCGGCATGTTGATGCTGCAACCGCCATGCAGCTGAGTCATGTAGGTTCACTACACAAAGTGTGTGCGAGTTTGTGTGGGTTGTTTCAAAATGCAGAGTGGGTTCTGCTCTGTGCGTCTTGCAGAAACCAACAAAGGGTTGGTGCCAGTTGGTGCTTCAAAAGGGTTCCAGCCCAGTTGCTAGGCACCAACATTCCCCGGAAAAACGCACGGCGTACATTCAAAAGCAGCCCTTCGTGCTTATTCGCGTAGTGGATTGCCCCGAGTTTGCTACACTTGCGTCTCAAGTCCAGAAAGTGGGGGGAGTTGGTCCTCTTTAGCCCTATTCACGTGTTACAATGGTTAAACACATATGAAAATATGTGTTCAAACCATATCCCGTGTTAAACCACTTTATGAGGGCCCGGGTTATACACTTCCGAGGCTTTCCGGAAGGCGCCGAAAGCCATCATTGATCATCCGTTGGTTTCCCTAAGCAACAGCCCTAACCCCAAAAGCATCCGGCACCCGCAAAGAAGACATGCCCTCTATTCAACATGGAAGCTGGCAAAAGGGTTTCAAGCTCCGGAAGGTTACAGCCCTTTCGAACAGGCTTTTGAAACACTTCCATTAAAAAAAGTGAACCCGGTCCCTTTGCAGATCAATACAAACGGGGCTAAAATCCATTCGTTCCCTGCGTTCCCGGGGTTCTCCACAGCTCCCCGCTGCTCCCTGTTTGCTGTCAAAGATGCTGGGGAGTTCATCCCACTCGCCGGACGGCCGGGCAGTCGCACCTGGTGGCTTTCAAGATACGGGTTCAAAGTGAGGGATCCTGAAATTCCTCACCCGGGACCAGGAAAACACCATCTGGCACAAGGATTATGAATTGATTTGATCAGGCAAATGGGTCGCAATCATGGTCACCGTCCATTTGCTTATCATCGCTCATGTGCTGCAGGTGCTACAAAGACAAGGCATACCAAGCATGGCCGCGGCCTGTTGCAGGCAGACAGGACAAACATCACCTTGGGCAAACGGACTAGTCAAGTCAACCCTGTTGACCGATCATAAGTCACAAGGCTTCAGCATGAAAGTCGGCATGTTTGAGCCTGTTGCAGGTTTCTCAAAGAGCCATCACACTTTAGCATGTTGGAGGGGCACAGGCTCAATCATCAAGACTCAGGTTACCCAATCTATTCACACAGTCGGAGGCTAGCCAAATTCTGTCCAGCCCCGCTGTTGGTTGCCACAAGCTTTCTACATTATGCCAGGTTGGCCGGCTGCTAACACGGGGCCGGACGAATCCAACACATGCCCCTTACATGTGCAATTGGACATTCAGACAATGACCTATTTGGCACCAAGTTGGACACTGTAGACCTTCATACTTGTCTTCAAATGGTCCACTGCAGGTCCAAAAGTGTCCAACTGCCGAACATGAAGCTAACTAATATACGTGGATACTGATACACGTATTCCCTCCTGGTCATAACATATGTTCGGCTTTAAAGCACCCACAAACACGCTCTAGTTGTCTTCAGGAGCTATTAAAGTTTCCCCAGATCCTTTCCCGGAGCTTGGAGGGGTGGGGTTTTTTGGCTTCCTCAAGGACGTGTCGCGAGGTTTTGGGCCTCAGGGGCCCAAATGACTGAATGATAACTACTTTGAAACAGGATCAACACAAGATTGGAAGACGAGGTCTATAAAATACACGGCGTATGTGTTGCATCTTTTGTAGGAACACTTACATTCTGGGTGAATTGTAGTAGTTCGCCAACCCCAGAAATAGGGTGCCCTTGTGCAAGAAACAGACCTCAGGAAAAAATATTCCTGTTGACCCCATATTCATCAACCCCAGCTTGTTAATAGGGAATCATCACTTTTGGAGGGGAACACCCCCATATTTTCAAACAGGGGTTGATGAATCTGGGGTCAACACCATGTGCCTGCAGCCCCTTATCAGCCCACAGGCGGCCTCCTTGTCATCCTCCGCCTCAGAGTCCTCTTCTCCTGCGTTGTTTTTGTTTTTCACGGAACTGTCCATGTTGTCCAGTGAAACAGGGCCGCCAATGCGGCGTCTTTGCCGCAAATGTGTCATGTGACACTTCCAAATTGAGATCCTCCAGCCAAAGGGCCCGTAATAGGCCAAATAATATTTCGAAGAATTAGGGTCCCGCGGAACGAGCAACGTGTCGCGTACAAACGAAACTGGGACATCCTTCTATGATCAACTAAACTGAACAACAAATACCAGACCTCCATTGGCCGTAAGAAACACACACGCTTTCTGCGCATATACCCTTCAAATTCTTAAGCGCTCTTGTTTAAGAAACGTGGGGCTCAACAGCTCCTTGATTCTTCAACCTGGAAACATTACCCGAAAAAAGAAGCTGATGACGAATTCACCCTAAGGGGTGATGTTTCAAATTAAGACAGCCCCTTGCTCAGGAATCCCCATTGTCATCCTGCAGGTGGTTTGCTTCCGCAACCCTTGCAACATGTCGCCTTTCCTCCTGGCGTTCCTTTGAAACCACATCAAAAGGAGCCCCGGCAGCTTCTAGGCTGCACACTTGTCATCCTTTCCGCTGCACATGCACCCCAGAGAAACTCCAAGGCGAATCCATGGCAAAGCTGCAAAAGCTTAGGTGCCTTTTGTGCACTAAGCAAAGGATAGTGGAATCCTTAGTGGAACCCATATCTATTGACTAGAACAAGTGGCTGAACTGTTCGAGCCTTGACTAACTTCGCCGACTCCACTGGTACGTTCCCCAAAGGACCCAGAAATACAAGGTTAACCTTGCGAGTTGCCATGCCTCAAAATCGAAGGGGAAACTACAGGGTCAAAAGGTCGGCTCTGGGCAAGTGAGGGCAAGAGAAAGGACAATGTGCGCGAGGCTCACGTTTTTGTCCCGCCTATGGTGATGCTAGCGCAGAGCGCCACCTTGATGGTCATCGCTCGGCCCATCTGCTGAAGCCTGGAAGAAGAGAGGCGTCTGCTCCAAGCGACTGCTCTGTGTCAGAAATTGCACAATTCCACCAAAAAATCATGTATATATCTTGGGCCCCGAATAGTGCGGAAAGTAGAAGTTCGCTCTGCCAAAAGGGGGAGAGGATAGAAAGGAGACCAGGCCGCGTGCTTTGAGTAGATTCACCCACGGTGCCACGGGGGTCGCCGCGCGCCCTCTGACCGCCAACCAAAATTCATAGCCACACGTTGGAGGGATTTCCGCGCCACTCAGCGTTTGTGAAGCCTCTAGGTCAGATTTCACACATGGCGTCCACATGCCAACAACAACTCAACCAACATCAAGCATCACACTCTTTGCAGCATGCTTTGCCTAGTTACAGCTACCCTGTTCGGTCAAACATCAAATGCGTTTGCCTCAAACAGTCCTGCGTATTTGTCCATTGTGAGCGATGCTCACTATCAAACGAGGCGGAGCAAACTCTGACCTGAGCGAAGAAGACAAAGCAAGGGGAACAAGCCTGGCCTTTTGCTGACTGGGAGGTCTCATGCATGCTCCATGGTAGGTACTGCTTTACAGGCGTCATAGGCAGTATACCCCAAGTGCTACACACGACGTAATTGAGCTCTCTGCCTCCGAGAAACAAAAGAACACATTACACCGGCATAGACCCCAGACAGTGAAGAACAGCCAGATGGTTGCACACCAGCAAGCAGCACCCCTCAAAGAGCACACGGCTTTCAATCTCGCAAAAAAAGGCGCCCGCCCCAGCGTCCCCAAACAGCGCAAACAACACCCCCAAAAGCACCAGCACCCAAACTGCATCCGCTGGCACCCGCCATCAATCTTGCAAAGATGCACCTGCACCGTCACGAATAGCTCCCCACCAACTGCACGCCCCCTAGCACCGAGCCATCAATCTCGCAAATGACTTTATCCTCTTTATTAGAAGTTAGAACCCCTATAGCTTTCAGCTATCTGGCAGATTTAACATTTGTCGAAATGATTCGAAATGCCTTCTCTCAAACAATGGCCCTTGTTGCATATCTACAACTTAGCCAGGGGCCCATGACCAAAATATGCCAGCATAGACCCCAGATAGCAAAAACCAGGCCAATGATTGCACACCAGCACCTGAAACAGCACCCCCCGAAGAGCAGCACCTGTCAGAGAACCCGTCCAGCAATCTCGCAAAAATGCGCCCGCACCATCACCAGCACCCGAAACAGCACCCCCCCCCCCTACACCAGCACCCCAGACCGCATGTCCCCCAGCACCCAGCCGTCAATCTCGCCAATCACTTTCCCCTCTTTACTAGAATGTAGAACCCCTATAGCTTTCAGGTATTTGGGGAATAACCAGCCAAACTGCGGGGGCCAAACCACCCTTTTCCCGCAACTTGTCTAAGTTGGAAGACTCTGGATCTGAATGCAACGCTTGAGGCGCAACCATTGGAGGGAAACACAGTGCTTGCGCTGGTTTACAACATGGTCTTCCCCAACAGTACAAAGTTCAGAACCTCGGGAAGTGCGCGAAGGGTCAATTCATCTTGCTCCCGAGCGGAGAAGCTCTTCTTTGCCATGTCTTAGTACTCTCAGCCCGGCGGCCATAGGCAAAAAGGCCCTGAGGGGTTGGTTGACATCAATTGAAGCCCTTCCCCGAAAAACTCAAACATCTCGTCACTGGCCTGGGGCGAGTGGAAAGGGCATAAGTTAAAAGTTGCTCCCAAGGAAAACAAGAAATCAGTATGGGCCCTCCAATTCTGTTCGACAGCAGGCGAGTATTCTGCGAATAAGTCGTCCAAAGCAAACACAAATGAGTATGGGTTGCTGCAAAGACCCTTGCGGAAGCACCCCCGTGGGTTGATGAGTGGTGAAACTGCTCCACTATTCAAACAGGCCAAAATCAAAATGTGCCTTATGTAAAGTATAGCTCTATATATATATATATGTGGCTGTGGCTCAAAAAACCGGTACCAAAATTGGAAGCCTGGTAAGTGGAAACATGGACCAAAACCCACGTAACCCCCCCTGTTCAATTTTGAGCCACGGCCAAAAAAATATATCATTTGTATATATCGAAGAATAGCCACCCAGCACGTGAAAGACACCCAGATCGGAACCCCTTGATCCAGGCTGGCAGCTCAGGGTCCGTGTTGCAGTGGGAGATGGTCGAGAAGCGGCTTGCGGTGCCCATGTCCTGCGCGAGAAGTCGGCCGAGAAGTCGGCACACCCGCGACTCGACCTCTCAAAAAACCATGAGAAGCACACCCGCAAAAAAAAACAACAACACCATCACAGTGTCCCGTGGGACGAATCCATTGGTTCTCGCGAGAACCAAAGAGGTAAAGGAGAAAAGCTGGCAGGGCAAGTAAACGCCAACCGAGCGGAAGCCATCAGTTCTCGCACAATGTATGGTTGCATATATATGTATATGGTTACAGATATAATATATATATATATACATATGAGTGAACCGACTGAAGTTCAGCACTCCCTCAAGGAATCCTCACCCTGCCAGGATGGGCTGGATTGACGCCACATCGCGGATCACGATCAAGGTTTATAGTTGTTCTACCCAGCCGCCTGTTGGGGATGGGTGTTCTGTAAGGGTGCTCCCTTCAAAACGGTCTCCAGCTTTAATGGTGGGTTGAAATGTCTTTTTGGAAGTCCTGTTGCAGTCCACGGAAAAGACTTGAGGGACCCCGGTTTGATCCTAGGTCCCTGTCTCTGAATCGACAGCAGCACGAGTCGAAGCGACTTTCAGAACTTTCAGAGATTCAAGTACCTACACCACTCAACACCTGAAGCTCAGAGGGTGTTCACTACTCCCAAATCACTACCAAGGAACGATGGAGATTTCTTTAGATAGTGCCTATATATAGTGGTTGTAGGAGCCATATTTCTGTGGGCAGCGGTTTGCGGGTAGTGGACACCCTCAAGTGGGGCAGGTAGGGTTACAGCCCACATAGGAAAACCCATGATGTCCACCCCGAATGATGTACCTGGCGGCTTAGCTGGACAAGGATTCCATATGCGGGCTTCCTCGTCGTCTGCCACGAGAAGAAGATCATGCATCACACACACACAAGCTGAGCGGACTTCCATTGAAGTCTCTAAGACACTTTCATGTGACGAAGCACCCATGAGTCAGAATTCAGGAATGGCCTGATCTTTTTGGCCCAAATCCAAATCGAGAATATTAGAGTCTGGCAACATCAAAACAGGATGCAGGACTTCCTTTTTACCAAATCTGAAAATGAGGTCTGACTGCGGAACATGGGCTCGTTTTGGAAGGGTGGCTTGCTTGGCCGTGGCTGCATCTTGAGATTGAGACTGATGAGCACACCTGAGTGAGTCACAAGAAAGTGGGGCTCGAATAAGTGAAGGAGCCATACTTAAATCGATCCGGAGATATCCTGTGTGCCAAATTCGGGCAACTCATGGAATTCAGGTTTTGTTTTGAGACCACACAAACAAAGTATCACACCATCACAGGATGCGTGTTGATTCCCAAATGCGCAGTATTCAGGAAAGGTGAAGGGGTGATTCAGAACATATGGAAGACATATATAGCATAACATATAATTCCAAGTCCCCTTCGTATAATCGAACAAAGACGGACCGCTGGTCTTCCACTTCCAAGCGATGTTGTAACCTACTAGCAAGTACCTACACCAAACACACTAGGTAATGCAATCGCTTCCCCCTATTGCTACAATCCCTCCCTCCCGCCCTCCCAATGGTGTCCTAGGGGGTCCTAAGGAATTCCACTACGGTCGTCCACATGGCCCTTTGCCGGGCACGTCAAAATCGTGCTTGCCGAGGAAGGAATCTTGTCAATTCAGAAAATCAAAATTAGAGTTGACAAGGTGAGCTTACAATTCAAAGAAGGGACATGCTGAAAGTTGCCCCTAAGAACGGCTGTGCATGTCAGTCAGGAGTTTAGTATTGGTTTAGTAGTGGGTGAATTAAAAGCAAAAGGAGAGAGGTCTGTTTGGATTGTGTGCTGACAAAAAATAATGCTGGTTTTAAGGATCCAGTAGTATTTAATTTATCAGTAGTCATTGGTACATGGTGATGGCCAACCATCTGCTACCCACGTTGCATGTTATTTGCAGCCAACAGGAGCATTCTTTGGGGTGTCAAACAATTGGGTACCACATATCTGTAAACTATGGCGAACCAACATTGTTCACCAAACACAAATTAAATGAACATTCTCTACGGGAGGGACCCTCTTCACCATGCATGATTTGGAGGGTACCCTCTTTGGGGTTTAAAGCGTTTAACGCGGATTTAACAGGAAACAACCCACTCTTAGGGGTCCAGCACTTCCAGACACGCAAGTATTGGTCGAGTTTTCAAGTTGAACGGCGCGGAGTTACTCCCCTCACGCCTCTGAACAGCTCGTCACACGCATCCGCTCCTCACCCGCGGGCAGGAAACGCGTAGCAAACAATATGGGCGTGTGTGTGCTTTGAGGGGATCCTTTTCAGGTTGTGTTCAACGAACACCAAAAGGGCAATATTGTTTTGGGTACCCGTATTTCGAGAGTGTTGGTAGGTTCCGCTTTTGATCTCAACACAAAGAGTGCTTTAGTTCTGCAAATCGCGCGCAAGCATAAGAGTCCAGCTTCGCTTTTGATGGTTCTCCAGTGTGGAGAATGTCTAACCCGTTCGTCGAACATATCCATCGCATGAGGCTGTCTTTAGCGATTTGGTCGCTATGGGTTTTGAGGCACCCAAAGCTGGCCTGGACGTCCACAACCACCAATACAACCTACAATTTCTGAGCAGTTGCAACTGGAAGGATTTAGCCAGTGATTCTCGGGAGCGCAGAAGCGTTGAAACCCGCTGTAAGGAAGGTGTCTTCATTCCCTCCCAGCTCACAAACGGCGAGCGAAAAAAAACTTGCAACATGCTCCCTGACTTGCTCTTGATATCTGTTGATTGTGAGTCTCGAGAAGTAACCCATGGGTACAATGCAGTCGCAAACTCTGCCAGTGCCCAAACCGCAGGGCTCACGCGTAGAAAGCTGGCTCAAGCTGCAATGTTCAGGCAGGAAAAGGAAGATCTGACCCAAATAAGGACACATCGCTGAAGGTCTGGAGGGTGTTGGGTTCATGTAAGCCAACCATTTTCCAGAGGCTTGTGGCTGGCTTGTGGCTTGTTCCCCTAATATTAACAGACCCCTGTTAATCTCAAAAGGAAGCTCAAGCAATACGAAATCAAATGCAAACGTGGACCGAAGTAGTATTGCCAAATACGGAAAGTAGTATTGCCCAATACTAAGGTAGCTTTCAAATTCTATTTAGAGGGCCCATTCTTTTGGTGGCCAGAATCTGATCTTCTAGACCTTCAGAGGAGGGATCATTCAACCTGGGTTAACCTTAGCGGAAACAATGCCGCATCGAAGAGAACAAAATAATACTCTCTTTCTTGTGGGGGTTGCGAACTGTGGATTGGTAGTAAGCATCTGAAAAAATCGATTCGCTCCTCTCGAGCCTCAGAATGGACAGAAGGCTGCAGCGTCGTCTGCTCCTCAGCAAGATGGTGAAGGCTAGTGACACTGCGATGGCTTGCTGGTTTGTCCCTACCGTGACACCCAGACTGCAAAACACAGCCCCATCGCAACCCTGGTATGTATGTTTGTGTGTGTGTCCGTGTTTGTGTGTGCGCTAAGGGATGTGACTCCCTCATTTGGCTAGCTCCCGCGTAATATGTATATACATATATATATATATAATTATATACAGATATATATGTATATATATATATATATTCTACACACACACACCTAGAAAGGGACCAAGTTTTGGAGGTCTCCCGTTTTCTGTCACACCTAAATTTGCCGCACAACTGCTGGTTTGCGTGGGGCTTCCCTTCAAGGCAACTACTAAGTATAAATTTTAGAAAGCGTGCCAAATTTTAATTTTGCGTATATGCCCAAATAGGGGGACTCCAATTCTGGTGGTTGTCCTGTTTGGCTGGCTCTAAACCACCTTGAAAAAAACGGTGCCCTGAAAAGTATAATATATATATATATATCAAAAGGTGTCTGTGCGTTGTTTGGGGTACCCATTGCGCCTTTGATTTAGAGGAAACCCAAACTGGTCGCCCTCAGATCCCTGCTAAAAGCTTAACTTTTAAATCCCACTAAACCCTAAAAAGCTATAAAGCTAAGGGGATTGCTGGGAGCTACCAAGCAAAAGGATAATTCCCGTGCAACCATTTCTGCCTAGGGGTTGCACCTCACGCCCGGGGCCCCTGGCCCCGAGCACGGGCGGGACCTCCTCATCCAGGTCGGCGAAGACGATGCTACTTCCTGGGCTTCGGCTTGGTGAATCACTCACGCTGTGGGTACCCAAAATGGATCTCTGGCAAATGGAAAACGTGGACTAAAACCTGTCCCCTGTTGGTTTAATTTTGACCCATACCCACTTGAGTCATAATCAAAGCCTGGTATTAATTACAATGGACTACCCAAAACTATGTAAAGAATCAAAACGGCGGCTGAACCCAGTATGGTTCGGACCATCCCTTGCTAACCTTCATCTACGCGGGTTTTGATTGTGGCTCACTTGTCCAAAGGGCCTGGATGTATGAAATAGAACTTAGCAACAAACATCAACACCTCTCCGGTGGAACAAGGTAAACACTTGCCGTTGTCGCATTGGCATGATGGAATTCTAGCCCACATCTGCCTGTGCGTGTGTTTTCAAGGATATCTTCCTTGGGTGAGTTTGAAGGGCGCGCACCGGTCAATTGACACATACCCATTGCTCACTTAATTTGGTGAACACGTAACAATACCAGCATCCAAAGACTATGCGCCCAGTCGCTAGCTGGTTCCAAACTTTGCCAACAGGCCCACACCCTATTTCCTAAGCATCGCGTTCCGGTTTCAAGAAAGTGACACCCTCAAAATTACCTTCTGAATGGGCACTGTTAAGGAAAACCCCTAATTTGTTGGTGTGTGTGTGTGAACCATTAGAAGGTTCGACCCAATACTAAACTTTGCGCACTCTTATAATATTCACTTTGAGGGACCCACTTACGTCGCTTCGAGGCCCATTTTCACCCTGAAGACCCAGCTGAGGCGAGATTCCGCCGGGCGAGTTGTCCTCCCTCGCCACGTGGCGGGGACTCGACATGGCTCGGATCCGCCCGCGACCCGCGCAGCGCGCGTGCGCGACCCGTGGCGCTATATGCCCCTACTGCGTGGTACGGGTCGACCCTGGGGGTGTGCCTGCTTCAACTGAAATGGTGTGTTTGTCAGGGTGGGGGGGGGGTGTTCCCCCCATGCAGAGAGGCGGAGGCCAGGCTTGCTAGGGTGAGGGGTCAGGGGTGAGGGCCTCAAGCCGGGCAAGTGCTAACTGTTGATTTGGATATCAGGTGGCACCAAAGAAATGTAGAAGGACGGTCAAAACTAGAAAGAAAAAAACACACTGCCCTCGGGCTCCTAACACATCAGGCAAGCCAATAGGAAGCACATCTGACAAGAGGGCAGCTTGCTTGTGCCTTTTGGCTTCTCAAGCACAAACAAACAAACAAACACATACACAAACAAACCAAGAAACAAACACGGCGCTAAACACGCCAAACACATCGTCTGACCTTCTCTGATCTCCGCGGGCCCCGCCTCCCAAAACGTAGATGCAGTGAAAGCCAGTCTATGGCTGCAGACACATTCAGATTTGGGCGGATTCGCGGATGGCCTGGCTATACAGTTTGCTTGTTTTGTTCTTTGCTTGTTCGTTTGTGGGTTAAAGTCTGAACCGGCCAGTGTCCTTGACCACCTGACGCAGAGTTGCCCATCGATATCGATGCTGAAGGTTTCTACCAAGTTAACACCTTAACCCCTCATACGGAAACAGGTCAAAGGAGTATCCCCAACAGCGCCTCTGGGTGTCTAATAGAGGGTCTGGAAAACAAAATACAAATTTACTTGTGCCCAAAATTGAAAACTATGGTTGCTCTTTCGCACCCAGGTCATTTCCACCGAACTTGCAACCTGCACCCAGATGGAACTGCCGCCGCCGAAAATCCGGGATTGGCGAATTGACCCCATTCGCTGGCGGAGAAAACACGTGTCTTTTGCGAGAGTACCTTTGTTGGATTGAATTTGAAGGAAAACCAATAATTGGTGGTTTGAAACCCAAAAGAAACACATTGTTTTTTTGTGCAGGGTCCAGCCACATGCAGACATGATTGAAATACATTGAACGGCGATTATCAACCTCCCTTTGCTTGCTTAAGCTTTGTGGAAAAAACACATTTTCCCAGTAAATGATAGATTCTCTTCAAAACCAACAGGGGAAAATATCAAATGTTCATTTCAGCAACTCAGGTGTTCAGTGGCCATGAAAAAAAAGGGCGCTGTTTTTTGGTTTGTCGACTTTAAAGGGAGCCCTTGCCCAAAAAAGGGGAAAAAGGGCACCGCTGGGCAACTGGAAGCATAGGTGTCCTTCTTGGGAAAAATTGATGGCCCTGGTAGTTGATTGCACCACCAGGCAAACCAGATCAAACCAGGAATCGCCCTCGGATCTTTCGACCAAATCAAAAAAAAGACCCCTATGGGGCAACTGTGAAAGGACACAGTTGAAGGGAAACCAAAAAAGGGCACCCTAAGGAAACCATTTTCGATTGAACCGACTATAGGGGAAAATGGAGGTTTGGTTTCCTTAGCAAGGCCGGTCCGCTGGTTTAATCCTCCAACCTGCTGGGCCCGCTGGGCCCGCTGGGCTCCCAAGGCCACAGAGCCCAACTCGAAGATGCAGTCGTCCCCGATGCGGATGGAGCCTAAAGCCGCAAAACCGATGGGCCTGGAGCGGTAGATGTTCAAGTTGCTATATGCAGTGTGTATAAATAAATAAATAAATGAATAAACAAAAATATATACATATATGAGGGGTTGTACAAAATTACTTTGCCTGGAGACCCCCCAATCGCCGGCCAATCGCGATCCAATCGCGGTCCCACAGATTCCATTCGCGGAGCAACGTTGGACATCGCTGCTGCTTCTGTTCGCTTTTCGCTGTCTTATCTCAAGCGCTGGCCTTCCTCCATCCATACCTGGAAACTGGAAGGAAGCGACGTAGCTCGGACGGGCAGGGCCTGACTGGTGAAATTCGTCCAATCGCCGTCCAACCGCGGTCCAATCGCGGAAGTCGGCGGCGAAACTGTGGTTGGCAGCTTCCAGCCTTTGCCAGTAAGCAGATTTAGACAGCGCAGCCTGGGCCTGCGCAGGCGAAATCAACATAATTACAGCTTTCCAGGAGGAACTTTTGCACGAGCCCGTGCAGTCAAAATGAGCGAGACGTGCATCGGCAGCACAATCTAAACAACATGCAGCGTCTAAATTCACAATAAACGCGTTGCCCTTTCGCGGTCCAATCGCCGGCCTTTTGCGGCTCGAGTTTTCCCAATCGCCCGTTCAACAAGTTGCCGCTGTTCTTAAGTTTTAGACATGCAATTACGGACGGCCGCCATATATTATATATATATGCATACATTATCCTTTGCTCCTACCATGGCATCTGTGACATACCTGGAGGTTCGATCAGCTGTGTTAGGGAGGGCAGATTATAGCTGGGCTGGGAAATCATGAGGTCAAAGAGGAAAAGGGGAACGTGCTTGACCACAGGTAATACGTAGGTTATACTCTTGGTTTGTTCACTTCCTGCGTGCATTGGTCAGAATTGTCAGAACCGGTGCAGACTTTGTGCTTAGCCCAAACTTATCGTCCCAGCAATATATATATATATAAATGAGAACTATGCGGGACGAAAGCTGCTGCGCGGCTAATACCTTAGGTATTCTTGCACTACACGTGACATTTTTGGCTTGGGGAGTCCTGGGAAAGAAGGCCCAAGTCAACGTGGCTGATTCCCATCGCAAAGTCAGGAAAAGACCTTCGATATCTCTTGAATGCGCGCTCTATGCCTTGTACAAATTCCGGGCTGATCTTCCCACCTAAGCAAAAGGTCCAACCTGCTGTAGGTTTGATGCAAGAAATACTTGGTCCCAAAAGGTCTAAGAGGCTAGCTAGGCAATTTTCCAGACCGACCAGATCAGGGCGGGGAGGTCAGCCTTGCAATACGTCCTGAGAACCCCCTGTCCCTGATATCGCCCACCGAAGCAGCGATAGGGAAGCTCTGAGTTGGCCCCTCTCCGTGTCTGAAAAATACAGAAATCTCCCAAAAGCTTGCAAAACCATCTACACGGGATCATTGGTTTTGTGCTCAAAGGAGATTCTAAGAACATGTTTAGTTCTAGTTCCCCCCCAACTGGAACGAGAGTCCAAATGCCACGGGTATGCACCTTTTCTTGGAAGATCCTTTTGGCTGGTCAGGAAGAATCTACCTATTTCACCGGACTCGCTCAGCGTTGCGCACACGGGGAAAATGGCCTTGTCGGTGGCTTGATTTTAACGAGATACCCGACCGACAACACAGGACAAACAGGCGGTTGATTCCAAATTAATAGCACACACGCCGGAAATTGGAAAGGGGGGACACTGTGGGCTCCCTGAGACTGAAGCAACTTGTTTGACTGGCTATTCTCCTTTGTAACAGCAAAAACACCATATATACAACCTAGACTTCCTAATGGTTCATTTGGACAGTATCGCCCGTGCGGAAAAGAAGGGCGGCCTAGATGCCTGCAGCATCCAAAGGCTTAAATGCAACACCTTCGGCCTTGCCAAGTGCCGACACCATCCATCAAAAAATCCGAAAGCTGGAAACGAATTGCGGAACCAACGGCGCCTCGGAACCAACGGCCAAATGCCACATCGACCGCTTCACCAGACCCTGTGAAGCAAAGCAAAGGCCCTCCTCTGGCGCCGTGCCGCTTTCTCCAGGAATGCCACGAAATAAGCAAAGACGTTCGAGCCAGCTCAAAGAGTCTAATCGAACCTGTTTCTCAGGAAGGAGAAAACGGAGCTGAACCGGGAAATTGGTGGTTCGGGCTTGTCGTGGCGGGCTGGTTCAAACATAATTTGAGAAGGGCTCAAGCCGGTTTGAGCTGCCTCTGCTGGAATCTCCTTGCCCTGCGGTTCCCAAACAGAAAGGAGACTTTGCGAAAGCCCAGGCAACTGGGAAGCTGAAGGACCAACACAGTGTCCAACAAAGCCCCAAACACGGGGTCGGTCCCTTTCTGGTTTTGCTCTACCTTCTGGAAAGGGGAGTGCATCTCCATTTGCAGAAAGCATGTCCATGTTGTGTGCATGTGTCCGTGTCTTGCGCACACCGTGCCAAAAGCGAGCCACTGTCAAAATGACTTGCCAAAACGGACATGGAAGCTCTTGTGCATCCCCAGCTTTTTGATGTCCCTAACAATGAACCAAAGACTGGGCAGTTTGACCAAACCTCACGTGGCCACAGACCCCAGCCTTCAATTGGCCCCAGTATTTTGCCATTGTCAAAGTCGTCCAAGTGGTAGGTTGACGGGCAACAACCCCAGTTTCTGACTTTGATAACCCCTAGAAGCACTCAACATGATTACCTCAGTTCCAAAGCCTTTCCCGATTGAGACGAGCGGCCATTGCGTGTGGCGCCCTGGTGGCTGCTGTGTCCGCCTCGCACTCGGACGATTCACTCTTTTTGACGGTGCCCGAAGGGAAAAATCAAATGAAATAAATGAAACCAGTTTGGAGGTCCTCCGCCCCCGCGCCCATGTCATAGAATCTGCCTTGGGTAGCCGCATGTGGGCCTTGTGACAACCACTGCATAGCTGCGACCAAACCTGGGGATGCCAAAAGCCCCCCGCAAAATCATGATTGAAGAAGCGGAGCCATCACCATGGACACACACACACACTCGCACAGCAAAATAACGAAAGAGCACACAACAATGTTCAAAGGCATCCATCCGGCCATCCGTGCCATGCTTTCCGCAATCGTGGGCCAAAGTTCAAATGGGTGAGTAAAAAATCAAGCATTAAACATGCAACAGTCTTCCGCTGAAATAGGTTCCGCCGCCAACACATTCACTCCAGCTGCAACTAAAGCATGGTCTCATTCTAACACGGCACTATGGAAATCAAACAAGAGTCAAGGATTCTGTCGCAAAAAAGATGGAACGCCCAAATGGTTGAGGTCATGGACGGCTTTTCAATTGGAACAATACTGTCGAAACCAACGTTGCAGCGGGAACAAATCATCTGAAGCTGGTCTTGACATATTTCCGCTTGGCCACTGCACCCCAAATCCAGAAATTCAACTACCGCCAAGCTGTGAACATCAGCCGCCCCTCTTTCAAAGCTCGTTAACACAATGCTTCTTAAAGAAGGCTCCAAACAGACGCGCACACACGTTCCATATGTCACACGGTCAGGCCCCGGCCATAGGTGTCCTTGTAGGGGAAATAGATGGCCCTGGCAGATGATTAAACCACCAGGTATATCAGAAATCGCCCCTCTCTCTCTCTATTGTTCGACCAAAAACAACCAAAAAGGACACCTATGGCCCCAGCTTCCCCGCGTCCCGTTGCTTCGTGCCCGCTTCTGAGCCCCGCCTATCACGGCAGCCTCTTCGAAGCGGCACCGGGCGCCTGCGGTGAGAGGCCCCCGCACCAGCGCGCGGCAGCAGACCTGGCTTCAGCGGCGGACGGAGGGGTCCTTTGGTCGCGAGGGGCATATAATATGGGTGTCTTGTTTTGTTTTGTTTTGTCTTTTATACCCAGTATCTGTTTTGGGAAGTGGTTCAAGGAAAATCGATGGGGAACCAGCCCTATTTTGAGACTGCCTTACATACGTATACCGCATGGCTTAATCATTTAAAAGGGGTAAGCAGTCCTAACCAGGCTGTACGAGGGTGACGACTAACCGCCTGTTAGGGTCCGCGTCAGGTTGATCACAAAGAGTTATTAACCTACTAACCCCTCGTTTACAACCGAATACCTTTGTGGAAGGTCTAGATATCGGTTATGCAAGTCATATAACTACCCTCACCAAATTGATTTGGTGCAGGTTCGCCTCCTTTCAGAAGGCAGACAGGTGTTGTTTTGGGCAGGACAAGTTGCCTGTGACCATGAGGGCATGCTGACTCAGAACCGTTATTACCTACTTTGGCGAGAAGTTATGGAAAGCGGGACCGTTTGTTGGCTCATTACATATCATGACGCTCTGCGCATCACACAATGACCTAGATAGCAAAGCATGTAGAATGCCCGAAACCTCCGTGAAGATAAGAACAAGAGCCTGCATTGCAAACCATCTCTGCTAAAATCACGTACATGTGTGGTGTAAATATCACTTCGAAACCACAACTATGGTGCTTTTC
>CAUJNA010003661.1:664403-704403 GCA_963377175.1 Effrenium voratum | reverse complement strand
TCCTAAACTTTTGTTGTTGCAATATAACATGTTGTGATTTGTTGTTATGTTTGTTTAGTATTATTACGATTAACATTATAATGTCTTATTCCTGATTAAATCTAATACATAGAATATAATTATGCGTAATATAGCAATATCCTCTAGAATCATACATGGCGTATATACCTATCTTGATACACGGACCCTCCCGTCCTGGGTGGACTAGCGACTCAACTGTTTCCGAAAAGCCCAAGTCCGGGAAATCCGGGGGCCATGTCTGAGGTGGTTCCGACTCTGGAAAAAATATACACCTGCCGGCCAATTGTTTTTGGTTCCGCCTCGCCTGGTAGAGGTCATAGCCACCCCTCAGCGCCGTAAGGCGAAAGCTGGTGTTGCCCCTCGCTAGAGGCACCCGCTCGGCCGGCACCGGCGGATGGGTCACCAGGATGGAGCCTTGCGCAAGGCTTTCCCCTTTTTGGTTTGGTGAAAAAATGGACACCAAAAGGAAGACGACCAAATTGTTTTGTTTTTAGTTGTTTGTTTTTTTCCGGTTTTGACACATTCCCAGTTGCGAACAAGGGGTCCTCCTTTCCAGGGGTGGAGGAGTGGCACGGCTGTGACAGAGGTGCTCCTATAGACACGACTAAGACAACTTGGAGGGTGGTCATTGGTCAGTGCGGATGAAACGGGGCAAAAAACAGGAGGACATAAAATCTAAAAATGATTCACACCACATCTTGCTGGGGTTTCGAATCATTTCAGTGGTCATAAGGCACCCACGCGGATGAACCAAACAGGATATAGCTGCACGTAGGATGTAGACAAACCCGCCAGAAAGCATCCTTTTAATTTAAAACTCAAGAAAAGGGCAGGGGGGGTACCCAGTGAAAGCCAAAAACAGGGCTGTTTCATGGATAGAGATTTGGTCCCTAAGAAATTCCACCGAAACGGGGATTGATCTTTGGAATTCAGATTAACCCTGCAATAGCATCCTCCAAAGAATGACATCAATTTGTTTTTCTGGCCCGCTGGGAGAAAGCAATGGCTTGAGATTCTAGCTTGCTCTGGGACTATCTCGTTAACATCGTCAAGGGAGAGAAATGCCCGGAGACCCTTCACTATTTGTCACCTGATGTGGCCAAGTGGGCGTTTCTCAAAGCAGTGCGCAAGGCGTCCCTATGGTCTCCCCTTAAATCCCACTCAAAATGGGCTGGCATCCCATTTTGAGAAACTCGCTGGCCTACAAACAGCGCGCAAAAGCAACCGGCCAATTGCGCCGCCCAGCATAGCTCCGCGTGCGTCGCCATCGACGATGGACCGGACGGCTGAAATGGGCGAAGAAATTATTTCAACTTGTTCAATCGTCCAAGGTGCGTTTGTAGATTCTTAGATGATTGTTTGGGCCGCATACCCTTTTTCAAGTTGGTATTGTTTTTGATGCTGAACCCACCTGTGGATCCTTTGAAAACATGCTAAAGGGAATGCAACATACTGCGGAATCTGCTTGGGCATCTAAACATGTGGCCTAGGCTTTCTGCTTGGAACCCCTTTGGTTGAAACCTCTTTTAGCCGCTCAGTTTGCTAACGAACCTCCTGCTGGTTCCCATACAACTTTGGGAGTGTCTGGTTGTGTGGACAAACTTTGACAAACACACACCCAACATGGGCCCTTTCATGCTGAGTGGTTGTGCTTCAGAATGTAGTCCGCAGATCCTCCGTGAAAGCTTGCCTAAAATAACGCGAAGCCGCCTGCACGGGTCACTCGTGGCGGAGCCAGTCACATCGAATTCGAGCCTTCGGGCAGCGTTGACTCAAACTCAAGCCGACAGTCATGCAGGATGACAACGCTAAAAGCCGCCGAGGCACAGTGACCCATGCCTCTTCAACTACTCCACTTTCCTTGCGTGGGATAAGTTGCAATACTTGGCGCTTGCCAAGGGAATCGCGAATGTTCTTTCCGCTCTCTTCAACAACCATCATGTTGGTCCCCTTTTGGTGCCCCGGCCGAAACGGGGAAGTTGTTCTAAGGACCTTAGAACTTTATTTGGCGGGTTTCTTCCTACAGGAAACCCAGAACACACCGGCCCAGGTGTGAAAAATATATAACACAAACGCGCCCAAAACCAAAATCGGAGAAGGGACATGGGTCCACAAGGCCTCGCAGTCTGCCCCAAGGGTCACGTCCGCCTGGCCAAAGAGTGCTCGTTGGGGGGAAGGCGGCACAGACAAAAACATGCGTAGACAAATCGGCCTTTTTCATGGCTCCACGTGCATTTGCAGGAGGCCAACGCCAGTTCTCAATGCCAGTTTCAGGCTCCAGTCTTGAGTGAGCAACCCTGCAAGGGGGATGTGGGCTTGTTTCTGCAAGGGGCACACCCCAAATTCTCAAATAATGAGTGGATTTGCATTCGGGTGTGTCCTTTCTTGAAGGACCCCTGGTTGGTTGGTTGTCAGAGGGTGGGTTTTCAGAGGGAAAACCAGCGTGTTGAGGGGTCCCCTAATATGAACAGCAGGGCTTACTGACTCTTCCAGCATCACCCTGTCCCAAATGAGAGAGAACACCTCCCCAAGACCAGAGAAAATCGGGTTTTCGAGAACACCCCTCCCAAAACAAAGTATGTGTCAAAAACAGCACCCTACAACTACAAACCAGCACCCTCCCAATTAATTCACATGGAACCTGACGTTCTTTTGGGGGTCCAAGAAACAACTCGTGGACAGGAGTAATTACAAAGAACCGCTTTCCAAAGCCAAAGATCCCGTCCCTTCCTCCACCACGGCCATGGCCGCAACGCGGCAGTTGGGGCCCAGCACCACACGGGGGCCCACCTGGCGGATAGGCAAAGCCCCGCAGAAGGGACCTGCAACTTGGAGTCGAAAACCTTCTCAAGTTACTTCACCATGGTCTTAAGTCAACCAATTGTTGTCCCACTTACAACCATGGCTGATCCGTTCTCGTGTTTTCACCCACCGATCGCTTCTCGGGCCCAGCTGAAAGGTATACAGTGTAGGCCAAAAAAAGGTGAGGCCTGGAAAACCAACCGGGTTCCCAAAGCGGATTTGTGCAAAAAGGGGAAATTCTTGGGGACCGAGGCGAGGTTTCTCAAAATTGAGGAGCTAGGCCGCCAGGCTAGGCGGTTGGCTTCCTTTTGGTTTCGCTTCAAGTGCAAAAGGCGGAGCCGTTGGAAACAATCCCGAGTCCAGGAAGTTTGCCCCAAGCCAAAACCCCAGTCGCAAGTGGTGGGTCACACAGGCAAGAATGGCGGCCACATCGTCGCATTTGTCCGGCAGAGACAAGCAGTGCAAAAGCAGGATAGAAAATTATAGCCAAGTACAATGGAGCGCCTGCAATATTGGCCAAAGTCTTTCAAAGACCATAGTTTAATATACCTCAAGTGAATTGGACAACAGGCTTGTTCGTTCCACTATAGTTTATAACTCGTGATGTGTGCGCACAGACTTACGTGCTTTAAACATATGAAGAATACCTCCAGTGTCCTCAATTTCCCCACTAAAAGAGCGTGTCACAAAAAATGGGGGGGGCCCTCGAAAAATGGCCATGGTCCTTTTCGTTCTCCTTTAAACAGGGCTAAGGGGCGCCCTCCAAACGTCCCCCGCGTGTCCTTGACTTCGGATGCTCACGAAACGCTCAAACGCCATGGGGCTCCCGGCGATGGCGAACTCACCGATGTGGCATCCCGCACCTCGGGATTGAATGGGATCAATGCCCACCTGGGTGGGGTGGGGTGGGGTGGGGTGGGGTGTTTTTGTTTGAAGTTGGTATCCTTTTTTTGGGTGGTTTTCGGGGAAATCAAGAGAAACCCCAAGCCATCTTGGGGAACCCCTAGAAACCCCCCAGAAAAGGGGTCATGCCATGGTTTGCTTGGGAACCTCATCCATTGACCCACGCCCATGGTCAAACCATGAAGGTTGTTCGGTTTATTGGCAACGGTCATTCTCACCTAGCTGAGGGGTTCTTGGTTCTTGGAGACAACGTAATAATAGAGCACAACCGATTTAGAAGCCGACTACACGAAGTTCCTCAGCAGGTCAGCCGCTCAGCCAACCACCCACCCAAAACAGAGGCATTGGCTAGCTTCCCGATTGCCGGTAGCTCGAGCTGGTTTCTCAAAGGGCATGATCTAACTTGACTGGCCAACTTGAAGCCTGAATATTGTCTGGCCCGAAATGAAACCAAAATGATGAACAACGCCCAAACAGCTCAGACAGCTCAAACTCAGAAGCCAAGGAAAGAGGGGAGCCCTTGGTCAACTAAGACACTGAACAGGCGGTTGGTGGGGTCCCGGGCCCAAGGTCACATCCTCACGGATGACGGCGCCTGCTGCGATGACCGCAGTGGCTTCAATGGCTGGCCTTGGTCGGTCGCAGTTTTCTTCATTTTCGTTTATGAACCATTGTTGGGAATTTATGATTCTATATTAATCCAGATGTATATCTACAATTTCTTTGTGTATTTGAAGATTTGGTTAAAAATATAAAAAACAATTGAGGAAAAACACATATTAATAAATAGACTAGGAAATTGAATATATTTTAAAAAACAAAGGAATCAGGCACCTCTGCGGTTGTGCAACGCGACTGCGGATGTTCTAAGGACGCGCTTCCTGAGGATGTTCACAGGCGCTTGCTAAAGACTCTACATGAAGAAGAAGAAGAAGAAACACAGACGCCCGGGAACCTTTCCGGAAGCCTCCCTTGAAAGCTGTCCCGACAAACCCAATGCTTATTTGGCAAAGACCCTTGTTCAGAGCCCAAGAAGGGCTGGCCACAATTTTGATACCCATCCCTTGAGAGGATGTCCCAAGCAAGATCAAAACACATGCCTCAGGTAATCTGTCCAACGGTACAAAGTGCATAAACTGCAACAAAGTGGGAAACTGATCAAACTTAATTATGGACAACCACTGTTTGATGTCTGCTTGAATATGTCATAATATAGTTATAATAAACATACTATAAATATATAATAAGTGCATATACATAATATACGCATACATTATATATATATATATATATATATGGGTATGAATCTTAATTAGAGACCCTTTGGTAGGACATAATTTTGTTAGGCATTTATGTCCACCAATCACTTTTCAGGGGGTTCCCCATATATAGACACCTCTATGGACTTGGAAAGTTCGTGCAAATGATTGGCTAAGTATACCGTGCCCAATAATACTGTATGCCGTATGCCCGACATGGTCGGTTGTTGCCCTGTTACATGATGGGGGGCATCTTAAACAGCTACGCGGTTGCTTTCTGCTCCCCTGCTAAAAGTTTTTGGCTTTTGGTGGTTTGATACGGAAAACCCATTAGTTCTTCCAAAAAGTGAAAGTCCAGCAACATCCACATGGAAAGTCCCAAGTCCACATTTTAGTGTGCCCCAAAACCCATGAGTTGGCAAAATGCGCCAAAGCACACGATGGCACACGTCCGCTGCACAGGTGCCCGGCTGAGCTTTTGGCTTTGGTTTGGCTGGAGCTGAAGCCGGAGCTGCCTGAACATGCAGCTAAGGGGGACGGCTTTCAAAGGAGTACTAGACTCAGTTGGTCATTCACCCTGGAAAAACAGGGAACCCTTTTTGGGGAAGACCATTTTTGGTGGGGCAGCCACCAAAAAAAGGAAAAAGGGGGCCACTGAGCAACTGAGTAGAAGGAAGCCAAGGGATCCAAAAGGAATCAAAAGGAAAGAGGGAACGAAAAGGAAACCAAACAACACAGGCCATACCTAAACAGGTTGGGATTGATTGACTCCCCTTAGAAAGTATCAAACAGCACCTTGAAAGGGGACCTTAATTGGGAACTGCGCCCTTCAGTTTCTGAATAAAACCCGGGCCCCAACACAACCCCTTTCAAGGGGTTGGCTGAAAGGGAACCCTTTGAGCATCGAACTCCTTCAGGTTTTCCAGTGGATCTCAAAACACGTAAGCTCTTTATAGGCGTTTGGTGTAGAAGATGCCATCATGTGTGTCTATGTTAATGTTTTAGGGCCACCTAGTTTGGTTGGTTTTAAGGGAAACCGAAAGGAAACCAACCGTTCTGGTGTCTCCCTATGTTTATTACACCTACCCATATGGCGTATTCGGGTTCCTCTCGCTCGGCCAATGCGCTAAGCATGCCAACCTCCAGGTTTTACTGGTGTTCACTCGATTCGCGCTTTAGTTCTCCGAGGTGCCCTTCATGGTGAATTCCCAAGCGCCTTCATGGAACCACTTCGAAAAGAAGGACGGTTCAATGACCGATGTGGATTCAACTTGTCCCTTGGGAGAAGACACAAAAACACCTCATGCGTCGCAACCCAAATCTAGTTCACTCGCCCAAGCGTAGACCTCCAGCAGCCAGGAGGGAAAAAAGACCCTCAGGTTCCGTTGCTTGATTTTGAAGCAAACAGGGCGCTTCACCCAAACTCTTGACTCCATGGCCAAGGACAAAAAGAAGACCCCTCGTTGCGGTTGGTTTTGGCCACCTATATCCATCACCCAGGAGAAAACTCTTCGCGCAGCCAACATGTAGTATTGAACCTATTCTACGGCTGGTGAATGCAACGAGCTGTAGTGAGGCCGGCCAGTTTCTGCCGCTATTTCTACCTTGCTTTTCGCGGCCTTTTCGGACCCACCAGCTTGCTAGGTCAGGCAGATCCCTCGCTCGCCTTCCCGAGCATGTGACTCTCAGGTATAGCTTGACATGTAGATTCCCAGGTGCTGTACAAACAGTTCCCCTCAAATACCATCCAATAGGGCCCACCATTCGTAACCCTAAACCCCACCCCCCACGCCAAAACTGGCTTGATACCCCCTTGAAAAGGTGCCAAGGCGCCGAGCGTGTACCAGGCCCTTCGGGGCCTTGCCACAGACCTCTGCCTCGCACGCAGTTTTCGGATCTCGGAGGCAAGATGGTCTGTTCGCTCGCCGCTCTCAATGGCGGGCCGGTTGTCCACCATGTCCACGCGTCAGCCGCTTCACAAAGTCCTTTGGCCCTTTCCCTCCGCGGCGTTCCGCAGGAAGCCGCCCGCTTTCGTCGGGTACTGCCTGGCTGCCCTGAAACTGTGTTGTACTAGATCTATCTATCTATATATATATATAACCATTATATTATATTGTAAATTATATATTATATAGAGATATATCATATTATATGGCCAAAGAACAACATCATTCACACAGCCAGAAGAATCGCCCTGAAGTTCGCAGACGTCCTTGGGCCGTCGCAAATCCAAACCGGCCGCGATGTTTGTTCCGTCCCAATGGTGGCGAGCGGGTACTGAATTGGTGTGACAATCAACTAAAAACTCCCCTGAAGTGGAGCCAAGTCAAAATAGGTCGACTCCATGAGTGTATTGGCCGAACAAACAGTCTGCACTTGTGGTGTTAAGGAATCAAGTCCAGGAACTGTGGAAGGAAGACTTGCAAGTTGGAGCAACATAAGTCGTGGGACAGTTGACTCATGGTACAGTGGTTGGCTCATGGTATAACTTACTGAGGTTGAACAAAGGAAGCAAACCACCGCACGGTGGCCTCCAGGGCTCTGCCGGTCACCTGACAGCGAGGCCGCGACGAATCTCTAGAAAACCCAAAACCTCAAGAACTGGCTGGTGCTTGAAACGAACGATCGTGGAAAATAATGGGGACTCAACCACTGGAACTGGGGACAGAGAAGTCAAAGGGGAATGAGGCTACCACCCACCCCAGGAGTTGCAGATAAACCCGTATGACCCCCACCGTGTTGGTCAATATTCAGGTGACCCTCTGAACATGATACGATTTCAAAAGTTTTGTCTTCAAATCAGGGATGCCCGGAAACACTCAAAGTTGGTTGCTCCGTTCTGTTGAATCCCATCCCAAAGGCAAAAAGGGTAGCATCACAAACGAGAGCAACGCAGGCGGGTAAAACTATGGTGAGGGAGTGGACATGTGAACCTGCTGTACAGACGAGTCTATATATATATATATATAAATACAGACGTCTGCGTGTGTGCATTTCCGAACCAAAGGGCACCCTCTTTCGGGAAGTTTAAGAGGGGTAGCAGATGGAAAAGCAACCTCTTTCCTCATTCTCGAATTTGGGATTACATGTCTAATTTTCTAGTGGTACCGTTCTTACATAGAATCAGTGTTCACTATGTTCACGCAAGCGCCCCAAAGTCAAAGTCACAAACTGGGTCCATTAAATAAAGCCTCTTCGAGGGACACAAACAAATCTCAGTCGGGGCATCAAGGAAGGGTTCTTTGTCAGCCCTGGACAAAACTGCATTGTGCCCAGAAAGGACATTTGGAGTGTGGGTGCGTTTTTGAGGGTGCCCTTTTTCAGGTTGGGTCAAATGCAAACCAATGGAAAAACCACGAGTTTTGGAGGCACCCCTTTTGATACATACCCCCCTAGGAACTGTGGGCGGGCACGCGGGTCTTCGTTTGGGGCCAGTCCTGCCTTTTCGTGGGTTTCCCCTCAGCACTCCACAAAACACGGCACACACGAGGACAGGACCTTGCGGATTCCCTGGAATTTGTCCCACCCAAACTTCGCAAAATACCAACCCAAGAGGGGCACATCGAACAGCGTTTGGTCCTTCCCTTGGTTGCTGTTGACCCCCCTGCAAAAAGTTTATGTTTGGGGGGGTTAGTGGAAAACCCCTTGATTTCTCAAAAGTTAAAGTCTAAAGATCCAACCCAATAGCAGCCAAGTTCCATCAAGTAGTTTCAAACGGAACGCACAAGGAACTTGGCCACATGGATAGGTTCCCAATACCTGGTTGCGCTTAAGTGGGGTCTACCAACTCCAACCACATTCAGCCCTTGGTGCAGAGACCCATTCTGGACCCATGCGAATCCGCGATCCATATCCAAGCTGGGCGCGGCCGCAGCTGCCGCCTGGATGGATCCAAGTGCGATACGGAATGACAACAAGTCCGGGTGTTGGGAATGAACCGGAAGGGGAGACTCTAGGACACCATAGAAATGGATAGCTTATTTCGGGCTTCCCGGCAAGAACCGGCAAGAAAACCGGGTTTGAAGTGTTGAACTTGTGTATTTGAAACCGTTCATGCTTGAGACTGCTCCTCACTCGTTCTACGCCAATTCTAAGGCAAAATAGGAACTCTGTGTTTCATGCTGTTGAAGGGCTCCCCCCAAAAACGAAATGGAACAAACAAACAAACAAACAAAAGGCCCCGAATCCCAGGTTCAGAAGAGTCGGAGATACCAAAAATCCCGCCTCCCGTTGCAGCTGCAGGAGCTTCTGGGACCTAAGTGCGGTTAAGGAGCCGTGGGTCTTCACTGCGCCCAGCGCGACTGATGTGCGCGCGCGTGTGTGTGTGTGTGGGCGCGTGCGTGCGTGCGTGCGTGCGTGTGTGCCTGCGTGCGTGTGTCTCAAAATTCCATACCGTTTCTTGGCTTGGAGGTGTGGAGGCGCGGATATTTGACCAGCATTGGCTTGTGAGGTGTTCCTTTGAACATTTCTAGACACGACCAGTCAGCCAAAAAGCAACCAAGTCCGATGATGGCCACTAGAAGAGACGACATTCCATAGGGAATCCTCTTCAGTTCCTTTTATGCCCAACCTACACATGCAACGGTCGCTGAGCTCACAACCCAAAGGCGATGGTTCAACCAACCCAGGGGAGATATAGACCCCCAAAAAACACGTTTTGCCCATTCAGCCTGCTGCCTTCAGCACGATGCTGAGACCAGAGAGGCACCTTCTGCGCCGAGCCTCAAGACAAGCCTCCTTGTGAGGTTGTGAAAGCTCTTTCCAGTGGATCTGGGCAAATGGGTTTGTGTATGTTTGTGTCAAAATATGGGGACCCCTCACAAAAAGTGGTTTTCCTTTGAACACCCACCAAAAGGGGGGGGGTCCCCCGACCAAAAACACACCCAAAGTACAAAATGTCCCAAACAGACACTAAGTTGGAGCGACCCGATAAAGGACCTTCATGCGTTTGTTTTCACCCAGGTCAGCTCCTTGTAAACAAACAGGCGAAGCACTGCAAAAACCACATGAATTGTCCAAAACATGCCGGGCAGCCGCTTTGGTACAGGCAGTCAAGCCGAAGGCGTGCCCCAACCTCTAAGATTGCAATGCCAAGAAAGAAGCCGCTGCCCTTTCTAGCTCTCTATTATATAGCAAAGCATTCGCCCCTTAGCGAACTTTTCCCCGCCGTAAGTACTGCGGAGTGTGATTGTCAGGTTTTACAGTAGCAAGCCAAGACTGGCAGTTGCCTGTCGGCCTATTGGCAAAATGTCGTTGATGTGTCTCTGCTGGTTAAACATTCACTGGATAGTGGGATAGAACGCAAATAGAGCCAACAGGTTTAAGGCCGTAAGAGAAGCGAACAGGATATGTCAACACTAGGAACCTCTTTTGCTCTACCGAAAAATACCCACCTGACACCAACCATCTGGGAGCTCGTGTTCACGGTGCCGTGAGGGAGACCTGTCCCACTGGAGGAGCCGAATTGAAAACGAAACGGGAAAGGAACTCGATCTATACCTCACCTCCCGAGTTGATTAGGCAAAAAAAGCCGACTCTTCGCCACTAAAATGTGACGAACAGTATGCAATACAGAAACTCGGAGAGTGAGATGCACTTCCATGCTTCTAGAGGTACCTTCCCCATTCTTTCCAGGGATCCTTCTTTCCAGAAAACTCCAGAAACCCGGGGAAAACGGCAGGTTTTTGAAAAGGACGATGATTGAAAAGAATGGGGAATCAACCCCTGGAATGCTCCACGTTCGGAGGCTGAGAAGGGCAAGCAGATTTCGCGGTCATTCAAATAGTTGCCGACCCAACTGTGACTCGGTGGCACCAGACACCCCAGACGCTCGGTGGCCTAGCTACAAGTTGTCAGCAGGTGTTAAGCATGCTTGGAGGCTGACAACTTAGCAACTCTTTCTATGCCAGCGAAGACTTTTCCTGAGCAATAAATTGTAATTCACATTTCAAAACATGGTATCCCAACGAAAGAAAGCTTCTTCATGGGTTGCGTCGCAACGGATGTCGCGACAATTTGTTCAAATTGTTGAGGCCGTGCTGCCAGCTGAAGTGCAACAACTGAAAGCGTATCAGTCCCCAGCCATATGTGTCTCATTCTCATTGCCCACAAAGCAGACTTCTATCATGGATGTTTGCCTGTTGCAACCCCCAAGTTCGCCCAAACAGCTTCAACAGGAGCCAGGTGGTGCAAACAGCAGCCAGGTGGTAACGTGGTGCAACAGGATTTCAATGTTTGACCAGTGCTTCAACCAGGAATACGCCTTATCGCAAATCCCAATGACGTCCAACGCATGAGGGGCGGTTTAAGGGCGTAATTGCTACAATAGGTCATGATAACGCTGTGCAAGCATGCCTCATCATGCCTCTCTGTTTTAATTTGAAGTTCTTTCGAAAGTTGCTCCCAACTGCACATGCGCCAGCAGCTCTGGGACACACGCCAACTTGGGCGAAACGGTTCCTTGGTTTGAACATTTTCGGTCACAAGGAAACTCAACCGGACGCTGGTGCAAACTTTGGGGCCTTACATAAGCAATCAAAACCAAACCAAAGTAAACCATTACAAAGGCGTTATCCGCACCCAATTCTGGTCGGGACTATCCCTTACTACCCTCCAATTACCCGGGTTTCGATTGTGACTCACATGACATCGGACATATCCAGTTCCTGCTTCCCCTCTGCATTCTTCTATAGAGCTTCCGTGGCAAGCTCCAAGACTGCAGTGCTTTCAGCAGCCTTGCCAGAGCAGACCTCTGTGAAACATCATGCTGGCAATTCATCTCGTGTCCGAAAGGGTGTCTTGCTTTGAGGGTCCCAATTTCGTGGTCAGTCGTGGTTTTACCGGAAATCCGAAAAAGCAAATCACCAATTTGGGGTTCCGCCCAAAAAAGGCACCCGAGCGCTTCTCAGCTCTGGGTGAAGGCGTTCATGTCCATAGCGCAAAGGTAGACAGTCTTGAAGTAGTGGAAGAACTCCTCCTGGGGGATGTGGCTGTGCGCGTGGGGTGTTTTTCGTTTAGGATACCATTTTTTGTGGGTGGCTTCAAAGGGAAGTGTGGGCACCGCTATTTTGACACATACTCACTTGCTGAGTGGATCGGGCAGGACAATCCAGACTTGTTATTTGCCATGAACCTGATCCCTCAACACATTTAAAGTCATGCGCACATGGCGAGGCTCTTTGAGAAGACCAGCGAGACCGGTCCAATCGTCCACTCAGTTGTGATTCTTTGCCCAAGCCTTCACGTCTCGGGTCTTAGGGTTGGTGGGAGGCAGTAGTTGTGTTCTCCGCATGATCAAGTTCATTCTAAAACAATCGAATGCCCAAGAGGACCTGGTGCGCTCCCGAATCCGCGAGCTTGCTATAGACAGGTTTGGATTGAAGTTTAACCCCAAGAGAGGAACATAAGTTCGTTATAATCAGGAGAAGTTCTTTAGAATCAGGTTACGTGTTGAGATGAACACCTCAAGGCAACCAAACATGGAATGTCTAAAACCTTCAGGAACCAACCAAACAGATTGACTTGCTAGCCACATAAACCAGATTGGAGAATCAAAAGGATTCGTATTGCTCGTGACTTCAGGGCCGCCAAGCATTTCAAGGAAGACCTGGAGGAAGGCATCCCAAGCCGAAAGTCCTGGGAAAGTTGGCTGTATCAAAACCATCGGTGAGCTTCAAGTGCCGAACCAAACACGGGTGTGGTTCAAGTGTTATTCCAATGCGGGAACCCGCAAAAGAAATGATTTGCCTTCCCTTTGGCCTTAAGAGGATCCTATCAACGAGGAACACTGGTTCAGGGAAAGATATACAGGCTCCTTTTTGGAGTTGAAACAAAATCAAAAAAAAGCAGAGCCCATATTGCAGACTCCCACACTTCCAATCCCATTGACTCTACAAGGCAAGCAAGGGGTTCACCCGCTTCCAACAGGTTGCGTAGCTCTTGTGGCTTGCAACTGGCATCCACCGGGGGCTCTTCGCCAAAAGAGGGGCTACTTGGCTCGCAGAACTTCATACCCAAATAGAACTTTGCCAAGGGGGTCCTATGTGTTTCCCACCCTGCCAACACGAAAAGAAGCATGGATCTGAATACCTAGTCAGTGACTCCGGTTGAAAAAAGGAATCCTTGGGGCACCCCTCAACAACAGGGGAAAAAGGTCGGAAGGCAAACAACTAGATGGCTTGAGGATCCTGCTTCTAGCTCCCCTTCAACATCTTGGCCAAGGGACCAAGTCCGGTACAGCGACAATCATAACATCTGATTCCATATTTGGGTGCCCTTTTTTGAGGATCCCCCTTTTGGAGTGGTTTTAGGGGGAAACCAAAAGGAAACCAACCATTTTGAGGGCGCCCCCCCATTTTAAGAGTCACCCACGTGGTCAATCCTGAAATGCCATCAAGTCCAAACCACCATTTAGCTCAGGAAGTTCGTAGCATCACCCTAACAGTAAAAAATCTAGGTTCAACCATACTGATCTTTTTGAACTAATGACTTCATGGATTGGCAGAAAAAAAACAAACAAAAAAACATGTAAGCTGTTTTTATTTCCCACTGGAAGGATCTGCCCAGAAAAGTTTTTCAAGCCCGGGAACTCAGTGAAGGACACCGCGAAAGGACGCGGACCGCGCCTTGCTGACCCAGAAGACTCCGTCATTGGCCTTCACGGGCTTGCAGACCTCTGCGGCCTGCGCGGCAACCAGTCAGAGCGCCCATTTCGCCCATTGGCTCTTGGTTCTATGGAGGAAAACAAGCTTTGCATGGGCCTTTCTAATCCTGCTTTTCAATTCAATGTCAACCTCACTCTGCATTGAACTCACGTTGCCCCTGTGCCACCAAACACCGGCCGCCTGGCACCCTTTCTTCAGCTCTCCCTCGGGTCTTGATATCGCCATTTCTTGGAAATATTGCCGAACAATTGGCCCAATATCCGAGCAGCTGATTGGACAGCGACAACTTGTCATGCTGCGCGCCAGCCAGCAACTTTGTCATTTCTCCCTGGCTTCAATACACATTCATCAAGATACTGACGCGCGCCAATAATTTACTGGTGCGGCTCACGTTTCCCTAGCTTCTCTATTCGCACATCACGATAATGCACCAAAACACGGGCATGGCGCCAGTGGTTGACTAGCGCAACTAGCTCGGGTCTGCTCACGCTTGCCTTGAGCAACTCACTACAGACACTGGGGCTCGCAACAGAAGTGCCCTGAAAGCAAGAGTGGCGGCCGAAGCATTTCCGCAACGGTGCTTCTGTAAGGGAAGGGCGGCCTTGGTGCATTGAAAGGTGTCAGCACTTACCCTCATTGGCAAGTTGTGCAACACTTGCAAAGCAGGTTTTGCCGCAAACCCTTGCGGATAGCTTCCCCTGAAGATCTTTGGCCCCGGAGCGACGGAAGCTCGCGCCACCTACAGAACTGCCAGCGCGCCAAGAAACCAACAAAACTCAACATCACACTCGGCTTAAGAGTGCAACAAAAGGACTGGCGCCAACCAAAATCGCATGAGACTCTGGGAGCAAGTCTGTCGCACTGCGAAAGTGAAGCACAAGGAATGCTCGGCTTGACGGTCCTGTCATCAGGAGAGGCCGCTGCCAAACTTTACGACAGAAGAGAAAAAGACGATGCGAGCGCAAAGATCAAAGGCTAATTACAGCGCAGGGCTGCAAGCGAAGACGTCATGGCAGTATGAGCCAAGGAGAACTCAAATGCTGCGCGATTCCCGACTCGATGAAAGCCAAGCCAGTGCGTCCCGTTGCAATTTTCAGGAGGTAAAAAGAGACTTGCAAGTCTTGTTCTGTATTGCCAAGGTTGCCTAGCTTCCCCGAAGCTTGGCCCCCCGAAGCAATGGAAGGTCGTGCCCGTCCTACAATGATGCAAGCGTGAATTTCGAAGGGCTATAAATCTGGCTATTTCTCCAATTGCTAACTTGCCACAAGCTTCCGCGGTATGTGTGTTTGCTTCCGCGATCGTGTTTTGCTTCCGCGGCTTCCGCGCATGCCAAAAGCGGAAGCCATTTTGCAGAGAAAATCAAGTGACATGCTCCCTGCTGGCATGCGTCCCATTTGCCAGACAAAAGCATCGGCACCAAAGCATCTCAAAAAAAAAACATGTTTCCTCTCAAAAAACCTCAATTGAGGACTTCTTAGGACGAATCGGGAAACTCGGGGGACGTCTACGTAGACCTGGGGAAATCTCAGACCTCGAACCCAGGAGGAGACCTTGAGAAACTGCTGGAGGCGGACTGCAACGCAGACCTTGGGAAATGGGTGCATCATGTTTTTTGCATGGAACCCCTATTGTTGGTGGTTTTAACTGTATACCAAAAGGAATATCAGGGGTTCCCCAAAAAAAGCCACGCCCAAATTCTCCCGGGTGACAATTTCTTCCACGGAATCCTGCTAAGTGGCTCTGGGCGACTGGTAGGTCCGGTCCCAATTTCGGGCCTCAGGGCACTCTTGCCAGCCGGGGCCGTCGTCACACCACCGGCCCTTGGTGAACTCACCTGGCTCAAGCGTCGCCTGAAATTTGGTCTGGAAAAAGTCACCGGGCAGCTGACTTTGTATCAACTAACAGACCTCTGTTGGCTCTTTTCAGACTGTCTGCCAAGCTCAGCTTGATGCAGAACACCATTTGCAGACCTGAAATTTAGAACCTGGAGACATCTGGATCAGAACCTGGGACCTTCACGGGTAAGCGCTAGCTGGTTTCATCCCAAGCTCGTTGTAATTCGCGCAAACCCATCGCCTTCTTGGCTTCCTTTGGGACCCATCATCTATTCAAAATGGAGGCCTCAATTGAGGCTTTTTGAGAGTGCGAGAGGAAACAAGGGGATAGGTGCCGATGCTTTGCTGCCGATGCTTTTGTTTGGCAAATGGGACGCATGCCAGCAAAGATCATTTCACTTGATTCTCTCTGAAAAATGGTGGCATCAAACGCGTACTGCTCACTGCTGAGTGGATTGGTCAAACAAAGTCCAAACTGTTTGTTTACTACTAAAATAGTCTTCCCAAAAAGCTTTAACTCCAGAAACGCAGGGACTCAGACTGCTTGAAATTCTTCAATGTCTCTTGGCGGGTGGTTTGGGGAGTGGACACCCTCCGGGAGTTGAGACATGCAGCCCCTCCAACCACTTTGCCTACATGGCTTGTGGGATTGCGCGTGGTCCCAAAAGAAGATTCGTGGTGTTGGCATGCCATGCGTGGCCATGTTGCTTCGCAATGGGGGGTGCACCCAATAAAGTTCCCTTATTCTCTCTGGAGGTCTTGTTGGACCCCAGAGGCATACCCAACATCAGGCAGTGAGTTGGGGCTAACTTCTCGCAACATTCCAGGGAGCAAACCACCATGCATTCCCTTAATCATTATTCACCTTAACTTGCAGCTGGGAATCGCCCAACAGGTCCCACCGTCCCACCCAGCAGCGTCTTTTGGCATGCCCCATCAGAAAGCAAAGCAAGTCCTACTCTCCCATCATGCCCGCCAACGGGCGACCCCTCATTTTCACAAGACGGACTTACTTGCTCGGTTAAGGAACAAGAAACACGGACTCTCCACTGGGCAACTGTTGTTATTTTCCGCCCCTCAATCAAGGCTACACTTCAGCAGTGTTTGCCAGTCATGCCCATTCCAACAACCTTCGTATGGAAACCGACACCCCGCTGAAAAAACAAACGACAAAACAACGTCCTTGCAAAAGCAACACCTGCGCGCCTGATCCCCAAGGGTTCCGAACTTTGATGAGGTCGTGCTTCCCCGCCACGTCGTTGAGGCAGGTGATCACTGTGTAAGCGTGCCCGTCCACGATGCCGTCGGTGTCATGCTTGTCAGAGCCTGACAGAACATTCTCCCATCCGCAAGGTCTGGGGAACTGAGTTGGAGATTGGACATTTGAGCCCCAGAACGACTCGCGAAACAGGTCGCCATTTGGATGCTAGGTGGGCTTCAAGGGCTCTCAAGAACCTAAGACACGAACCTCCCCTTTCGAGTTCGCATTACTACAACAACGCTACCACCACAAACCGATAGAGACATTCTCAAAGCCAATACCCTGGTCATATTGTCCCTCTACCCTGATGTGGCGGGAGCTTTCTTACAAAAGGTGAGCACCCTTTGGAACCAAACAGGAAAACCAAGCAGGTCGCTTTCAGTGCAAGTGACAGGAACGTCGGAATTTTCATCCCCAGTCTATTGTTGGAAGTGTCCCTGAGTTTTGTATGGAAACATCACCTTTCCTGGGAAAGCCCCCCAGAATGGACGGGGGCTACCAGACAATCCAAAGGAAACTATCATGTTGACAACTTTGTTGATTTCCGTTACGAAATCGGACACCTGCGACTACAATTCCGAACAGACGCCCAGCATAGACCTCAAGAGTCCTCAGCCAAGGCAGTAAGCGACGGTCGCCACGAAAGGCTCTAGGAGGAGGAACTGAAAGCAATACCAACAGAACGAGCACACTGAAATCCCCAAAGCGCCAGCCCGCATCCGTACCGAAACCAACTAGTCCCTGAAGAGCAGCTACCCCCTGTGGTAGCAAGCGCCTGATGTCTGATGGGTGCAATTGTACTGGAAGTCCCTGGTAGATGGATTGTAAGTGTGCACAGTGGGAGCGAAATTCCGCATCTGTTTTGACTTGAAGATGCATTGGCTTGAAAAAGGCCAGGACTCATGTGCCCTTGTCAAACTATCTACTCTCTTAGGAATAGATATCCTTGTAGACGACAATTGGTATAGTCTTGCAGACGAGTTGCATCGTTGGAAAATGATCGTCGCTTGAGAAAGCTGATCATACTTGCTGGTCTGCAGCGCCTATGCGGCTGATAGTAGTAGTCCTGCTGTAGCTGCTCTCTGATAATTCTCCCTTGTGCCAGGTCTTGCGGTAAAGTTGCCATCCGTTGTAGTCATACACCTTGTTGTAGTCCGTTTTCATCTGCTGCATTATTGTTGATCTTCTTGTGCCCACACTTGCTTTTGATGCACACCCTGAGGGGAGCATGCCAGTCACCGTCGGTTCCAGCGTGTACGAGCATCTCGTTCGTGATACGCTTGAAACGTTTGGCGGAAGAAACCTGATAGTCACCGAGCCTTCCTCATCAAAAGCGTCCCCTTCTTGAATTCTACGTTCTTGCCTATCGCCTTGAACCGTTCTTCTCTTCAATGGTGACGGCGATGATCTCTCGAAAGCATCCCTCAAAGACTTTCTCTCTGCTGATCTGATAGTTCACTCTGCATGATGAAGAACTGCGCAACGAAGATATCATTGAGTGGAAAATGCGTCACGGTGTCTCTGCTGCATTCTGTTGACTCACTGTCTCAGAGTGTCTGGTCATCCGGGTTCAGGAATTGCACGGGCGGCGCCCCAGCCTGAGTCGCTTGCTGAGGCTGCGCGGCTCTTCTCTGATTAGCATCTTGCGCTGATATGGAGATACTCGGGCAATTGCGCCGTGGGATGACAGGCATCAGATCATTCCACGCTGCTTGTAGTCTGCGTAGAGCCCGTGGTTTAAGAAACTGAGGAGTCGATAAAGATGCACGTTGGCCGTGCCTTTCAGGAAGTGCTTCTCCAGCGCGTTCTTGAAGTAGTTGACTCCTTCTGTTGGATCTCGTAGGAAGGCGTAGTCAAGAAGCTCCCGGCACATGAGTGCGTCACCCAAGAGTCGGTTTCTGAGGACAGGTCCCCACGCTCCGTCTCAACAGTCGTGAAAGACGTCCAATCGCCAATGAGTTCTCCATATCTAAACCAGCTGACAGGTCGGCCTGCGCTGGTGTAAGCCTCCATGAGGCTTTCTCCATCTGATGACATCTTGATGATTCTTGTCTGACAAGCCTGCTCCCGTCCCGGGAGCAAACGATTTCCACTGTGGTAGCAGTCTCCATGGCCCTGGATCTGCTTCTGGCAAGAACCTGATGTCTGATGGATTCAATTGTGCCGGAAGTCCCGTACATGGGTTGTTAGTGTGTGCACCGGGAGCGAGAGCGAGGTCTTTTTCTCTATGGCGAGTGTGTACTCTAATGGAAGAAGGCCTTGAGCCAATATGTATACGTGATACAAGCGATTGCCTAAAGGTCAATGGTCTGCAAAACACGGAACACCCCCCCACTTTTTAAACCACAACTTCTAAACCTCTATCGACCTAAAGGTCGCTTTCCGTCATTCTCAATGATTCCAAAACCTGAAAGAAGGGACGGCAGTGAGCTCGTTTTACCCCAGGTGAGCTTGCCGGGTGGTCAAGGATTGCTTTTAGAGGTAGGCCAAGCTCTCCACCACAGGGGTGGGTTTCAGGGTTGCGCCTGAGCAAAACGCACAACAAACCAAACATGGAGCGTCAAAGGATTCATTCAGCCATCCAACTAGTCAAAGGCTCCTGATTTGGTACCGGCAGCCATGATGTAGTTCTGGTCGTCCCAGGCGCACATCCTTACAAGCCATACTTATCTTGTTGTGACCTCCTAAACTGGCAGTGATTCATTACAATCCATTCAATTAACCCTCTTGGAGGGAAACCCAGCACCCCTGTACATCTTTCAGAGCAAAAGTCCCATATAGTCAGAACCGCGTATTATTGACCCCGTAGTAGTCTACGTGGCAACTGATGACTGGATCCTCCACCTCCAGCCCAAAAAAGTGAACGCCCCCTCTAAAACGGACACCCTGCATATTCCCCTATGCATTGATCAATCCAGGATGCTCATTGTCAAAGCAGTCCACACTGCTAATCATGTGAAGACTCAAAAGGGCGGCCGTGGGTATTTGCCAAACTTGTAGCTGCTTGCCGAATGAAGCAATACCAAAAGGACTACAAATTAAAAGCTTCGTTAACAGCGGCAATGAGGACTTGCCTCTAACGGCAATCCATCAAGATGTTGAATGTGGCTCAGGTTGAGGGGGTGCGACACTGCAAAAGTCCCAAGGCTCGGAGAAAAAAGCACGACATCCTTCTAATGATTGAAAGACCCTGTCAAATGGACGGTCGCACTGTTGGGTCAAGTGGGGCATCCCCAAAACAGCAATGGGTTCCGTGCAAACTACCCAAGGGCACCCTCAAAAAGGACAAGAATGTATACCTTCGCGGAAAATTACACTTCAGAAACCTTGAGAGCAGCCAAAAGCAAAGGAAACAACGACCGGGGACCCCTCAAACAAATGCGCATATTTCTCTGAGGTCCGATTTAAAGCCAAATTACAAAAGGGTATCCTATAAAACACACATACATACGCACGCACATGCGATAGCCAAACTTTTACAAGGCCCTCCTATTTCACAGTGGTATAAAACTGGTCCCTCGTGCAAGACGCCAGAAACCGTCGACCACTTGTTCTTACCCTTTGGGGAGAGTGTATTTTTCCAAAACCCATTCTTATAGAATAAAGGAACCTTTCTAGGTGTGACTATTTTCCGGGAGCCGGCCAAACCGGAAAAAGGGAGACACTGAACTGGGAAAAAGCCCAGCTGGACAATAATATCTTTCAAGCATCCGCTCGAACATATCATTGTGACTCAACTTGGTGCGCTTGTCACCACCGCCGCCCACCTGGCACCGAAATGCCGGGAAAGGTCTGGCCCGAAAACTTGGCGCCTTCCTGGGTATGGGTGTTCGCAAAAGCCGAGGAGGAGACGGCATGTTCAATGCAGTCAAGTGTTTAGGGAGATCGAGTCGGCCGTCTGTGCCGGCATTTTTCCATGTTCATCCGAGGCAATGGGGTGATTGCCAAATCCTCCCAAAACAAACACCGTCTCCACATTGGAGAATGTGCCATGGTCCCTGGCCAATTGTTCTGGGGGATCTCCTTCAGGAACACAGAAGCTTGAATGGGCCTGCCAAAAGAACAAACAAACATGCCAATAATGCAGCAAGCTACTGGGCGTGGCGCAACATCTTGGAGGTCCAACAGGTCGCGAAGTCGCCCGCACATAAAACACTGATCGGAGCTTCACCGGAAGACACACACACAGTCCCAAAGGCTTGGCTAAATGATGACTACTGAATTGTGACGCAGGAGTCGACGCAGCGAAGATCCTGTCAGAAGAGATCAGGGTTCACCTAACCAACCCTCACGTTAAAGGTGGCACTGGGTCCAAGGCACTGGCCAGGTGCCTGAGACACTTTCCTTCACCCCAAGCCATGGGAATCCTTCCGCCCCGGGGGTTCACACCGTGCCAAGACTCAGCTTGGGTCTTTCTTACGACGCAGACCCCCCCTCCACAAAAAAGGGGAATCGCAAAGACAAAAGTGACGTTAGACACTTGTTGGGCTCACTTTTCGAATCTATAACTGGCTGGGCTTGGAGGCTCGCGTGCAGGCGATCCGTTTGGTGATGCTGGGGGTGTTGCTGCTTTGTCACATTTTCACTCGTCGAGTCTCAACTACAAGTGGTCCTGCTGGTGATGCTGGCGATGTTGCCGCTGTCTCTTATGTTCCGTTCTATATAGGATTAAAAAGTGACGTTAGGCGCTTGTTGGGAGGCTTCTTGAGTAGTCCGTTTTCCGGGGCTTCGAAGCTCGCTTGCAAGCGATCCATTTGGTCATGCAATCTGTCCAGGCGTTTGTTGAACAACCGCATCTTCTGATCAAATATGATAGAATCTGCTCTCGAG
This sequence comes from Effrenium voratum, assembly GCA_963377175.1. Classification (NCBI taxonomy): domain Eukaryota; class Dinophyceae; order Suessiales; family Symbiodiniaceae; genus Effrenium; species Effrenium voratum. The sequence goes on along the minus strand of CAUJNA010003661.1, from coordinate 682,829 downwards.
ATGTCTGTCGCGCAATTTTGCCACTGCTCTCCGGTTCTCGGGGCAGGTTTCAAACAGCTTTTCTCGCTGAGCAAACCTCCAACACAACTTGTGAATTCGCTCACTGCCTCGCCTCCAAATAGCAAGGGGTAACGCAGTCGCATACGCTGACTGCGAAGCGGTTCTTGCAAACTGTACAAACACGCAGCTCTGGCTGAAGGCGGAAAATCAGATTCGGCGCCGACCTGCCTTTGGAGGGCTGGCCAATTGGGGAGCACCGAACACACTTCTTGCCGAACTCCTGACTCACACTGGGGAAAGTCAACATGGGACATTTCTCAGCAGGTCAAGGCGCAGGCCGAAAACAAGTGCAATCTTCCATCTGCAGCAGAGCGCCTTTCAGTCATACTGTCCAACAGCTCCCTTGCAAATTCATTCAAAGTCAGAAGCAATGGCTCCAGAATTCAAGTTTCCTAGAAGCTTCTGAGAATGGTTAACAGAAGTTCATAGAAGTGCTTTGAGAACCATTCTAGTGGGGAGGGGTATTGCTCAGCCCGAGTCCCTAGTTGAACCAAATCCTTTGGAGGCTGAACCGGCAGGGCCTCTTCAATTCATGATGCCCACCTTCGAAATTGACCAGACAAACTGCACGTGTGATGGACAGACAATTGTGCGGAAACATAGATCTCAACACGAACACGCGGAACCTCTGATTCATCTTCTACGAATCCAAAGTGGACATCATCACACAGAGAAACTCTGCTCATACGTAGCTGGGTCCTGCGCAGCAATGATGGCCTGCAGATTTAACATGGCTTCCCGGATCTCGCTCCGTTCCTTGCACTCACACATATCCACAAGCTGCCTAAACTGCATTCTTGCCAAGCAACGGTTCAAGAATTGAACGTTGATCCTCATCCCAGGCCTTGCTTCGCTGGGGAGAGAGATAAAATGCGCCTCGAGCAAGGCGATCACCTCTTGTGCTGGAAGCTTCTTGGCGAGCAAGTGAGGCAGTACCAAAGCTAGGACATCTGCTTCGCCCAACCTGTTGATTGCATCCCGCTGATTCCTGCTCAATCGCGTTCTGTTGCTATGGCTACAGTGACAAAAGCTGCAGGCAGACCCTGCGGAACAGGAGCCGTGCCTCATGAGGATGCAAGGTTGGTGGCAAAGCTGTGGGTGACCAAAGCTTCCGACGGAAAGCTTCGCTTTGCTCGTGCGATCGTGGTCCTCATGGGTCCTTGAAAAACACTGGCTCTCAAAAGGCCTAAGGATTGACATGTTTGAGCCAAAATGGGCTCTGATGGAACACATGTAGTTACAAGTGGGAATGTGTCAACACCATGAACCCGTGAAAATGGTTGGGATCTTGTCAGATCCACTCAAAAAGACCACTTGCCTAAGCAGCTGAAGCCATAGACGCATGTCGCAACCTTTTCGGACCTGGTTGGCCAACATTGCAAAACGGATGTCAAATTCGATCGAATCGCCAGCCCTCGAAGCATGGGTCGCAAATCCAGCCGTGAAACAGCGACCGCTCTAAGGCCCCAGGGTTGATTGGCCCATGGCTGAAACAAAAGCCCGCAGCAAAAGCCATTTCAAGGTATGAAAAAAAGATATACACTCCACATATATATATATATACATGATCGTACATAGATACACACAAATATTTGTAGGGGGGCTCGTGTTGATGGCACATGACCTAATTAGACATAAGATAGTATTCGAGGGGCCCAACATGCTTTTGTTGATCAATGTGGCCGCCGCTCGAGCAACCAGTTTTGGCGCCATTCATACGGCCCCGCCCTCTGGCCACCAGCCTCTACTGCCTGGGAGAACAAGGAAAAGGGAAGGAAAGCAATCCGAATTCGCTCCTGAATGCTGAAAAGGGTCGCCCTGCATGAAGCATGGGAGGAACAAATATTTAAATGGACCCCTGGCACGGACAAATGACATGCACAAGCTCAGCCGGGGACAAGGCAAACAGGGAACCCGAAATCGCTCCCACATGCTGCAATGGCGCGTGAACTGTAGAAAACACGTCTAATTACTCGAGTCTAAATGGCCTGGCACGGAAACATGGCACACGCGCATGCAGTGCAGGGCAATGGAGTGAAGTCAGGAGAAGGAAAGGAACATGAACACGCACTCAAAGGCACTGGAAAAAGGGACGGTGCAATGAAATGGGGCTAAACCCAACTAGACCCCAGCAAGGCACCTCGCCCCCATTTGCCTCGGGCCAATCCATACGCCAGATGGAGGAGGAGATCTTGTGCACCGAGTTTTCCATGGGCTCCCACTCCTGGATCAAGCTTTTGGCCCAAAAGGGACAAATTCTTTGACTCTGCTTCATATTTTGACTTCCAACAAATGTACACTGGCTTTGTAGAAAACCCCAGACAATTGAATGTCGAGCACCTACAAGTAACCATGGTACCACCAAACGGAGAAAGGCACCTTCAACTGGCGAGCGAACGGGAATTAAAGCCATACACCAAACAATTGAAACCATCAATGAGGACTTACCAAAGGGAACATCAGTGTTCCGGTCCACAAAACGAGTGTTCCCCACTTTAAATTAACCTCACCCCCAGAGGCACGCTCTCGCCTTCGAGACAGTGTTTTCCGTGGGTTCCTGTAACTTTGGCAAACAAAAAGGCGCTAGTTTCAGAGCAAACCGGCAGCTGACTTTGCTCGGTTGCTTTCTGCTCTCATGCTAAAAGTGACTAACTTTTAGTGGTTTAATGGAAAACCCATTAGTTGGCAACAAGTTGAAGTCCTAACATCCAAGCAACATGCACCAACATTTGCAGGATTTGCAGGTTGTAGGTGGTGACATAGGTGGGCGTTGCAAAGGGTGGCCATGAGCAGGTGCAGGGCACCTTATGATCAACTGATTGGCCTATGATCGCCCGGAACAAGTCATGAATATTGAGGGGGGGCCATTTCACGCAGTGCAATCGGGCATTAATGCAGCTTCTTCTGTGAGATGGGCAGCAAAAGTAAGTCGTGCTGGTCTGTTCAAAACAAACTTGGGTTGACCAAGCACGGGTCTCAATTTGGGCCAAAAAGGGTGCCCTGGATTTCCGAAATGGTCCAACCAAGGGCGTACCATATTTGAACAACAACAAGGGCGTATGCTTCAGCTGTTCGTCTGTGCTAGCCTATGGCAAGCATCCCTCAATTATCACGCATGCAAAGCCCACCTGCGACCCATGCATTCACCGGAGTCCTCCTTGTTCGGGTCGTACTTGCCATAACATTCAAACCCGTCGCCGTCATCCATGAAGGTGTACTGGTACTTACCTCAAAGGCATCTGCGCCATCTCATTCCCAACCCTCCGGATGCATTGCTGGCAGAGATGGAAGGGAGCTAAGTCCTAAGTTAGCAAGGTTATATACGCAGGTTTACGAGGGAGTTAGTGTGGCAACTGGGACTCAGCAAATCAATCCGAACCGTCTGCGTGCGGAGTCTCTCAAAATACTAATGGACTGACCAGCTTCAACAATGTGCGTCATTGAGGAGGACCCAGGCCATCTAGAATCAAGGCCCAAATCCGAAAGACCGGACAAATCGGCCGTGGCAGCCCACATCCATCCTCACCCCTTTCCTGACTGAGATGGCCTGAAACTTGAAAGCCTGGATTCACACAAAACATATCGTCGATGTATGCTGGGGAAATCAAACAAATATGGTGTCTATTGATTTCGCGCCCAGACAAGGATGCGCCCAAACAGCAACAACAAGTACGCAATCCAAAGGGCGGATGGACTCTGCATGAGTCATCCCAACCCGTTTGAAAGTTGAAATGATGGCAGTGACCATCGCGGAACCTTTAACCGGCTTGAGAAAGAGCGCTCCAGGTTTTGCAAACTCAATTGACTTTCTGTCACAATTAGAGAACACACACAAAATGGGGAGGGGGCGGCACAAACAAAAACAAGATGTGGGCTTCCCTTGAGTTTCCCTCAAAAACCAAAGCACCTGGTCCTACTTTGTGTCCTCAAATGTCCCTTCAGAAAGCCTGGCAAAAAGAGGTACTGCCTTCATCCAATCCGCCATACCCGATCCGCATCATGGTTTGATGACTACTGTGTCACTTTAGGGGGCCTTTTTAGGGGTTGGCTCCCCATTCTTTGCAATTTCCAAAAACTGGATCTGTTCCTGGGTTTCCGGAGGTTTTCTAACAAATATTCGGATCCCTGGAAAGAATGGACATGGAAGCTACCCTAGAGGCTTCCCTTGGAACATGGCCAAAACCCAGCTCACCTACCCACCATTTTTTCCGCGCGCGAGGCACAGCCAGTGAGCAGACGCCAGGCATGAGTGCACTGCCCGCCGTCGAGCTCGTCCCAGCCGCCACAGTGGATGGCTGCCGCCTTCTCCACCTACATATCTTCTGGGTACAAACTCAAGAAAACTGCAAAATTCTAGGGGTACCTTCCCCATTCCTTGCAAAAATCATTCTTTCCAGAAAACCTCCAGAAACCCAGGAAAACGGCAGGTTTTTGAAAACAACGATGATTGAAAAGAATGGGGAATCAACCCCTGCAAAAATTGGCTTCCGTGCAAACTCCCCCCTTGGAAATAGTACCAAAAAGGGCTGGGACTCAAACACAAGACAAACCCAAGCACGGTCTTTTACCCTCCAGCGAATTGACAGGCAACCATAAAGTCTCGAAACCTTGGCTGGGCCGCTTTGCCTCTTTCTGGCTCCATTGCAGGCGCAAGGAAGCACAGGGGGAAAGGACGAGACACCAAAGTCGTGAGACACCGTGCAAAGAACCGTCTTCCAAATGGAAGGCTTAAACAGACTTGCTCTTTGCTAGGGCCTAGGCGGCTGTTGTTTCCGAGTTCTTGCTTCCAGACATTTGTTTTGGAGACAAACCTCGGAAAACCCGAGAAAAGAACGATTATGTGCGAACAGAAGAATACTTAAAGATAACTCCCTGATGGCAACAAAGTTTGATAGGCACGACCTCAAAAAAGTGGTTTCTGGGCGTGAATCCCCACCCAAATGCCCACAAAGGGCCCGCGACCCATGCAAAATCACGCCCATCTCTGCGTCGGCAATGGACCAGCGAGTCATTTCCAGAACTTCCCAGGGTTCCCTACACTATTGGTGGGCCCAGACAGTTCCAAGGTGGGTGTGCTTCTGTTTGTGGGGGATCGCAAAAATGGTGGGTGTTCTTTTAGTTTCCCTCTAACACAAAGCAAGGTACCAGGTACCCTGAAAAAGACACATGTGTCCACCCTTTTTGATAACAGGGATATCATGTAAAACACAATCGATTGGTCATCCCCCTGCACCGCGCCCTTCAGGCAGGAACTCACCGATGCACAAAACGCAGGGGACAAAATCGGCCAACCTGCCAACACACCAAAACAGAAAAGCCAGATGACATTGCAAAACCACACAACAAAGTTCAACAAAGCATCCTCGTAAACTCCAGCAAGCAACGAAAACCAATCCTCTTCCCCAAAAGAAAGCGCATGCAAAATCCAGAAAACAACCAATGACAACCCCCCATCCAAAGAAAACCTATACTCACAACCAACAAAGGTTCAATTACCCCTCTCCCCCACCTCAAAGAACACCTCTCCCCCCCTCAAAGAACACCTCTCCCCCCCCTCAAAGAAACAAACAACTGTTTTGTTTGGCCAGTGGCGTAGCAGGCCCAGAGCTCCCCGTCGTAGCTGGGCTGGCAGCCCAAGACGTGGCCGTCCGGCTTCAGGCAGAGCCGCTCGTCCACCTGCGCAGCCCAGAGTCCCCAGGTGAAAGTCCCAATCCTCACTAAAATAGGTTCTAAAATGGGTGGTGCACCGAAAACCCCCAAAATGGTATCATTGCTTTTGACCCACAGCCATAAGGCAAGCTGCAGTGTTTCAGCAGCCCCCAAAACATGAACAGAGCCAGAAGAATGAAGTTCACCCCTCATTTTAGCCTTTCAACCATGAAGTTGGGTCAACCAAGGCCCAAAAGACATGGAATCTGCTTGCTTTCAGGGTCTCGCGCATGTGGCGGTGCGGAGTTGTGGCTTCGCAATCGAAATCTGTTCCTCAGCGATTGGACAAGGTACCCAAGCTCTGTGAGGTCACCGCGGAGTCATGTGAATGCGCCGCACAACACCCCCCGCCTTCCCCGACAAGTTGTCACTCGGAAAAAACACACACGGTCCGAGCTTTGCTTTTCCGCTTGGCCCTTCTTGATTTGCTGTTCATTGAGAACCCTGCCATACCACGGAGGCTGTCCACCCGCCCGGCATCCGGGTGCGATACGTGCGACCTCCGCAAGAAACCTGTTGGTATAACAACCCCCTGTCTCCCTTTCTGAAAAGGGGACATGCTGAAAGCGCGTGGAAAACTCTCGCCCTTGTCTTTCCCTTAAAATTGGTGTCAAAGGCAGAAGCTCCTTGCTTCCGCACATTTGGAGGAATTTGGCCGCCCCAGTTTGGTTGTCAAGGAAGTTTCGGTGCAAAAAGAATCCGTCATGAGGAACATAGGATCCACCGATCTCGAACTGTGAAGTTAGGGCGTACCCCGGCTCCCACTTGGATCGGCAACTGGATCGGTCCCACGAGTTGCCTCAATATCTACCGGCTCCCAGGTCTTCAGGTCATACAAGGTGACCACGTACTTCTGTGGCGTGTCTGTGGGCAGGTCCTGCGAAAGCCCATCCGAGACCTGACGTCTACCGGCATGGTTTTGAAGGCTTCCTGGGGTTCAAACCTGTAAACCACCATTAAGATTACGGGGTTAGTACAAACCACCATTGATTACCTAAGCCGGTTCATCATCGGAATCGGTCAGCCCTTTTTTTGTTAATGGGAGTTGAGCCCTAGGCTCATCTAGCCCTCTAGACCTTACCATCGGACAAAGTTGCCAATTGGGTATTCATCTTGTCTGCTGCATTGGTCTCCAGGAAACCGTGCGGTTCAGAAATGATGAAAATCATTTACCTGGCATCAATCCTTGTCAACACTGAACCCAGGCAGAGTTTCATCTTCCCTTTCTGGTTTGTACTGAGTGTGGTTGAGTTTCGTCTCATTTGGTTGCAGGAACCAGGGCGGTACAAATCCTCGAACACCAATCCGAATATCACTAGGGACGAAGAGGACTATACACGCCAAACTAGTACAGGGGCACACGGCACATTCTTAAACTATGTTGAATGGGGACTCCATTCAAACAGAAGGGACAACGCTCATGGATTGCCCACTCTGGCTCCCTATACTTCCCCTATGACCCTACCGAACGGAGACTCAGTTTAGCTTGGACCAACATGTTCAAAACCGCCAAGAAGTGACATAGGGCTCTTTCCTGGTGCACCTCAAGTTTCCCAAACAAACGGAAGCAGTTCGGTCCACGGGCTGTCAAAGGCTGCCACAAAAGCCACAGGGCCCATGGGGTGTGCAAAATGGGGTAGATCCCCAATCCGCCAGCAGAAGGTGCTTTGAGCAGAAGTTGTTGCCCCTGTTTTGTCCCAACAGCAAGCCATGCCGATGGTCCCAAAGAGGATCCGGGTGCTTCCGGAAGGGTTCCGGGGCATGTTGGGCTGTTGTTGTCGGGCTGCAAGCTTGAACCTGGCTCTAAATGGGAAAGTCCTGGAACACCAAACCAATGCAAACCAAGTAATGTAACCCCCATGGGGTGTCCCTGAGTTTAGTAGAGAATCATCACTTTCGGAGGGCCAACGCTTTGTTGATAAGCATTGGGCTCGCATTGAGCCGCTGGCCTCACCTGAAAAGTCGTAGCCGAAGTGACAGGGCATGACAGGGTAAAGGGACACCACCCCAGTTTCTGACTTTCACAACCTCCCCAACCTTCCATCACCCCAGATTGACGGGAAGCCAGGAGTCCCTGGATTCCCCTTCAAAAGCTAATCAATTTGCAGGCGCTGTCACTTGAAACGTTCGCCACTTTTGGAGTTTCCAAACAAAGAAAGTGAGAAAACCCTCAAGAAAACTTGAGGGAGCTGAAACAAAAACAACAAAAACACCAACTCAGGGTGACCATGGGTTCCCTAAGGGCGAAGGGGACCCTGCCAAAGCCCAAAAAGAGAGACACGGCGGGCTCCTTCACGTTGGGTGTGTTGCGGAAGAGCTTGGACACGGCTCCGTGGAACTCCGACAAGGCGCTCAGGGCGCTGAGCAGCCAGCAGTCCCCCACGCCCCCCTGGAAGATGTCCTCCGGGCGTTTTCCAAAACTAAACCATGGGGTGCGCCCGGGTCCCAGGCAAGCACTTGTTTCTTGGGGTTGATGTCCCATTCTTTTCAATCATCCTTCGTTTCACAAACCGGCTGTTTCCCCCTGCGTTTTTCATGGTTTCCTGAAAAGAAGGATCCCTGGAAAGAATGGGGAAGCTACCCCTAGATTATTGGTAACCAACTATTTTCCCTTTGGTCTTTCAAAGGGGTAAATGGATCCACTGGATGTGGTTAAAGGGCGGTTCCCTTGGTTGCTGCTTTACAGGGAAATGGATACTCCAGGCTGCTGTGCAGGGACATCCACTTTGCGCCAGTTGGGATGGATCAAGCCCTTTGAATGGGATAAACCACCAACTGGTGCAGGAGTTTGTGTTCTCGAAGGGTTACCCATCCCTCCTGCCGAGAAAGGGGAACTATAAATGGAGATCTCTAGGGGTCGACATCCCCCCTCCGCCAACTCCATTGTGAACGGGGTGGGATGGGTAACCTATGCGTAGTTTCCTTATTACCATTGTTAGAAGCCATAATGGCTGGAGGTGAGATGGATAGTTCAACCCATTGAAGTAGCTTATCACTATGTTTATAGCTGGGAACTGGGGGGGAGTTCTCTTAACACCTGGTGCTCTTTACCATGGGGTAGCTGAATAAAACCCGGGAACCCTGCCGAAAGGTGTCTTAAAGCTAGGGAGCCCCAAATGCTGCCATAACTGGATAGCTTTGAGTGAGAACCCGGACGTGGTGTCGTTTGCTTTGACTTTGGGTTTCCATTTCAAACACTAAATGGTGACTCAACTTTATCGAGCAGTGTTTTTGTCGTGGTTAAGATTTGGTTCAGTGGGGGCGTGGTTCATGGTTCTGCAAATCAGAATCCTTGTCCAGACTCTTAAACTCTAAAACAGTCGACCCTCATCTATTTTGATCAAGGGCTCCAACTAGTTTCCGCATATATACCCAAGCAACATCTGCCGGGTCTCCACCCTTCCTTGGGGAAGAAACTCGCGTCGGTGCAGGCCGATTGCGAACCGCAAAAACCGAGACTAGATTTGCCGAGCATCGTTGGGATGGATGTGGCCAATCAGCTTGATGTGGGGCACATCGCATAGGCCTGCGAAAGGCGCATCCAAGGGGTGTGTCCAATCCCACTATTAGTCTTGGTTTCTTTCTTAACGGTTGTACAGGGAAATGGAATCACTGGGAATAATAAGGACTCCCAAACAAAAATGCGGGGGTTCGTGTTGGTTCCCTGTTAAAAAAGAAGACAACTCAAACGGCTGGCCGGTCACGTCACAGGGTCCGAGTGGCGCGACTGCAAAAAGTTGCCAAACCAATCTCAAAAGGGTACTCTCAAAAAGGCAACACACACATAAGCAGTGGGTGTGTCTTGTTTGAGAGAACCTATCCTTGGTGTTGCAAAGGAAACCCACATTAAAACCGAAACTTGGTTGGGGTCCCTTTTGTTAAGACATACCCGCACAATTGATCGCTGCCTTCTCCTCGGCCGGGGCTCGACAGCTTCAGCTTCTGGCCCCGGTACGACAGCTTCGCCGTCCCCCTCGGATCGTCGATCGACTGATGGGTTTGGACTTCAGCCACCAGGCCCTTCCCGACCTCTCAGGGCAAAACCGCTGCCAGAAAAGGAGGGAAGAATACAAAGGAGCCAGAATTCTGATTGGGTCTGTCTTTCGTAGTGAAGTCAAACAAACGAGGAAAACGGGGTGGAGTCCGCCGGACAAGGTGGTCTGCTATTCCCTCAGCCATTGCCTTGCAGGGATCTGTCTTTGAAGGGGTATGCCTGATTTTGTCTGACAAATCCACAGGTTACCCAAGTCTTCTGAGGTACTTTGACCCCCTTTCAACACCGCCCTCCTTGCAATCGTGAGCTTACCTTCACTTGGTGGGTGGGGCTCTTCCTCATTCACAGAAACGGAAGGTGTTGTCTCACTTCCTTCTGTGAGATCCCCCCTTTGGTGAAGTGGGCCACTCCGTTCGTATCCAGCGGCTGATCCTTGAAGCCCCCATTCACCTCCTTCAGCGGCTTTAGGGCGAGGTACTTCGCCTGGCCGACCACTTCTCGCGGATTGCTGCGAAATGTCGCCCCGCAGAATCAGGGCGGGCGCTTTGGTACCAGGTTGGGGCTTCTTGGAAACACAAAACTCGGCTGGTTGGCGCCAACAGGGAGCTAAACAATCAAGGGGTAGCAGGTGCCCTTGGATGTTTTCTACAAGCAAGGAAGAAACTCCGAAGTTCTCAGGTTTGACCGCCCCAGTGGCTACCGGGGAAGTTGAACATGGGGTATTTCAGAGAATGAGTTGTTAAGCTCCAATCCTAACAGTTCTTGCAGACAGGGATCCCCTGCCTTGTGGCTGCTTTTAACTGGAAATCTGTATGAAACTGTTGCAATGTGGGGAGGTAGGGCGAGGGAATTCAAAGACCCGCAAAATAGCTAGTTGCTCTGGAGGTTTGTTTCTGAAACCTTGATAGGGTAGACATTCATTCCCTGAAGGACACCGAGAACATCGCTAGTTTCACAACGTCGGGGTTCAGCAAATTTGGCAGCTCGCACGAGCCCATGCCCAACTTTTGAGACTCGAAGCCTCCACAAACAACCAGTCAGAATATCTCTTGTTGTGTCGCACACATAATACGCCGGTCACCAGTAGGAGACAATGTGTCTATGGCCTGGATGAAGGTGAAGTTGGGCGTGTCTCCTGGAACGAACCTGGCGGTCTACCGGCCATGAGACGGCCCGTGTTGCTATCAGGCAGCACAAGGCACCAGGGTCCAAAAAGGAGAAACATGTTTTAACAACTGCACATATTGTCAAGAGGGGCATCTGCATGAAACACGAAGATCGCTTTCCACCTCGGTGGCTTAAAATGCTTTGCGGATTTTCCCTGAACGACACCTCAACCATATGGCAGGTCGCGAACCCAACTGGATAGGGTGAAAACGAAATCTGAGCTTGCCTAGTGTCATCCCAAAAAGTGTCCAGCGGTGCTTCCCACCAGAATTGTATGTCTCGCTTGGAAGAATCCGCCAAAGAAAAGAACACATTTGAACACGGTAAATGCCACCCGGACCCCTCGGAACTGAAGTGTGTTGCAGTTGGTGGAACTAGATGGCACAGCTTCCCCATGTCAGTTTAGCCAACTTCACATACCCACATGAAGGAACCATCTATTTTCACCGTACATTGATGTAAGCCCCCTGTTGGAGGAGTCCCTTTTTTTGTTGGAGCGTTTGACGGACTGCTGTGGGTTTTCTTGATCAGGACAAAGCCTGAACACTTCCAAAACTCAACGTGCTTTTTTGGCTCACTGAGCAATCTTCTATGGTCCGATAATGTGGCCTATTGTGGGCCAAAGGGAGATGTCCACAACAAGCAAAAGGTGAACTACCCGCTTCTACGATTTTGGTGCCGGGGCGCCCAAAAGACCGGCCGTGTGCGTTGTCCACTTGTCGGGTTCAAATTCGTCGCTTCGGCCAATGGGGCCTCTTTGGACCGGTTTGCGTCCCAGGAAAACATAAGAGGCACAAGCGTCCAACATGTGAGACCCTTTTCACGTTGACCTGATTGTTCCACCTTTGTATGTATGTTATGTCATGTGCCACATTGTAATGCAATGTAATGCAATGTAATGTCAATGTAACGTAGCGTAACGCAACGTAATGTAATGTAATGTAATGCAATGCAATGTAAGGTAATGTATGTGTGTGTTTGTGTGTTTGTGTGTATGTGTGTATGTATGTATGTATGTATGAATGTATGTATGTATGTATGTATGTATGTATGTATGTATGTATGTATGGATGGATGGATGTATGTATGTATGTATGTGTGTGTATGTATGTATGTATGTATGTATGTATGTATGTATGTATGTATGTATGTGTGTGTATGTATGTATGTATGTGTGTGTGATGCATGCATGTATGTATGCATGTCAGAACAGTTGCTGCTGATCGACCTTATCCGTGCTCGTCGCAAAGTCGGGCAGGATCATGTTGGGTCACTTGCCCAGGGTGTAAGGCACAACTGCATCGAGGGATCCTCTGCTGTGACTGTGCTGAACATATCTATATATATATATATATATCCGCCGACATTGTTCGGTGTGTCCGATTACTTACTAGAGGATAGAGGATAACCCCCCCCGCCCGACGTCTGATACCCACGTACCGCGCGGCAATTTGATGACGTTCCACTAAACGTAGTCTTCGGGGAGCCGGGGTCGCAAAACAGGGGTCCCGGCTCGATTCCCCTGCCGGCTCTTTTGCTGGCTTGGGCTTCCTGCCCCCTTTTGCCGAAAATCTGGAACAACTCTGTGTTGTTGGACGTCCTCTTTGCGAAAACGCCGGAAAAAACCGTGTTTTTTTGCGGGAAATACTGGGGAGCAAAGGGGAAATGCAAGGAAGTGCAAGGAAATGAGGGGAGGAAATAGGAAGTCGACATGACAGGAAAGCAACGGGAAATGAAAGGGAAAGAAAGGGGAACTGAAAGGGACATGAAAGGGACAGAAATGAAAACAAGGGGAGTGCAGGGGGAATGAAAGGGAAACAAAGCACAAGGAAACCAATCGGCACGACAAGAGATGTAGGGAAATGACTCGCAACGAAAGAAGGGGACATACATGGAAAATGAAGCGGACATACCGAGAAAATGTCAGGGACATGAAGGGGGAGTTGAAAGGAATGGAAGGGACATGACCAGGACATCATGGGAACGTGAAAAGGACATGAAGGGGAAATCAAGGGGAAAGCCAGTAGTGACATGACAGTTCAGGGTCATGAAGGGGCAGTGCCCGGACATCGAGGCAACTCAGGGGGGACGTGACGCTGCAATGCAGAGAGAGAGAGAGAGAGAGAGACAGGGAGAGAGCGGGAGAGAGAGAGAGAGAGAGAGAGAGGGAGAGAGAGAGAGAGAGAGAGAGAGAGAGAGAGAGACACAGAGAGCGAGAGAGACAGAGACAGGGCCAGAGTCAGAGAAAGAGACAGAGAAAGAGACAGACAGAGAGAGAGAGAGAAAGAGAGAGAGAGAGACAGAGAAAGAGAGACACAGAAAGACAGAGAGAGAGAGAGAGAGAGAGAGAGAGAGAGAGAGACAGAGAAAGAGAGAGAGAGAGAGAGACTAGGTCCTCTAGTAGAGAGGATAGACTTAGGGTACCCTTTTTCTGTGGAGGGGCGTGGACAGGAAGGAGATAGGGAGACAGAAAGAGACAGAGAAACATAGAGAGAAAGAGATGGCCATGGCTCAAAAAACCGGTAACAAAATGGAACCTTGGACAAAGGCCAACACCTGCGTAACCCCTCCTGTTTAAGTTTGAGCCACACCCAGATAGAGAGAGACAGAGAGAGGGAGATTGAGGAGAGAGAGGCTTGGGGGGATGGGGAGGATGGGGAGCAGAGGGAGGGAGAGAGGACGACAGAACACACGAGGGAGACAAGGGAGAGAGGAAAAAGGAGAAAAGGGAGAGGGCAATGTCGGTGGACTGAGCCGGAGGCTCTACAGTATATAATTATGCACCCTTGGCAGTCTTGCGCAGATGATTCATTAAGCCTTTGCCACCCATTTGAATAGTACTTGCTTCTACTTGTTAAACATGGTTGTGGCTTTCAACCTTTTAGATTCCTGTTCAATCATTTCATACATCTTCTGGTCATAAACTCATTTATTTCAACACAAGTCAATTTGAACATAGCATCAGAAGCAAAGGTAGATAAAGTATAAAATTGTAGATAGGTAAAGTGCCATAATATAAAGGGAGTAGATATAATATGTCATATATACATATCTACAGTTTGTGAATGTCAGCCAAGAACAAAATATATGCTTTCACATAAGTGGTGATGTTCTCTCTTGTTTTACTGTCAAAATTTGTCCATATCACTAATGCTATCCTCGTTCAATTGACTGCAACACATCTCTGTGAGAGTACCGGCGCAAGGGTATCGACTATAAAGCAAACAGTGCTTCTTCTGCTTCGCCTACGCATCTTCCATTTGTTTTATCTCAATGTCAGCTCACAAACCTTGGCCAATACCAACCAAAACATCTGCTCACATCTTATATGCCTTGACCAATGCCACGCTGCCTGCTAAAACGACTAACCAGCAAACTTCATGTGGGGCCTTGGCTTGTGGGGGCCCTCTGCCCTCCAGAAAAAAACTTGAAGCCACGGGAAAACACAGGAAAAACACCAAAAAAAAACACCCAGATCCCAAACCTGCCCAAGCGCCCAAAGTCGACGCTGGCTCAGCGCGTCTCAAGAACATGCCGACGCCATTTACTCTTGTACTGATGACTGCAACATCTAAACATCCGAACGTGAGCTGAGCGCCCACAAGCTCCCACATGCACACTCGTGGAGAACGCACGCAACACTTCCACCCACAAGCGCCCACGTGCGCCCACAAGACCCGCAAAAGAGCGCCCACAAGCGCACACATGCGCCCATGAAAGGCATTAAACACTGCCGCCCAACAAGCGCCCACATGCGCATGAAGGCGACCCCCAAAAACGCCGCCGAGAAGCAACCGCAAGTGCCAGTACCCGCACCGCCGACTGAAAGTGTCCATGGCAGCTAAAACCGTCCACACAAGGGCGCAAACCGCCCGCAAAAACAGTTCAGCCCCACATGCGCCCTCATACACCCATGACTGGAGCGCCCGCAACGCTACCGCCCACACCGCCAAGACTTCCACCCGCATGCGTTCATGACCCACCCAGACTGACTGGCGCCCACAAGCGCCCACAAGCCTCACGTGCGCTCACAAGCACCCATCAAAGAGGCACTTCTTCCAAGCGCTTGTATGCGTTCACAACCCGCAGCACAACACTTCATCAAGAAAGCACCTGCGCCCACAAGCGCCCACAAGCACTCACCACATCCGCCCAGAAGCGCCCACATGCGCCCATGCGCTCACGCGCCCGCCAGAAAGCCCCGCAGCACTTCCGCCCACAAGCAAGCGCCCACATGCGCCCACATGGAAGCAAACCAAGAGAGAGCCCGCGTGTGCCCACTAGCACCCACAAGCCCATGAAAAGCGCGGCGCCCGCAACACCACCCACCAAGCCAAGAGCTACAAGCCCACACCCGCAACCCCGCCCGCAAACAGAGCACCCACGAGCCCCCCAAAACGAGCGCCAACCAAGCCCAGCAAGAGCACCCCGAAAACCGGCGCCCACAAGCGCCCACAAGCGCCCACAAGCGCCCACAATGCCCACAAACCCAGAAAGAGCAACAAAGCAAAAGCGCCCACAAGCCCAGCAAGAGCCCACGAGCCCAGCAAAAAGCAAAAGCGCCCACAAGCCCAGCAAGAGCGCGCACAAGCGCCCAAGCGCCCACAAGCCCAGCAAAAGCTCTTAGCAGCCCACAAAAGCGCCCACAAGCGTTATAAGTCAATAAGCGCCCACAAGCCCAGCAAAAACGCCCACAAGCCCACCGACAACCTGGATTAAGGGTAAGCAGGGCGTCTTTTACCAAAAGTTCAGACACATTTGCTTTGGGCCTAGGTTTGCGATCGTCCGGAGGAACCCTCATCGTCTTGAAGCAGTTGACTTTTTTGAGGCATCGTCCACCAGCAAGAGCGCGCAAGCGCTCGCAAGCCCAGCAAAAGCGCCCACAAGCCCAGCGAAAGCGCCCACAACCCCAAGAGAGCCCACAAGCGCCCACAAGCCGCCTGCAAGCCCAGCGAAAGCGCCCACAACCCCAAGAGAGCCCACAAGCGCCCACAAGCCCGGCAAAAGCGCCTACAAACACCCACCGCCACAAGCCCAGCAAAAGCGCCCACAAGAGCGCCCAAACAGCAAAAGCACCCACAAGAACCAAGCCCAGCAACGCCAACAAGCCCAGCAAGCCCCGCAAAAGCGCCCAAGAGCGCCCGCAAGCGCCAACAAGCGCCCACAAGCCAGCAAAAGCGCCCAAAGCCCAGCCCCACAATCCCAGCAATAGCACCCACAAGCCCAGCAAGAGCAGGCCAGCAAAAGGCACCCACCCAAGCGCCCACAAGCGCCAACAAGCCCAAGCAACAGCGCCAACAAGCGCCCACCCACAGCCGCCCACACACGCCCACAAGCCCAGCAAAACCGCCCACCAGCAAGAGCGCACAAGCGCCCAAGCCCAGCAAAAGCGGCAAGCCCAGCACAATCGCCCACAAGCCCAAGAGAGCGCACAAGCGCCCACAAGCCTAGCAACAGCCCCCGCAAGCCCTACAAGCCCAGCAAAAGCGCGCACAAGCCCAGCAAGCCCGCAAACCCAGCAAAAGCGCCTACAAAGAGCGCCCCGCACAAGCCCACAAGAGCGCCAAGCCCAGCCGCCCACAAGCCCAGCCCACAAGACCAGCAAAAGCGCCCACAAAGAGCACCCACAAGCGTAAGCCCAGCAAGCCCAAGCGTCAGCAAAAGCGCCCACAAGCCCAGCAAAAGCCCACCCACAATCCTCGCAAAAGTGCCACGTGCAGCGCCCGCCTGCTCAGCACACAACGGTGCAGCCTGTGGGCTTGTGTGCATCTTAAAGGGATACATGTGGGCGCTTGTGGGCACTTCGGCCCGGCGGGAACAACGGGAAAAAACGAGCGGGACAACGCAAGTGCATGTGGGCGCATGTCGGCGCATGTGGGCGCCACAAACCCACAAGAAAAGCGCCCACAAGCACCCACAAGCCCAAGAAACCCACAAGCCTAGAAGAGCGCCAAGCCCAGCAAAAGCGCCAACAAGCCCAGCAAAAGCGCCCACAAGCCCAGCAACGCAAAAGCTCCCAAGAGCGCACAAGCGCCAACAAGCGCCCACAAGCCAGCAAAAGCGCCCACAAGCCAGCCCCACAATCCCAGCAACAGCGCCCGCAAAGCCGAGCAACAGCGCCCGCAAAGCCCAGCAAGAGCAGCCCAGCAAAAGCGCCCACCCACAAGTGCTGAGCCACAAGCCCAGCAAGCCCAGCAAGCGCAGCAAGAGCGCCCACCCACAACCGCCCACACACGCCCACAATCCCAGCAAAACCCACCAGAAAGCCCAGCAAAAGCGCCCACAAGCCCAACAAGAGCCCGTAAGCAAAAGCGCTTCGCCAAAAAGCGCCTACAAGCCCAGCAAAAGCGCGCGCAAGCCCAGCAAGCCTCTACAGGCTCAGCTAGCAAAGGCGCTTACAAGCGCCCACAAGCACAGCAAAAGCCCAAGCGCCTACAAAATCGCAAGCGCCCACAAGCGCCCAGCACAAGCCCGGCAAGCCAGGAAAAGAGCCCACAAGCCCACAAGATCGCCAACCCACAAGTCCAGCCCACGCACAAACCCAGCAAGCCCCGCAAAAGCGCCCGAGCACGCGCCAACGCCCACAAGCCTAAGCCCAGCAAAAGCGCCCACAAGCCCAGCAAAAGCCCACAAGCGCCCACCGAAAAGTGCAGCAAAAGCGCAGCAAAGGGTGCCACCTGCAGGTGCCGGCCTACTCACAGCAAGTGAGCCCACAACGGTGCAGCTAAACATGTGGGCGCTGGGCACTTCTGGTTGATTGTGCGAAAAGAAAGAAAAACGGGATCGAGCGGGAAAAAACGGGAAAAAACGGGAACGAGCAGGAAAAAACGGGAACGAGCGGGACAAAACGGGCTGACGCGAGTGCATGTGGGCGCATGTGGGCGCATGTGGGCGCATGTGGGCGCATGTGGGCGCCGGCAAAAGCGCCCACAAGCCCAGAATGAAGAGCGCCCACCCACAACCGCCCACACACGCCCACAATCGCAGCAACACCGCTCACCAGCAAGAGCGCACAAGCACCCAAGAGAGCCCACAAGCGCCCACACGCCCAGCAAAAGCGCCCACAAGCCCAACAAAAGCGCCCACAAGCGCCCATAAGCAAAATCCCTTAGCCAAAAGCGCTTACAAGCCCAGCAAAAGCGCGCACAAGCAAAGCGCTTTTGCTGGGCTTGTGGGCGCTTTTGCTGGGCTTGTGGGCGCTTTTACCGGGCTTGTAAGGCGCTTGTGGGCGCTTGGGATTTTGTGGGCGCTTGGGCTTTTGTGGGCGCTTGGGCGTGCGCTTTTGCTGGGCTTGTGTCGGAGCCCGCAACAGGCACTTGGGCACTTGTGTGTCGAAAACGGCAAAAAACGAGAAAAAAAACGGGCTGACGCGAGTGCGTGTGGGCGCATGTGGGGGCGCATGTGGGCGCCACAAACCCACAAGCCCAGCAAAAGCGCCCAGCCCCACAATCCCAGCAAAAGCGCCCACAAGCCCAGCCAGAGCAGGCCAGCAAAAG
>CAUJNA010003661.1:564780-664303 GCA_963377175.1 Effrenium voratum | reverse complement strand
CTGTTTCATGTTTCTTTGCTGCTGTTTCCTGATGTTTCCTGCTTCTTCCAGCTCTTTGGAAGGCCCCGAAAACAAGAGGCCCCACAAGGGATTTGCTGAACTAACTTCCCTGAACGAAATCTGTGCAGGAAAAAAACCTATTAAGACGCATGCAGCACACTGGTATTTACAGTGTGTTTTTCAATATCTAAGGGTTGGCGTGGATTTATCTAAATCAGATTCTATCAATTGAGTTATCCAATGTCCATATGCTGAACTATCAACTGTGTTTACCGCACACAATTCCAAATAATAATAAGGTGCACAACCAAACATGATTGACTGAAAGCAGACGCTTTTAGCCGCTTTAAAGCGCTTTCGGATCTAACATTCAAGATTCCCAGGACAATAGTTCTTGAATCTTGAGCCCAGTATGAGGCCCCCAAAACGCTTTGAAGCGCTGTACAGCACGTTTGGATTCAGGATTCAAGATTCCCATCACTCTGGATCTGGAATCTTGAATCCAGTATGGGGCCCCCAAAATGCCTCAAAGCGCTTTCAAGACTCAAGAACAACAGTCCTGGGATGCGGGCCCCAATCTTGAATCCACGATAATGAAAACGCAAAAAAAAACTGCTAAAAACCGTTTTACGGGCCCAGGCTGGATTCATGATTCCAGATCTAGAGTCCTGGGAATCTTGAATCTTGAATCTTGAATCGTGGATCTAACAGTGCTTTAAAGCGCTTATAAAACATTTTAGGTGGATAGAGCTGCAGTCAAATGTGCAAATGCAGTTATAGTTAGATTGTCAAAATTGGGGTCGAAATTGGGGGTGCCTGAAAAGGGGGTGGAAATCACCCAACAGTACTGTAAATAGCGTCAAATTATCTCAAAGTCCGACACCTGGTGTCAGATTGCTCTGCAGGGCGTGCCCATAGAAACCAGGTGAGCACCACACTGAAGATTGTGAGCGGCTTAAATGTGCAATAATTGCCTAAAATCGATATGAAGCACCTCATCAGCGGAGACAAACCCGCATGCCCGACAACATTACCACCAGAAGCCAATCGAGGACCACCCAAAACCGATTGCCCGATACCCACCATCCCGCAGAACCGCGGCGTTACTCGATCCCTCCACACTGTACACCAGGAAAGGCCAGCCGTCCCAGTTCAAGTGCTGCTTCCCTGAATAAATAACTCAAGTAACATGACGGGTCCCTTCAATTAACGTCCCTCAACCGATCAAACACTTGGCCCACATCTGGAGTACATACAATTAGCACATTGTATGACGCTGATCCATATCTAGTTGACCCCAACCTCTGATCACGTTTTGCAGGAAACCCCAGAAAACCAGGGGTTTGCCATTCCGTTGCTCGCAACCGCCTGTACCCACTGCCGTTCCGCTTCACCAAGTTGTACTGCTGCTGATCCTTAGGCCACTCCTGGCCGCGTTTCAAAAGTAGCCAAGCTGAAAACGCTATTGGTGAGCCACTCGCCTCTTCTATCTTTGAACCTTAAACCCTCCCAAGAAGAATGGTTCTCATCGCTGTGGTGTCGCGTCAAACTAACACTCAAAGCGAGTATCCTCAAAGAGGACACGCTAGTCATACACACACACACACACATACGCAAAAGTAGTTTAAACAAAGGCGCAAGCAAGCTCTGAACAGTTCGGGTGGATTCGTGTTTGTTGGGGGGGGACTATCAATTTGCTGCCCCGCACTGGAAAAACAACATTGAACAGAAATCACCACAACAAACAAACCAACATTGCAAACCAACAAGCGACATATGTTGTTTCGCTTTGGTTGCAAGTGGTTTTGTCACACGGGAACCTAAACCCGAAGCCCTACTAGCCCCCAGCTAGACCTTGTTGGGTTCCACGAAACGAAACGCTTTCGCCCCCAACCCCAAGCAAATAACCACAATGTTGACAACCCAAGAAAGGCATTTTTAATGTTGCCCTGTTCAGGTTGGTTCAAAGGGAAACCACAAGGAACCGACCCATTTCGGGGTTCCATTTCCCTTTCATTTCACATACCCAAGCCATTTCTGTGGAGATCCCTGACGATTGGCTGTAGGCGTCGGTCCTTCATGTTAGATTGGAACATGATGCCCTCGAAGAGGTGTGGGTTGTCGTGCAGCTTCTCTTCCCCTTCACCGATGGGGCCCGCCACGTTCTCAATCTCTGGCTTGTGCCTTGGCAAAACATCGACCCAGCCCTCTGTTTACACTCCAAGGAAGCGGGGTCCGAACTCATCTCCAGGGCTCCCTTTTCAGTGGGTCCATTCGCCGAGAGCAAACCAATAACAGGGGGACGGGTCTAATAAATCAGTTCAGGGGCAAACTTTAAACGTTGTTCCTCAACTTGCTGGTGCTTCGTAGGGAATGTGGGAATAAACCCAGGGATCCCATAAAGGAAACCACCAGTTGGATGGTTTTTCTCGGGGTCATTCCATTTCTCGTTCCCTGCTGAGAACCAACCCTTCAGAGGCCTTCAAGGGCGCTCAGCCTAGAAAACGTGGTCCACAGTCAAAGCGTGGTGTTCCATATTCAGTCACCCTAGGTCACATGGCCACGTTAAAAGCAAGATATTCAATGTAGCTTACAATATCTATAGTGAAAGCATGGCTTTGAGCTTCTCATTTTCGCAAAGGGCAAAGGGCGCTCCTCTTACCAACAAACCTTAGGAATAGGTGTCCTTCGGTGGATCCTGACGACAAGGTTCATTGAGGCGCTGGGGGTTCCAAGTTGTTCTTTGAGTTTCTTGGTTGCCTCAGTGTTCCTCAGAGCTCCTGACGTTCTTCAGGCTTCCTTACTGGGATTTACGGCCGGGGAGAAGCACAGCGCGGGAGAGGTGGTCTGCCTCTGTCAGCCTGAAGGGCTCCTTGCCTCGATGCTAAGGTCTTTACCTCGACTCATTCGAGTCCGTAGCACTAGCCATTGGGAACTTCCTGGCTCATGTTCCTGGCCCCCAACCGTCATGAATTGGCTTCCCTTTAAGCAAAGCAACCTGAAAAGAGCACCAACTCCAAATTCAACACAGCCAGCTTAAACTGCAGTTCTTTCAAAGACTGACCAAAGCATCGTTTGTCAAAGGCAACAAAAGGCCACGACTGGGGTCCCCAGTGACTTATATATATATATATATCACTGGCTTACCGATTCGGGGGCAAGCCCGCAAGCGGCTTACCGCTCGCGGCGCTTGCGCCTTGCAAGCGAAGGTGCTTGTAGGCCACAGAACCTTCACCTGTGATGGCCTCATAGCGCCAGTTCTCTTTCCTGCCGCGTCTTGATGCGTAAGCGGTGTCTCAGGCTTCCCCAAAGCCCCTGGTCCGTGGTGGAAAAGTCAGGGTTCAGGTGGCAAGGGGCAAAAAGCACCTGATGTCAACCTGTGGAGGCATTTTGCAGTATATCTTTGCGGTGCTGGAAGCATATTAAGACAGTGGGCCCAGTATTTCTGGACAAACACGTAGGCACGTTACGAAGGGAAATTGCGACCTCACCCATCATCAAGATTCATCAAAGTGTTTTTCTTGAGATGCCTCCTTCGGCACTACTGATGGTTCAATTCGAATTAGTACGCGCCCTTTGGTGGACATCATTTAGGTGGGAATCATGTCCGCCAACACCTTTTGAGGTGGTTCATGGTGGTTCCCTGCGCCCAGTTTCTTCAACATGGGTGTCTATTCTTGGTGGGGAGGCCAGGCTTGGCTCATATCGGCAAGCTTCTCAGCTTGTCCACATCGATTGAACCTGACCAATCTTGACTCATCACGCCGGATCCGATTCCGTACTAAGCGGATAATTGCTCATTGTCAGACTGTCGGGGCAACTGAAACATCGTGGCTTTTTGCGATAAGAGCGGTTATTTGCCCTAAGATCCAGTGTGTTTTGTTTGCTTGTGACACATGTGACACCACATGTAGGATCCAATTCGCAGCGAAGGCTTGCCGAGCTCGTGTTCACACGCAAGTGCTTGATGTTTGGTTTGGCCCTTGATTCATTGTCTCTCGGCTCGCCATGGTCAGTGGCTTGCCAGGGTTTTGGAAGATTGGCCGACCCATGTTGCACCGCTCGATGTAGTTTGATAGGGGGCATGTGTGGCCAGAACGGCAGTGACCTGGTGACCAGGCCTCTTTGGGTACCACGGCCAAGCTCTGGCTTCAAGATGTTTAGAGGACTGTCTGAACCATCCTTTGGTTGCCCCTTCAGGTGGCGCAGGGGCTGGTTCAAACAAAACCTCCCCCTTGGGTGCCATTGTTGACACCCTTGCGGCACCAGACAGCTGCTTTTTGGGGGGAAAGGTGCCAACTTCTCATTTGACTCTGGCGGCCCCCAGGGCAGATGCCCGCAAACGGCTAAGATATCTGGGAAGCCCTGCGAAAGTGGCCACGCTTCGAAGCTTCTCTCCATGTCCCTTGAAATAAACACAGAATGTGAGTTTGCCCGCCCCTTTGGTTACTCCACCTTCTGATATAAATGCCCTTTCCGTGCTCCAACATGTTACACTTCTATTTCCTGTTTCCCCTTTAGTTTTCCTTTCAAATTCCCTTTTCAGATCTGGTCGCTCGAGCGCGCCAAACCCCCAGCCCTAGGCCTTGCTTCAGTCCAGTCAACACTGTAGGGCTCCTGAGCCACGGTCAAACTATTTGGTTCCAGGAAATTCCAGGAGTCCTCCGGTTCTGTGGGAAGTCTAGCAAGTGCCTGCGCTAATAGACCACTGGATGCTTTGACCGAACCATATGTGAGGCGTGTTAAAAAATAATGGATTTAGACCCAAACCCCTAAACACTGCTTTCCCTTCAAGAGGGTGCGAAAGGGTGTCCAAAGAAGGCATCTGCAGTTTGAATAAACCTCATATGCAGCTACTCAATTTGACTACTCTGAAGATCAGGGCATGCCCAAAGTGGGCAGTGTCCTTACCAATTGATTTCTCTTTGCAAACCAACCCACATCCAGGAAGCCTATCCTGAAGCACAAACATTATGTGTTTGTTCTCGGAAAACCTAGAGCCCCCGTGTCCCTCCCAATCGAAATTAGTTGCAGGAAATAAGTTGCACAGAGAAAACGTGAGTGGCCAAGGATTGGACTCTGAATAATGTGAACTTGGGATCGATCCCCAACAGTAACAACCAAAACAAGCTTTAATATCCAATGAACAATCAGTTCAATGTAACATATATCCTTGATTCTGCTGATCTCACTGTGCACCAAATATGTTGTCTGCAAAAAATGGAATGCTGCCCCATCCCCTTTAGGTATTAGTTGGTAACTTTGAGCATCAGTGGCTGTTGTTAACTTCGGATTAATCTGGAGGACCCCGCTAGTCATGTGGAACGCCCCAATACTCATCATTTACTGAAAGAGAAACCACCCCTGATTGGCACGGTCCTCCAAGTTAATTCGAAGTTGACAATAGCCCATGATCTTCAATATCCTCCAACAAGGCAAAGGAGATGGGCATGTGGGTCTGGGCTTTCTTGAAGAAACCTTTTGCAAGTTTGTTTAGAGGGAAAACAAAAGGAACATCAGCCCTGCTTAGGTCTAAACTTCTTTGGTGACCCTTGGTGGACACCATTTTGGTGGGTCTGAATTGTCCACCATCCGCTTTTCAAGGGGTTCATATTGCTTGTCTTCATGGCTTTAACGAGTCATTTTGTAAGGCTCAACATCATGAGAATGGGGGTTTCGGGTACAGCAATACCAAATTTCGTCAAGATTGGAGGCTACTAGCGCTCATTCGGCTCCCGTGAGTTATTGGCGGCTACAGAAACTGCCAGAGTTCACCTTTTGCGGCCACTGACAAGTGGAAAGCAACTCAAACAGGAATCCTTACACTATACACCTCAACATTACCTTGTAAAATGGTGTGGCCATGGGTCAAACCCCGTACCCCAGTGAACATCCCAATCCCCACTAAAAATAGGTCCTAAAATGGGCGGTGCACCGAAAACCCTAAAATGAAATCCCAACAGCCATGTTTCAAATGGTGGCAACATGTGGCCGGTCAAAACCAACGCTACCATTCTAGAACCTTCTCAGTGAAAGTTGGGATCGGGAGCCCAACTCATAGGTCTCTCGCGGCCCCGTTTTGCCGCATCCTCCAAGTCCGCGCCCGCGGACCGCAGCGCCTTGTCCTCCTACGGAAGATCGCGGAAAAGCTCTGAACGAGAACCCGGTGGCTGCCAAGCGGACGGAGGAAAACCAGAAGGCAAAAAGAAAAAGAAAACCAAAGGCTTGGTTCCGTGGAGCATATTTCAATATCAATGTTGATATTTCAATACAGTTGAAACAGATCTCGGCCATGTGACTCTGTAAAAGCTCCGCTCAACTCTAGCAAATGCGAGCGTGCCCGGACACAGACACGCTCGCTTCCAGAGAAACGCCCAAAGAGAAATGGAGCTGGCGACGGCCCATTTGCCACCTCCCTCGGCAGGGCAGATGAAACTTGGCCCAACAGATTTGATGCCAGTCTAGGATGCACATGTGTCACAAAAAGGGGCCGCAAAATGGGAAGGGCCGGTCGCCTTTTGGAGACCCGGAAGGACCCATCGAGGCTGCCCCTATGGTTAGATGCTCGCAATTTGGTGTATACCTAGGTCCTCCAGTAGAGAAATTAGAATAAGGGTACCCTTTTTTCTGTCGTCTACTTTAGTAGGGGAACCCTCCCCAGAAAAAGGGTAAAAGAGACTACTGGGAGTCGTGCAAGATACAATACATGCTTGCAGACTATTCGGAACAGCTGAGCCACGTTGGGTATTCATTGTGTCCCCCAATTGCATGCATCAATTTGCTTCGTAGCCCCTCCCCCGCTTTCTTGCGGCAACTTGGTGACAGTACGTCATTGTCATCCTTTGCGGCAGGAATTGATAGTGAATGTTGACCTGGGTACAGTAGTCTGACCTTTTCTAGGCGTTGCTAAAGTCAAAAAAGCGAGTTGTTTTCCCCGAAAGCTACTGCCAAAGGGCCAAAACAAAAACAAGAGTAAAATCCTGATGCCAGTATCATCCAGTCGCGCAGTGCGAAACACACCCATCCATTGACTATTGGTCGTACCATGGCGATGACTTTTTTCATTGGGCCCCTGAGGCTGGGAGCTGAATTTTTCCCATTGGCACACAGAGGCCTTTTCCCCACCCTACAAGTCTCGGGGGAAACCTTTTAAAGAGGTTCTGCTCGAAGGCTTCTGAACTGGCCTCATGATGTTATCACAACTGCAAAGTGCGATGAAGGGCCCAGTTGCTGACAAAGAAAAATAAACTGCAGCCTAATATGGAACCCCCCCCGTACCCTATCCATGATGTTTAGGGGAATCGCCTTTTGAGGGACCCTCCTTTCTGGGTTCCATGCTAATTTGTAGGGGAGTAACAGCCAGAAACAGCTCACAATGGCCCCGGAAAGGTCCTGTCTGACTCAGTGACCCCGCCTTCGGCTTGCGGGTGGAGCGGATGTTGAGGGGTCCGAACCTGACGACAACAGCCAAAGCTGAGCTCCAAGGTTCGAGCCTACCAGCCTTCACATCACCACTCTTTTCCATGCGGTGGTTTTGACAAGATCAGTTGTGCTGGTGCTCAGTTCATAGGGCGTCCAAATTCCATCCACAGTGTGCATAAATGTCTTGTGGTCAGCCCCTGTGTCTGGCCGCATGGAAGCACGAGAAAATTCCAGAGTAATTCGTCCCTTCCCCCTGACAAAAGGTGCATCCTAATATAACAGTTCCATGGATAACTGTATTTAGTATTAGTTTCCCAGCTTCAGTTTTGAGTTGGCAACGCTTAAAAGCTAGTTGTGTGCCCTTTGCAGAGGTTCGCCAAAAGCAACCAGCGCTCCGGAATGTAAGTTGAAGTAAACACAAAATACAAAGCTCATACGCTGTGAAGCGTGCAAGTTTGTGGACCTTCCGGAGGGGCCCGGTGCTCATTGGCTTCCCGTGGGTCGAAAACCTGGAGTCGACAACCATTCGGTTCCCTACCATGGCATGGTCAAAAAGGACGACAACGGGAGAGTCAACACACACACACACACAAGCACAAACACATGCACACAACGCAAACGAGCACGCACACAGATAGACTCAAGAGAGAAACAACAAACATAAGCAAACAAACAAACACACAAACACTAGCACCTTCCCACATGCACACCTGCACATGCAGACTCACATGCGGACACACACACACACACAGACACATCCAAATATAGGCAAACATACAAGAATGCGCAACTGCAGCTAATTGGAGACATCGGCGTGTGTCGAATATCATGCACAGGCGCACACGCACACAGAGACACCACACACACACACACACTGGATTTAAAAAACAACCACGACAAACCGCTAAGAAGGACGTCCAAACAGGGGGCGACTAATTATTCGTGGCTGCAGGTTGCAATGCCTGCATACACTCCACAACGCCCTTCCTCAAAAATCCCATTCCCCCTTCTCCCAGCCAAAAGAAACAAACACAAAACGGGCAGGTCTTTTGGTCAGGTTGTGTTCGGGTGTGTCGCAAACTCAATGCCCCGATGCCGTGTCTTGGCACGGACGGCGATCTCAAGCTTCGAAGCCTTCGAGCTCCATGCAACGTGACTCCGGCGATCGTGTAACTGGCTTGCAAATCAACGCCGAAGTGCGCGGGCTGCTTGACACGTGTTCATGGCCGAACTCAAGTCTAAGTCATCCATGTAACCTTGCATTCCAAACAAGTGATGCCTTGCACATGGATGCTCAACATTTTAGACTCCCAAAGTCCCTTGACTCTTGCTCCTACCTTCATATAACCCCACAAATCCACTTAGTGAATGACTCAGCGGGGGCTTTGGAGGCTCAACGGCGATCAAAATGCGCGGAGCAGCTTGAAGTCTGCGCCCAGCAGGGGGTTGCTGCATTTGCAGTCGATGTTCCCCATGGCGAGCTGAGGCTGGACCCTTTGTGGGCCAAGATCAAAAATAAGACATACTGGATGCGTCACCTCGTCTCAGTGCAGCTTGTGGCTTTGCTCGGAGAACTTTCGTTTTTTCTTTTGCACATG
Organism: Effrenium voratum; assembly: GCA_963377175.1. Lineage (NCBI taxonomy): Eukaryota > Dinophyceae > Suessiales > Symbiodiniaceae > Effrenium > Effrenium voratum. The sequence goes on along the minus strand of CAUJNA010003661.1, from coordinate 655,283 downwards.
TTGCAGCGGTGGCTCAGTACTGGGGCCATGTGGCAAACCGGGTCGAACCGCACTTGGGACCTAAAAAAGAACCGCAGCAATGAACAAGCAAGCAGCGTCCAAACATGCTGCGCCAACGCGTATCATGGTCAACAGAAGCTGGGATCAAAATGCCGTATCTGCTTGCAGCTCGGAAACCCTGTGAGTGAGTCTCCGGAAACATGTTCCGTATGTCCGACCCAAACCTTCGCAAATCCCCTCCAGACTCAAACGCAATACCAGTCAGTGGTTTTCCTGTTCACCCTCTTTTTGGAAAATGAAGGGAACCCGCTAATTCACAGCGCTTCTACACTACAGCCGGGAGGAATGTTATTCTCCATTTGTAGTCTAAGGCTCAATCTTGAACCCGGCCCCTATGAATGCATCTTCTAGCTGCGGATGTTAGTGAACACAATAAAGGTGCGTCCCAGGTAGCCTTCGCCAAAGCAAGACATCCATCCCTCGATCAAAGTATGTTAGAAGACCGGGCAAAAACCCGTTGCCAGCTAATTGCAAGACCAGTGTCTCCAATAACGGTTGCATATCAGCCAGCAGAATCTGTGCGAGATCTCTGGATTGTGACGGGTTGGGACATCAATTGCCGGGCCCAGCAAAGCAGCTTGGGATACCGACCGACAGGGTTCAGGAACCTTCCAAGCGGGGAGCACTCTTTTAAAATTGTCCAACCTTGGGGTGAACTAAAAACCAATATTTTGATGTTTTAGATTACCTAATCACATTTGGTTAAGGTTACTCCCTTGGAATTTAAGATGAAGCCTGAGAAGGCGGGGGCCCGAAAACGCAATTCCTCTAGAAATGACGGTTCCACAGTATCAATGACAGCAGGAGCAGGGACCTCTGAGACACAGCCACGTGGGTGTAATGTCCGCCGACCCCGTCAGGAAACAGAAACGGCGGCTATGAGGGCCCCTGCTTTTGCTGGTTTAGGTGAATTCATATTATGTAGTATGAAGATAGTTGTTTAGCTTGCATTCCTTTCCATGAAGGATTCTCACAGAAACCTTTGATCAAACCCTTTCTTCAGAGCTTCTCTCAGCATCTGTAGTTTTGCACTCGGCTCTTCAAGGGGGAGGGGGAGGGCGTGTATTTTTTGAGAAAAAACACAAAACACATCAACATGTTCAATCTCGTTGTTGTTTGTTTTTTCCCCCCCCTTTCCGCAACCCCCTCCGGCAAACAGGCCAGGGTTCTGGTCGCCCAAAGTTTTTGGTTCCCCTACAAGTCCCTGGCCCTTGTTTGCAAAGTTTAAGGGTGTCATCTTTGCTTATACAGCTTCCTTGAAGTTGCATGTGATTCGGTTGCTTTGATTCGAATGTATATAACCTTCCTCTAGCTCAGGTAGCAGCTGGGTAGCCTGTGGAAAGTGCGTTTCTTTCACAAGGAGGTGGGGGAAGGATCCTCAGCACCACTAACCCCTTGTGAGGTACAGGCATGCAAGGTGGAAATCCAAGATGCTGGCTCCAGCAAAGTTTCTGATGACGCACAAAGAGTCTGACACCTTGAGGAAGTGACCTATGGTTGGCGGAGTGGTGGGGGACTTCCATTAAGATCGGTCAACCAGAGGTCGAGCTGCGCATCCGGCTAGTCTGTGAACTAGCGAACCGGGATGATAGGACTGCTCTCTCCTCAGAAATGTCCATATAAACTGCTGGCAGTCAAAAATTGAAACGGCAAGCAAGCCTAATCCACTTGACAAGCCGTGGGTAAAAGTTCGGGCGTGACTGACGTTTTTGATTCCTGTCCCAGGTCTTATTGGTCAATCCGCCCTTTAACATTTGCATAGTGGCGGTTATCTTTTGCCTGGAAGAATTCTTGAAGTCAGCCCGAAGAATCTGCTACGTCGATGTCAAGCATCCTCCGAACCAAAAAGGCGCTTTCAGTAATAGGTCACACGCATGTACACCATCGTTCTCTAGAAGGTCAAAAACTCGAAAAATAAACACAAAACAATCGGGCCCTCATAGCCGCCCACACTCTCTGGAAAGGGGAGGTGCACGGGAAGGGTGGCAACAAACCATTTTTATACTGATTGATGTGTTTGTTTAGTGATCATTGATCTACTTGCTTACTTATGTATGAATCTGGCTGTGTATTATGAAGTGTTTCATTTCACTGTTTTGTACTTGTTGAAACTCACTTGTGCCTTTTCAATTGATATGCATATATATATATATACTGGCAAGGTGTCGATCTAGGGCGAACCCAAAACGGTGGTTTTCCTGTCGGCTTTGTTTAAGAAAACCACCCATATGCATACGTGTATATATATACACATAGAGACATGTGTCTTTTCTGCGGGACTCCCGGACTCTTGCAAATGGTGGTTTCCTTTGGTGGTCCCATAAAAGCCACAAATGGGTACCCTCAAAGAAAGACACGCCCATACCATCTCAAAGGGCTGAAGACTCAACTTCCATCCGAGGGCTCCGGCAGCGCTTGCACTGTGGGCCCTTCGAAGATCAGCTGCGAGGGGATGCGCAAGCCTTGAGGCAACAAAAACGCCCAAGGTGCTTTGTTTAGCGGCCTTCGGTCTGTTGGATTTTCTGCCAAATCTGGCGAAATGAGGGAAACCTCGGTAACACATCCACCAACCAATCTGCAAGCTTTACTTTAAGTCCAAAAGCTAGATAAAGGGATCACCAAGTAAAGAACCTTTGTCATGGTGAGCTCGTTTGACCCCCAGGTCGGGATTGCGGCCTCGACTAAACATGAACCAACATGGGACAACCAAAGGCGAAAACGTCGGCTTTGGCAGCCAGACGTGTTTAACTCATGTGAGCCATGGTCAAATGTTCTTGTATGCAAAACTTCTTGTATGGGCCATGGGTCATGGTTTTCTAGGAATCCTTATGCCGGATATCTAAAAATCCCTAAGGGGCACATCTCCACCACACGTCTTGCCATAGCACATCTGAGGTGCTCTTTCTACAGGTGATTCAACAATTACAAAGCTAGATTTGGAGCGAGTGAGCTTCGGGAACGGGCAAGTAAGGAGGGCTTCTTTGCGGGCCATAGGTTCCCACCCGTAGACCCGCAAAAAGACATTTCACACATGCAACTCTTGTACCACACCCTGGGAGTAGACGCGGCATGGTCCGCAATGCCGTGGCAACAAAGGCCCCAAAAAGCCAATGAAAGATTTCTTGCCCCTTCCTGGCTGGTGACTCCGCGGTCACCCACTCCTGGTGGCTTGAGAAAGTGAACAGCGTCCGTGTGTGTGTTTGGAGTCGTGTTTGGGGGTATGCAGAAGTGTGTCTGTGTGTAATCCCTGGAATCGAAAAGGACTCGCCTTCGAAAATGGAAGGATAACCTAGGTCCTCCAGTGGAGAGGTTAGAATAAGGGTACCCTCCTTTCTGTAGTTTATTTTAGTAAGGGAACCTTCCCCCAAAAAAGAAATGGTAAAAGGGCTCTACCGGGGGTCCTGGTAACCATTCACCAACCCGATCGAAAACGCGGTCGCAGGGCCTCGCGGCAAGTGACTGGCCAGCCCACATGTCTTCTCCCCCCCCTTCCCCAGTGCTACGTGTCCTTGTGCACCTGGGTGTCCTTGCGGAAAATACTGGTACGTGATCCAGGCCAAACTGAAGCCATTGCCAACTTAAAAGCAAATCTAAACTCTGTTGCTTTCTGCTCCCCTGCTAAAAGTTTAACGTGGAAAATTCATTAGTTAGCAAAAAGTTAAAGTCCTAACAGCCCTTGGCAACATGCACCAAAAGTAAACCGAACCTGCCCCCACTTTCAAGTCCAAGACCCATCCGCCTAGAGCTTGCGATAAGCTCTGGCGCATCAGCATCCACTCCTGTCCCGCCGGAAGAAGAACCACGCTCTGGGCCTCTGAGGCCGTTCGGGAAACCCTGCTGAGTAAACCTCCTAGGCACCAAGGGGCCCTGTTTGGCAATAGTGAAATGTGTCATTCAGAAATGGCGGTTTAAAACTCGTCCAGGCATTCCTGGATGGACCCACAACAAAAGAACCAACTAGCAAAACCGCAACTCTGAAAAAGCCTGGCACTCCTGCAGGACTTGTCTTTTGACTTTCTTTTGGGCGAAATCAAGGGACCTAAAGGAGGGCCTCTGGGCTTCCGGGCCAGCCCTGCATTTTCCCACCAAAGAACAGGGTCAAAGCTCCCGACCGCTATTCCCTGCCCGAACCAAACCCGCAACTCCGCGACACTCCCATCACGAGTGGCCACGGAGAGTGATCGCCTTCGTTGGCTTACTTGGCTCACTTCCGATCGAGTGGATTTGCCAACACAAAAAGTAGAAAGTCCAAGAACTCAAGTGAGTTGGAAGGAAATCACCACGATCAGGGTGCCCCTGGGACAACACATACCATGTTCCAGAGACACAGGCTCTCTGCTGGTTTCCCTTTAAGGTCAACCCGCCAAGACAAACATGAGTTGAAGTGTGTGTGTGTGTGTGTGGGTACCTGCAAGTGGCCCAGGGTCAAACATGCGCTTGAGTTGATTGCACGCTGCAAGGGCACATGGCAAGTTACGGCTCTTGCTCTGTGTTGAATGGGAGTTTGCGCCACCCCTCAGGTGCGAGTAATAAACTTCCCCTGTGCAAACTGAGATTTTGTGCCTGGCAATGAAGTTGGTGGCATATCTATACTAATTAGTCGGGCCGGGTTGCTTAGCCGAGCAATGTCAGTTGGGCATGAATTGTTGGACAAAATGAGGATTTGCAACACACCGGCTTGTTCAAGCATCTAAAGAAGCTAAACCTGCCGCGGTTTCCTGGTTGCACCCTTCAACCAATCCAAGTATCCAGAAGCAGGATGCCTGAATGCTCACCCCATATTCACCCCGGTTCATGAATAGGGGAGTGTCCCTGGGTTTAGTGGGGACTCACTTTTGGAGGGGCTCCCACCCCTCAATTCATAAACCAGGGTTTATTTTTCCATGGGGTCAGCATGAATCAACAAAACCATCAATATGGGCAGCATGGACTCATCAACCCCGAAAACCCCCCCAAATTGAGCAAGGGAACGCCTGGGAACGCCTGGGAACGCCTGGGATGATGAAATATGCTCAAGATGGGCACCCCCCAACTTCATCCCGAGCAACCCCAAGTCGAGCGCTCGGCTCTCCAGCGAGCCCAGGCCCAGCTCCAGGAAAGGCGCCGCCGCCAGCGGCGCCGCTTCGCCCCTCGCGTTGACGCGGGGCCCGGCGGCCCCGCGTTCTTCGTTTCGGGGGGGAAACGTCGGGGCTGGAACTGCACCGGAAGCTGGTGCCATAGAAAATAAGACGTATGAACCCAGGCTTTGGTCCCTATGGAAACCTGGTGCGCTAGGGAATGCGAAATGGAATGAACCCAGGCTTTGGTCCCTCACCAGTTGGATGGTCTACAAGGGTAATTCCGTTTCTCATTCCCTGAGCACCAGCAAGATAGTCCCCATAGAATCCAGAAATGGAGTTGTTTCAACACATGGGACCCGTCAAATTGCCGGGTTTTCGTTTGGCTTCCCTTTAAAACCATCTTATTTTGAGACAACCCATATGGACCATATTCCCAAATTCCCAAGTTTGAATAATTCCCATATTCCTGGGGTAGGGGGAAGTTGAGGGAATATGCGGGAATATAGGGGTTGATGAATATGGGAACGAGCTTGCTCTTCCCACAACGTTTCTGGGGGAGGGCAAAACAATATTCCAAAACGTGCTTGTTGTCCTAGGGAATATATGGTTGGACAAAGGTGCATGTCCAAATTCCCTTGTGCACATGAGAAGTGGCCTCCCTCCCTTTTGTAGATAACACAGTTTCCCCATGGCAAAGCTATCAATGCTGCTCTCTCCGGACTGTAACAGCAACGCCTCGAACTCTCAGTGGAGTCATTGGCCCGACAAACTCTAGCTGCCTGCGTCGCATGCACAGGAACTGCCTCCCCAAAATAGACTATCTCTCTCTCTCTCTCTCTCTCTCTCTGGTGCGGGCATACACCAATCCAATAATCACGACTTGAACGTGATTCGAATAACCTCGGCAGGCAAGGCGTTTTTGTCCTCGACTTCGGATGATCTACTATAGTGTATCGTTAAGTGAAGAGCATGATGCGGTTGGTTTCCGAATTCCAGGTGAGGGACAACCAGTAACTCACAGTTTTGTCGCTGATGTCCTTGCAGTACTTGTGGCATCTACATTGATTCTGGGGAAAACTAGGATAGCGCTCCCAACATACTACCAACCGGGTAGTCAAGGGAAAGACGTGTGGGGTATGTTCCCAGATGCATCTGATTTACTCCGAATGAAAAGACAACGTGGCGTATTCAGCATCTTTACACACATCAACCTGCGTGGCATGTGGTTGTTCCCAAACCGCTGAACGGCCTACAGCATACAGTACTTGTAGAGATGAATGGAATCACTGGGCCTCGGGAACAAGGAGGGTTCCCCGGATTTCCCCTTTTAAACATAAACAACAGAAAGAACCCTTGCTCGAGTTTTTGCCCAAAGGTCATGTTCAACCCACCAAAACGAGGAACACATGGTGAACATGACAGAATTGTTGCAGCGTGCCAACTGGGGGAAGGAGGGGGGGGGTGGTCAGCAAGAAGCAAACACAAGACCCACCCTCACTATGGACAAAAGAGGCTCCTTCTTCGCCCAAGGGTCCAAGTACTTTTTGAGGATTTGTTTCATGGGGTTTAAAAGGGAGTAAAGTACCTCCTTACAAGGTACCTGGACAATAGGTGTCCTCTTGGAAACATAGATGGCGCTGGCTTTTTGATGAGAAGAGCCGAGCTGCAACCAGAGCTGTCTATTTCCAACCCAAACTGACCTAAAAGGGACATCCACGACCAAGGGACCGCTAGGGTACCCTCCTTCCAATGAAAGTGGATGTTTGCGGGTCTGTTGAAGAGGATGTTACTCTTCGAAGCCGCTCTGAGCGTGCGCTTTGATTGCTGGAAAGAGGGTCAGGTTCCACCCAAACTGACCTCAGCACACACCTGTGACCAAGGGACCAAGTAGGGCAATCAGGGCCAACACAATGTCAGGGCCTACGCACTCGAATCGGGTCGTTGGGTACTGTAGACCAAGATTACGCCATATAGAAGAAAAGTTGTAATTAAATAAGCCCCCTGTATTTCGTGTCTATCATGTGAAGACTAGAACATGGAATTGGGGAGCACCACAATTTATTCCTGCCGGAGTTTCCCCAATCAGTTCCGTTGTGCGAGGGAAACCTGGCTCCACTCCGACAAATTTCGCCTTTGCAGCAACTCTGCTGCAGCCAGGCACTGCTGCCTCTGGCGCGGGCTCGCGCGCGCCTCAGCTTGGATGTCTTGGGCCAAAATCTTGGTCACGGCGACATCAAAGAAAACCGAACCAAACCACCGGAGAGGCTCCGACCAAATTTGAAGAAGCTCCGATATGCCATGGGTTTTCGGCCATGGGCATGGTTCCGTGAATAGGGTTCTTCACATTGATCTATTCTCCCCACTAAAGGGTCCATGACCATCCCTACCAATCCCAAGCGCTGCTTTCCACATCTTCAACATTCCAAAAAACTGGTTCCAAGGAAGACCCTTCCACGGAGCTTTGGAGAACGATACACACTTTGTTGGGGGTGTTCAAAAGGTGGAGCCATGTGGGGCCCCAATCTGTCCAAATCCGTAGTGGGAGGCCACTAATTAAATGCGAAACCACGTGCAGCATCTTGGGAAATTGATTTGAACTCTAATGAAATGGCCATGGGTCAAAATCCCGTACCCCCAGTGAACATCCCAATCCCCACTAAGATAGACTAAAATGGGCGGAGCACCTACCCCAAACATGGCACCATTGGTTTTGACCCACAGCCAAATGGGTACAGTATCAAGGGCCCTCAAGACGGGAAGTGCAGCTTGGGACCAAAGCCATCCCAATCGCAGCCCGGGACGCCATGGACTGCAGCACCTCTGCCTGCAGCAACACCTGGCGCCCATCCACTGCCCTGGTTTTTGTAGAAAATCCGCTGGTCACAGGCGAAATCAGAGTAAACATAAATGAAACGCTGTATGCACCCATGCCAAGATGGGCCAACCTCAGATTGGACCCTTGGGGTCCCACATCCAAACGCAACACACTGGCCTCCTCCATTGGGCTGGGTACTGCCGGCCTGGGTATTCGCCAGAAACGCGCGCACGCTTCAGAACCCGGGAATCTGCTTTCACTAAAGGATACGCTCCGTGAGGTGTTTAGGATACCAACGAGAAAACGCAGCGCATCCTCCTGGAAATGGAGCGCCCTGTCTTTCTGGGAGTTAGTCAGCCTTCCTGTCAGGCGAATGGTCATCTCACCAAAACAAACTGAAAAATAAACAGCACACACATGCAAGCAAGCAAGCAAGCAAGCAAGCAAGCAAGCAAGCAAGCAAGCAAGCAAGCAAACAAACAAACAAACAAACAAACAAACACAAAGAACGACAAATGGCCACCACACACGCGGCCACTGACCCAATCTGTGGAGTCCTCAAAACCCGGTACGGTTCAAGGATCTCGGAAAGGCGACAGATTGTGGCAAGGAGACTGTACGCAAGTAACATTCCCTTGGCCGGTCTTGACTCTTCTATCACTTTTAAGGTTTCCAACTCCTGGCTGCACTGCTGCATCACCTGCTGTTTGAATAAAAGGGAAAACCCCATGGTATCAGAGAAACAGGTCCTGAAACACTGCTTCCGCCGGCAGCTCTGCCTTTTGGCGCTCGCTCTTAGTGTAAGAGCCGGGCTCTGGTCTTGCGCATTGCGAAGGTTCCGGCGGGCCCGCAGAGTCCGCGGGGTCCGGGCCTGCCTCGAGTCAGTCAACTCCCTAGGCCTCACTTTGGCTAGAAGGTTCTATGCTGTCGCTCTAAGCCTTCTAACCAGAAGCCACGGCGCTTGTAACCTCATGTACAACCAAACTGAGGCGGCCAAGTAAGCGAGCTACCTTGACCCTTGGAACCCCTCAACAAACATCCTCCAAGGGTAACCAAGGAGAAACAACGATACACGAAAGAGGCAAACGCAAACGCAAATAACAAAGGAAGTCTAGCGGCACGTGTAAGCAAACGACGACCAATTGATGCGCAAAGTGACACGGGAAGGTACCTGATATCCAATGGAAGGATCCATGAAAGGCTCTGTTTGAAGGCACAGAGGTCTGTGGAGCTGAAATCCATGATGCCCAACGACTAACGAAATCCTCCAGCTTTGCCCACTCTACCCGAATCAAAACATCGTCACTTTCCCAATGTACCCATTAACCAAACAAAAGCTTCCAACTACAAAATATCAACTAAGACCACTTTCCCCCCTCTTTCCTCGACTTCCACCCAGGTGCTGCTTCTTCAGTGGCTCACTCAACTCCTCAAAACCAGCCTGGGTGCTCAAAAGGCAGTCTGGACAAACTGAAAATGACACAGCCCGAAATTGGTTTTCCCCAAGGACATATACAAATATATTGTAAAAATAGGTCTGGGAAATTGAACAAACATGCCTGTTGGCGTCCCCTCAAAATGGCACATAGTTTCGTCTTTGTTCAGGCTACTTTGCTTTTCTGTGCTTTTGAAGGAAACCAACAGGAAAGCACCATTTTAGAGGGTCCAACCTTTCAAACAAGCCCCACATCAAGCATTCCGTTGAAGTTGCTCGCACCAGCCGCCGCCGGCTGCCCCCCGCCCAAAGCCCCGCCTGCGGCGCGCGGTTTCCACGTCGCCGGAGGAAGCGCTGCAGCAGCGGCGCCAGCGGTGCCAGCTCCGGCAGCCGATGGGCGCCCGCCTGAAAAATCTGCCTTCTTGGATTTGAAGGGTTCTAACCAAATGGATGTGGCTCAAAATTAAATAGCTAGGGTTACGCCAAAGAAAGTCTTTGGTTCCATTTACCAAGGTGCCATTTTGGTACATGTTGTTGAGCCACGGCCAAATATCACTCTTCTCTTTAGATTGAAGAGCTGAAAAAGGTTTGATGTTGTGACCACGAAGTATAAGGCCAACATCTATGTGCACGAAAACCAGGTCTTTGAAGCTACTTAGCCTCCGCAAACCCCCCCCAACAAACTCAGAGCGAAGAGCTCGCACCGAATCAACCGGAGCTAACCACTTACCAGCCATGACCTTTTCCTTCTGAACACAAGAGACGAACAAAACACACTTTGCGATCCTTCTAAAACCAACAGACAAAACGAAAAACAACAACGGGAAACTAAACCGTTGGAAACCCCTAGTCACACAAAATCACCAGTTCAACATCTCAAAGTGGTGGAACACGCCCCAAACAAAAATACAGGCCCCAATGCGTCCCCAACGATGAAAGCTCCCTTTGGATCAGGCGCGATTTCCTGCTGGAGCGGGACGGAGTCAGAGCTGCACCAGCATGGTAGGCCAGGAAAGGCCTAAGCAAAACGACAGGGAAAGTGACTCCGCATACTCCGCCAAGTGCGGTTCAGTCTCCTGTCGAAACTGGGAATGGTTATCGGGAGGAGGAGTTGGCAACCATTTTCAGTGAGGCCAAGGGAACCTGAAACGTGATCATGTGGTCACGGGGATGGCTCACTTTAGTATCGTTAGTATCACAGCCATAGTCTTTGTACGCAACCCTGCAAAAGGGTCTGGATCAGAAACAGCGTCAGCAGTGTGGCCAACAGGCCGGGGGAAAATAAGGGGCACGCTTGGTTGGGGACTGTGTTAGGGAACACCATCCAAGCAACAAAGAACAAAACGCTATTGGTGAGATATTTCGTTCTCCACGGAATTTGGAAGCGCCTTTTACAGGGCCTCGCAACGGGCTAGGCCCTGTGAAGTTAGTTGGGACACTGCTGGATACGTTCTTACCTGCTCAAATCGCATGCGCTTAGAGGCTGATCCGGACATGGTCATTGCGTCTGTCGTCTACAAGAAGCCAATAGTGGATGGCGTAGAGTTCATAGGACCATTCTCATATTCTCCACTGAGAACAAGTTACTTAACATGTTTCCTGGAAGGGGGGCGCAATTGACAACGGCAATAAGCTGGAACTGTGACAGAGCCGGGGATGGACGAATTTTCCAGTCGGTTGGCTGATTTGGTACCCAACATGAGCAGTGTCCAAAACCTATCAGGAACCGTGTAAAGGCCTAAATGGAGCTCGCTGTGAGTCCCTCCTACCAGCAATACCAAATAGTAGAATCTAATGCTCCCCAACCAAACCAACACCCTCGAAACACATACCAACCCTTTCTTTGTTTATGTCTGTCTTTCTCAAGGGTGTTCTTAGGGCAGTGGTGCGCTCCGAAGGGCGAAACATGATCCAAACCCCCTGCCCTCCTACCCCAAGCATCCCCTAACCACCCCCTCTTGTTGGTATGCCCTTTGGAGGAAACCGGGCAAGAGGGTGGTGAGGAAGGGATCCCCCCGGTTTTTGTTGGTCCGCATTTGGAGGCAAACCCACAGACCCAAAGGAGGGCGGGCGGGGCGTCAGCTTCTTTGCCCCCGCCTGGGCCGGCGCTGCCTCCTCACGCCCCACCAAGTGCAGGGACGGGATGCCTGCAGCTGGCTCGTCCCAAAGCCGTGTAGAGTCATGTTGACCCCGTATTAGTCGAGCTAGGGGGGCGTTCCCCTCCGAAAGTGCTGAGTTTCCCACTAAACTCAGGGACACCCTCCCTATTGATAAACTAGGCTTGATTTTCTATGGGGTCAACATGAAGGCACACTAGATGAACTCCCATTGGCCAACACGCTGAACGGATGAAACCTAAGCAACTAGGCAAGAAACACACCCACCCACTACCATTATTCGAGTCCGGGGCAAACATTTAAGAGGCTAAACAACACGTCGACTACTTGGCGGAAGCCACCAAACGGACAGAGATTTAGAGGGCACTGGGCAACAAGGTTGGGCGAGTCAAGGACCCAAGTTCATGGCACCTTGACCGCCCCTCTCCCCCAAAAATGGCCGGCTTCTTTTTGATGCCCCTTGAAAAGACAACCAACAGGGGGTCCGTTTTGAGAAACACCGACATCTGGTGCCACCTGTTCTTTTCCCGACCTGCAAGCATCACAAAACCAACAGGGCAGTGACTAAATGTTGCCTTGCATTCCACAGTTTGCAGGGTGATACTCCCGTATATATATATATATGTAATATATAGTTGTAATATGGCCATGGGTCGACTAAAATGGGTCCCATTGGTGTTGACCCACGGCCAAGTGAGACCCTCCCACAGCCTGCAGGGCGCTGGTACAGCGACTGGAACTCCGGCGCTTCTGCTGCGTAGCCGCCTTCGGAAATCGGGGTTCCGCAACCCTGTGGACCCAAACCTCCAGTTTGGTGTCGTTTTGGGGGACTGCTGTTGAGTTTTTGAAGAAAATGTGAAGCCGTTCTTTGGGGGGGAACTTCCCCTTGGTTGGTCTTGAACGCACATTTGGTACCGGAAAGGAGACCAACAAGTTGGGGGGTTCCCGTACTTTACAACGCACCCAATTGGGTTGGAGTCATACGTTTAAAGCATAGCAAAACCGTCCATTGTTTAAAACAACCTCGTTCCCCTTTGAAGGTCATGCCATCTGGGGCCCAAAACCTGACGTTTGGCCTTATGGTTGATTAAACCCCAAGACTGTGGTCAATCACCCGGTTTTCCTCAAGGAGACATAGGGTTTTGGGCTCTGCTCATGTGGGGTGGGTGCCCAAGACATAGGACCTCCATTTATTTGGTTTCCATTGTAGTCGCCACACATCTGCGCAAAATAGAAAATCGTTCAACTGCTTGCATCTTGATTCAGTCTTCGATCGGCAACTGCTGCGAGTCCAAACCGTACTTCACTAGCTGAAATAAGCGCCTCACCTAGTAAAGGAGCTTCATTTACAGATCGCTCTTGACGCCCGTTCGGTGAGCTTGCAAGCATGTCTGCAAAAAAATGGGAGAACCAGCACACGCGCAACTGTTGCCATGAGTAGGGTAGAAGTGGCCATGTACAGGACAAATGTCGGCTAATATTCCGAGAGGTTTTGGGGGCCAATCAAGATGGCACGTTTCAAAAAGCAGGAGTTGGGGCCCCTGCAATAGTCTGGTTGCCCTTTGGATTCCCTACGCATCCGAAAGGCTCCCGTTTGTTTTAGTCATCTAGACCTAAGTGTTAGGGTATCATGAAAAACACACATAGGAAAGCTATGATGTTTGGACAAACAGCATTTAAGTCCCCGTGTGGACCCTTGATGATAACAAGTATGACTTCCCTTCGCTTAGAGTCCCAGGATGGCCATCCCAGGCGTTTCATGGTAAAATAAGCAAGTGAGAAACAACCACCCTGCAAAGGCAACTGGAGGAACTGCAGGTCTCGCTTGAAAACAACCAAACCGGCAAATACCAGGGATTCCCTGACTTCCTACTTGGGAATCAACTGTCACTGTTTAACTGTGACTTCCCGAGTGGGGAAAACAGCCAGCTAGCGTCCAGCGACAAATCAAGGCCAGGAGCATCAACAAACACAAGCTGAACCCCGTGACAACGAACAGCCAAGAACCGGCGAGAATCGAGCGCTTTGGACAAATCAGGGACCCCATGTTGGACGTTTAACGGGATCCAAGCCAGAACTTCCCCAAGAAAGGTCAGTGGAGAAAACACCAGCCAGGTGTCCAGCCTCCAGCTCGTTCGAGACATCAGGGACGGATTCAACCCTCTTGTTGCTGGTTGAAAGGTGATAGAACCCCAAAACGGCAACAAGTTACACTGCGGTAAGCCTTTGGTCTGGCATGGTCTGGCGCTGGCCCCATGATTGTACCAGAAGTCACCCCCCGAGTAGGCCAAAGGGAAAGCACTGAACACAAACACCTGGAAATCAGTCAAATTACCGCGGGCAACTTGCTGTAATGCGCAAACTGGAAATAAGGGAAGGCACACACACAAGCGCCGCGGCTAAGATACATCAGTCGGGAGGAAGTGACATCACAAAAGACAAATTCCATGAGCACAACACAAATTCACACCCCTTCAATTGCTCACGCTGGGCCAAAATCCTGCACACAACAGAAGACCTTGCAGCAAACATGGCCCAATGCCATAAAAACGCAGAAAGCCGCCGGGGTCGTTCCAATTCGTTCCCTGCCTATGGGACCAGGCATGCAAACCTCCCCAGCCTATGGATACCAGGAACCGCGGCAAAGGCTGCAAGCCCTGCAGCGCCGCCAGCGCCGCCGCCGCGGCGCCCTGTCCCCCGGAAGCCCCGGAGGGAGCCACCAGCCACCCGGAAACAGCGTCACACCAAATGAAGGATGCGGGCAGTTGGTAGCTGTTCTTCTTTTTTTCCGGTTGAGGGAAAAGCCAACAGGAAACTACGCATTCTGCGGGTCCCCTTTTCGGAGCACAAAGGGCAAGTGACGAGGATGACTCCGTGGAATGATGGAAACAAGTCCCAGGGAGGCTGGCTCCTCTTGAAACCAAATAGGGAGAAAAGTCCACAAAATTATCCACCTGCCCATCCAAAGCACTAACCGGGGGCAAGGTGACAACGCTCCGAGGCACTCATGCTTTTGGGCAAGGTAGTACAAACAGCATGGACAAATTGTTGTGCGTGGAAAAGGGGAATAGCAGGCCATCCGCAAGTCGATGAACGCCGAAGCGACCAAATCACACCTCGAAACGGATCCGGCGCCTCACAAATGCCGGCGATGCCATCGAAGGGGCCCCACTCACGCCAGACGTGGGAGATCAACGACCTCGGAAGCCGGGCCCGAAACTGCCAAACCCAATGGAAACCACCCATAGCAAAGACAAACAAAAGTAAACCACCGATAAGGCGAATCCTGCTTTCGGAAGCAAGGCCCCTATATTTCTCACCCAGACATTGCAACACTCCACTTGGAAAGCCCTTTATTTGACCGTTCCCAAAAGGGGAATTGATTCAGACCCCAGTTCATTAAGCAAGCGCGTGGCAAGATTGGTTCGACTCATTTTGAGAAACCTCCTTCCGACATATCGGCTCAGGTTGATGCATCTGAAGTCGAGAAGATTTTGCCGGATTGTGCCATCGTGCCCAGCCGCAGGCTGGTCGCCCATCTGCTGTCTGCATCGCTCTGCGGAAGCCCCCATTGGAAGTAGCTGCCAGCGGGGTCATACCAGCCTCAGGCGTCGGGACTCTGCTGGGCGAACCGGTGGCCATTTCTCTTTGCAAAATCAAAGCTAGAGCAAAGCAATGGTTTTGGTGGAGAACCCTGCAATAATTCTGAAAAGGAGGGCTGATAGAAGACTTCTGAGAACTTTGCTGGCGGTTGTTGGGCGTCTAATGTCTCTGCTGAATCCTGAGTTTTGCTCACTCAAAAGTCCTTTGACTGCCCGCAACCCGTGAGAGGGTCCGTGTGTTTCCCTTTTACGTCAGGGCTGTACCCCCAAAATTTGCGGGAGTTTGGCACACACCCTGAAGGCACCTGTTTAAGGGATCCGCAGAATGGATTCTAATTGCATTCAACAACCGAACTCATGTGATTCCCACTAGTGTACTGAGAAGCACTGTTTTTGACTCACTCGAACTTCCTGAAAAATTGGCAACCAAAATGTGAGGTCTAAACAAGCAATGGGAGCGCTTCAGGTTCTAGCAGCAAAAAGTGTGGTTTCCTTTGAAGCAACCCCCAACTCCCAAGAACGACACACCCGGAGGCTCCTGAGCCGCGCGAAATCATAGCAGGAAACGCGGACATCTCTTGGTCGATTTAAGAGAAACCCAACTGGCCCCATTTTGGGAAGTCTAAAGTTTGAGTATTGAGTGAGGTGAGGAGCAATCCTAGGCGAGATTGCGCCTTGTTCTTTCTCGTGCCGACATGGTGGCCCTGGGGACCCGCGAAGGTAAAACATGACACCGGGTCCCCAAATGTTCCCGGCACTCCCTCGCGTGTTGCGCATTCCTGGCCGAAAAGCCCAAGCGTGTTGGACCCTCGAACAACTGTGCGTCTGCTCGGTCGGCATGGGGCGCGTTCACCAGGGCGATGTCAAAAAGGTCGGATCTGCCGATGTCGGGTGGCTCGAAATCAGGGTTGGTTGCCACATGTGGTCATGTTTCTCCACCCACCCCGAAAAGGGAAAACGACTTTCCCTTGTACACTCAGGGAAAACATCAAATTATAAGTATATAGGAAAGGGCCCTTTTATTGGGAGTACACTCCTCACTTTCGTACGCCGAGGGACACAAGTGATGCACTTGTGGCAGGACTGCAGACATGCTGTTGGTCCAATTTCAACATAAAATAATGAACCACTTGGAGGGGCTGAACTTCCTTTGATGCAGCCACCTGTTGACACAACACGGCCCGCGGTCTTCTTGAAGGAACAAAGAATCACATACTGAGTGAAGGGCAATGGTCTCACATGCTCAAGGCTGCCAAGGCCGTCGCAGACATCCTGAGGGACCCAGCGACCAGTACTCTGGGCCACCATCAATTTACTTTGTCTTGAAACGTGGCTTCCTCTGGTTGCCTACCATGTTGGTTGGATACACTGGGCATGTTTCAAATACCAAGACTCTTGGGTGCCAACTTAGCCCAGCGGAAGTGACTCGAGCAGCGCTCGGCAACTTCGACTCGGCTAAGCAGCAATGTGACCCTTCTGCTGGCTAGATTTAACTCGAAGTCTTAGCAACAGCATGCAGAACTTCCAAACGGAAAGACAATAAAGTCGGTAGACCCACATCCGGCAACAACGCTAGGTGAAAGCAAAGGCATCAAGCATTCGTGGCTACGCGTTAGAATTAAAGGGTCTCGCTCTAAGATAGTTCCACTTAGTTTAAGCTCAAACAAGCCCAGGGGAAGCCCTAATCTTGGGACAAGCTGTGCTAGGAGAGCTCCCTTCTTGTAAGCCAACTATTTCAGAGACTTGGGTTGGCTTCCCTTCGGCGGCACGCTAAAACGTCCACACAACCACCCTCAGACAAAAGGCAAACCCAGGTGCAAACCTTGGCCCCGCTCTCTCTGACCATCCCAATGGCTGGACCTCTCACGGAACCCTTTGGTTGCAACCTGCTGCTTGCAAATTCAGATTCATGCATGAAGTTGGCCGCAGCTCTCCCCTGCAAGGACGGTTTTCACTCAGTTTGAGTTGTCCCGACACTTCCCACAATGCACCCCAACCCTAGGGCACCCCAAACAGCTTTCAAACAACGGGGAGCCACTTGAATCATAATAAACACCTGCTGTTGAAAGGCTCGAGCCATGTTTGCTGTTCATGTTAAATGTTTATGTAATCTTGACTACTTTATCACGTTAAACGGGAAAAGGGAAAGGTGTCACATTCCCTTGCATGTGCTTAATTGAAGGCAACCCTCATGAAATGCCTCAACTTATGCGGTCAATGCCCCTAACCTTGCGTCGCCACCAACATCACCGACAACCAACTTGGATGCTAAATCTACTTAGTAAGTACGAGTAGGTTCCAACCAAGCTACTTACCAATCAGCAGGGAGAGCATCCAAGAATAGTATGGCTACTAGGTAGCCCGCAAATGTCAATTACCCAGAAAAAAAACGGAAAGAAACCGGGGATGATTTGTTGTGGGTTGCTTATATTTGTCCCATTAACATTAGCCCAATGGTTCGAACATGTTGACAGCAACCCCAAACGGCTGCCGGCTGCGCTTTGGTTTCGCGGGAACAACGCCCGGAACACGACAATACTTTCAAAGAAATCCCAGGGACGCAACAAGTGATGTTAACACCATCCCAAAGTGGGGGCCATGGCACGTACCTTCAAAAACCCGAACCATTCAAATCACGTCTTGTTGCATGAACAAAAAGTGCAAGGGGGTGTACTTGCAAACTCTCTCGTGCGGTGGTGGTGGACAAACATGAGTAGTATGTACTGTGTCTGGGTAGTACCTTCAAAAGTGACAGACCTTCCTGTCTAGAAGTTAAATGAGTTAGTTCTGGAATTTTATTGGAATAGCTGATACACATGCGGATACCTTCAAAACCAAACTTCAGAGCCATGCCTACCTTTTCAGGTTGCTTTACAGGGATCAGGTCAAAGGAAGCCACCACTTTGGGGGACCTACAAACAAAAACCTTACCGCACATACAAAAACCTTGCCCGATTTCGCGCGCCTTTGCCAACCCGTGGCTTCCAGCAACCGCTGCGTGACCGCTGCGTCACAACGGGCCCCGTGCAGGAAGAGCAGCCGCGCGCCTCGAAAAAACGCGCGGGGCGCCGTGGGACAGCGCTTGATGTCGCTGTGGCGTGGGGATTTGTGCTTCTGAGCCGGTGCTTTGTGTGTCTAATGTGATGTGTTGGTGGGCGCCGTTTGCTGGATTGTGCTAGGGTATACCTGCGAAGCCTCTCTTCGAAGTAGAGGGCCATCTCGCAAAGCCTTCCACACTTGCAGTCAATGGTTGATCTCGGAGCAAACGTGTCACATACGAGTTTGACGCCCAAAAATGATTGTGTAGTGCTAACTACTGTATCGGGGAGGTGATCAGCAAACCAAGCGAGCAGCGCTCAAAGGTATTTGCTTTTGGTTTTACTACCATGGTTATTAAATGTAAACAAATCACTTCACTATTATGTCAATGAAATAAGAAAGTAGAACCACCTGAAATGACCAATAGGGGTTTGGGCGCTGGTGCGGTGACGATGGTGTACTTGCTGGACACCCTCCGACTCATCCAAGGCGCATCCCAGCTTCCACAATGGCATGATTTGCACTCACCGACTGAACGCTTCCCAAAGGGAGTTGTACAACCATCTGGTACGGGTATGGATCCTTTGGTGGGCATCATGGGGGCTTATGTCTGCCAAGCATTCTTGAAGGTGCTCCCAAGAGCCCATAGTCAGAAAGATGGAGGTCATCTGCGTGGTAGCCTGTATTTCTCTGCTGCAGGTCTGTTGCCGCAAACTTGACTTGTGAGAATGGTCAACACATTGGACAACAACCTGGAAACCGAGAAATGGCGTGCCCAAGGGACCATCAGGAATAACCGGTGTTCCTTATAATATGGCTGTGCCTTTTTCGGGGTAACCCCTTTTGGTTGACTTTGAAGGCAAAGGAAACCACCGGTTTTTCAGGATCCCGTCACATCAGAAGACGGGCCCCCGCGCGAACGTCGAACCAATGGGGCGGCACGAGCACCTTTGGCTCAGCCTCGAGTTACTCTGAAACTGATCCCAGGATCCTGCAACCCTTTCGCAATGCTTTGCTACGTGCTTTTAAACATGCAGCACTCCGGTTTAACTATGATTCACTACCCCGTAAGAAACAACACAAAACACGAGGAGCCTTCAGAGGTCAGCAACCTCCCTTTTAGGTCACAATCATCTGTCCAAACTACGCTCGGTTGATCTCTTTTGAAAGTTCAAATTACACCAGCATAGACCCCAGATAGCAATGATTGCACACCAGCACCTCCAACAGCACCCCCCGAAGAGCGTCCCAAACAGCACCCGGCCGTCAATCGAGCACCCGCGCCATCACTAGCACCTCCAACAGCACCCCAAACAGCACCCCAAACAGCATCCCAAAACAGCACCTGCAGCAGCACCCCAAACTGCATGCACCCTGCACCCTGCCGTCAATCGCAAAAATGCGCCTGCACCGTCGCCCAAAGAGCACCCCACACAGCACCCCCCCAAACACCCAGCCGCACCCCAAACAGCATCCCAAAACGCCACCTGCACCAGCACCCCAAGCTGCATGCCCCCTTGCACCCTACCGTCAAGATGCAAAGATGTGCCTGCACCGTCACCTGCATGCCCGATAGCACCCGGACGTCAATATCGCAAATTGCGCCCGCACCGTCACCAGCACCTCAAACAGCTCCCCAAACAGCATCTCAAAACACCACCAGCACCAGCACCCCAAACTGCATGCTCCCGTGCACCCTACCGTCAAGATGCAAAAACACCGTCACCCCCAGCACCTGCACCAGCACCCCCAAACTGCATGCCCCCTAGCACCCTACCGTCAATCTTGAAAAGATGCGCCCGCACTGCCATCAGCACCTCAAACAGCACCCCAATCCGAAAAAACCAGCACCCCAAACTGCACGCCCCTTAGCACCAGCCCATCAATCTCGCAAATCACTTCCCCCTCTTTATTAGAAGTTAGAACCCCTATAGCTTTCAGCTATCTGGGGAATAACAAAAACCGCTTCCACAAAGAACATACCAAAAAGCATATGCTGGTCCCTGTCTTCCAAACAGGACCCCCCCCCAGCAAGAGATCATCATGGGGCCCTGCTCGTGTTGCTTTCAAAGCTGGCGTTGTTCTTGAGCACACAAAGTGTGAGCGTGCTTGCCCAGTGCGAAGAGGGAAAGATTCTGTAGCGGGGGAGCCAAACAAAATGTGCTTGTTCTGTCAGTTTCCCAAGAAGCGGAACCACAACACAACACACCCACCCGCTTGTGTTGGTCGTGAAGACTGGGCAACTGGGATAGGCAATCCTTTCACCAGCGAACAGTTCATCCACCTCCTGAAAAACTGAAAACTACGATGGTCCATTGGACATACCCCGTGCGTACAGAAACACAAAGTACCCTGACCAAAGGTCCTTCAAAAGGCAACGGTCGGGTCCCCAGGAGGGTAGAGGCTCATGCCACAACACCCGTCCAAGCGAGTTGTATTCGGGCTATGGTTAGGCCGTCGCCACTTGACAAGGCGCAGCAAACTTGCTGTTGAAGAAGTTAACCCAAAAGTGGTGCTGCCTGAATCTGTGCAGGGCTGGCCCCAACGACCAGCGAGGCCGCCAGTCCAGGCTCAACAAAAATGACGAAACCAGAGACCCAAGGCACCCAACATGTTCTCTGCCTTGACATGACCATGGTGCTTCAATATACGAACGAGCAACAGGAAAACTGCTAGAACCATCGGAAGCACAATGATCACAATGAACAGCTAAGCAACAAAACATGTTGCCGCCAAACGGGTATGGAAAGGACTTCCTATGGAAGCACACCTTCGCTTTGGGCTTTGCTTCATGTTGGTGTGCTTCAAAGCGGTGGATCCGTCAGAATGGGTACCAACTCAAACAAATTTTCTTTCTGGTTTTGAATCAACCCACGCCCAAACATAAGGCATGCCCATCGTCACGTCCGCACTTTGCATCGCTGGCCTCAATCTGCTTGGACTCGATCTTTGGAGTCCTCGCCTGCGGGGCAATTCAGGGGTTTGGGCCGCTTAGGGGTTTGGCCCGGTTTGGGAGCATGAGGTGGTGGACCGAACACAAAAAGAGAGTAGAATTGCCACTGCGGCGTGCTTTTGGGAAAAGTAACAGCACTGGGAAATCAAAGACTGGGAATTGGCCTTTGAGCGAATTGGGCTCCATGCAAGGAAATCTCAGGTACGCTGCAGGCAGGTACCTGTATTTCATGCAGTCACATGCCTCTTCTGTACATTAGGCATATGGCTAATACGGCTGTCCTGATTGCACAATTGGTGTGCCTGCCTGGGGCAGTACCTGAACACTTATCGCAACAAGTCTGCACAGAAGACATACTCGCCCAGCCCTGGGGGGAATGACACCCACGTTTGCGGTGGTTGATTCAGCGAACCGTAAAAAGACAAATGGAAAAGGCTATCTGTACATCAATTGATAGTACCTCAACAAAACCAGGTCAGTAACAGGACGCAACTGGGCCCCGTTTCACCCGACTGATACTGCCTTCTTGGAAATGGAGGACCGTCCTTTGCATGTCGTTCAACTGGACCCCAAATGGGCACGCTGCGCTCCTTTGTCCTTAAATGTGGAAGGTCCCTAATATTGGGATCTTGTTCTTGGGGTGCATTACAAACTGAATTTGGTAATCCGCAACTAAGAACCGCCATGGATAAGTTTGCTTTGGCCCCCGAGTCGATATCAGATTTCTCTCGGCCTCGGGTTCAACTGCTTCTGCTGGAACCTGGCCAGGTCGACTTGAGCAAACACCCCAAGAAGCAACAGACCGAACACCTGCTGGTTCAACTCATAGAGAATTCGTCAGCGAGCAAGCAAACACAAAGGCATAAAACACATCCGAGCATTCCTCTACCCGTTTCCGAGCCAGCTTGTTCACGCTCGCAAAATGGCACAGTTACCCACAAGAAAAAGACGCACGTACAGCACATGAACGCAGCAATCCGTGCCAAAATGGCAGCTGGAATACATACTCTCCACCTGAAGGGGAGGCTCGAGCCGCTCGAGGGCCATTTTTCTGAGTAACTTGCGACAGGATGCAAATTGGGAAACGTAAGCTTCCAGTGAGTAAGTCTCCTTTGAGGGTATAGCCTTTTGGGGCTGTCTCACTTGGGGGTCCCCTACTTTAAGGCAAAGCCCAGTGGTGCTGAAAACATGCAAGGGGTGCACTTGCTTCCTGCTTGAGAGCAGCAGTGTGTGCTGACCTTGACCGATGGATTGAGACCCCATGGCCTGGCTCAGATGCCGCGCCAAGGCATCAACCGTGGGGAAGTCCTGAAGCCATGGCAGAAAGCCATGGGAAAACCGCCATGAGCCCTGAGCTCCATGCCAAAACCTCCTTCTCAGGCCTGAAGTATTGAAAAAAACTCCACCTAGAGGAGAACATGACTCATGAGGATGGATGACGGGCTCCAGCCATCCCACCCAAAAGACAGCGAGTCAACCATATGACATCTACAGACCCCAGCGATTTGAAAGCCCAGAGCCGAGGCTGACCTCTGGGCGGTTCTGATTCTACTAGGGACTCCAAGCAAGCATCGAAGCAACTGTCCGTATTTGATTACCATGCAAATAAGGGAGCTCATATCTTGGTTGCTGTTGACCCCCCTGCACAAAGTTTAACTTGTTGGGGGTTAAGTGGAAAACCCGCGATTTCCCCCAAAAAGTCGAAAAGTCTAAAGATCCGTTGCCCAATAGCAGTCAAGATGTAATGCTAGGCTGCTACGCGGCCTGGGAGCTTCCTTTCAATGAGCTTGACTCTCACTCTAGTCACTTCACTTGCTTCACTGGTCGCGTTGGTCGCCAGGACCTGCATCTCCCAAGATGAAGATCGGAGAAACACGAGGGTTGGGCCAAGGACCTGTTCAAACGCCTCAAAACAATTTCTGGCCATCCTCAGTTCAAGGTAGTAGTCCTTTCAAGGACTGCATATAATTGACTGTATAGTCACCAATCCAAGCCTCTGGAAATGTCATAGTATGCTCAGTTGCTTGTCGCCCTGCCTACTAGTCTTCCAAGGTGCTCCAAACCTGGAGCAAGTGACTTTATAATAACGGTTTGGAGAAAGCAGGTTCTAGCGACCTTCGCGTGCATAAGTTACCTTGCTCTCCAAGACGAAAAATTGCGCAGGCCATCTCGTTGCTGTGGGCAATTTGGGTGGGTTCCCATGTCCTTTATGGACTACTGGAAACCAGGACAAAGAAACCGCCAGTTGATTCAATAGCGCGACTAATCCGCTAGCTTTGTAATTAATATGCAAAACAAGTTAGACAGGCTTCGTGCCACACTATTGATTGCTGGGACAGCCCTCAATTCAACCTTCCACTACCGGGGCTTGAGGTTTTGACTGTGGCACGACACGAGCCCGGCTCGTCCAGGTCAGTTCGAAACGGCCATGCAATCATATTATATTCAAGGAACGGAACCGGAATCAATCAAATGGTTCGACAAGGGCTTTATGACGGCAATGTTTCAACAATCAACTACTAAACTGACCAGAGAGGCAGATTGGGGAACATAATGTTTCGGAAACCAACTACTAAATTGGTCCAAATTGGAACAAACAGAAACAAGCAACACTATGGGTCTCCTTTTTCAGTGTCCGTCTTTCTTTCTTCCCTTTGGGCCCGGTGCTCGCTGCTCGAGGCAAAACCCCGAGGCCCCCGGCGAAGAGCTCCGCCGCGCTGAGGCGGAGGTTGAGCGCCGCCAGGGACTGGCGCAGGTCGATCTGCGCCAAGGAGTCCTGAAGCGGGAAAACTGGGCTGCCCGTTTTCTCCGCGAAAAGTGGAGAACTCGTGGGATCCTCCACGAAAAAAGTGAAGAACTTGTGGGTGAAATGGAAACCACTAAACACTAGGCTCAAAAGCAGAGGAACTGGATGGCGAGCCACCAAGGAAACGAAACCAACGATCAGCTTCTCCCATGTTCCATTTCCAGGCTCCAAGGCCGAGGTGGCCGTGCTAGCATGAGGCACATTCAAGCTTCTCCCGCGAAAATGACAAAAAACGAAACCAGGAAACGAGCAGCTTCAATCGAATTAAACAAACAAAATGGAGGGAAGCGATCAGCTTCAAACGAATTGATGAAGGGAAACAACCCCTAAGCACCGACCACAAAGGAAGAAACACCAATTAATTAGAGGGAAGCTGGTTTGGATTGATGCTTTGGAGGCCATGAACACTCTACAAGAAGCATTGTCAAACCAAGAATTGGTCCAGTTGTATTTTTCAAAGGGGTGGGGATGATTCTACAACCTGACACAGGTGACCTCTTGAAACCTGCTCTGCAGCACTTTGACAACTCTCTGACAACACTTGTGAACCGTGGCAAGGCTTACGTTAAGAGATTCATAGGCAAGTCAAGAACATGTCATCGATCTCAAGATCGTGGCAGCTTGGCAAGGGGTGGTTGAGGTAGAAGGCCTGAACTGCAATTCTCAGAAGCTCTGTGGCCATAGGAGAGAACAATAACAGCGTTTTGTTGGTCACCAAAAATGATCTGTCTGCTGTTGGTGCTTGTAGATATCACCATTTGGGCCAACTTCAAGTCATATTCCTGTTGGTAAAAGGGACCATGTGCGGGGTGGCCCTGTGCGGAACCCTGTCTTTCAACACACCTCAAGGGACACATCACATCTGTACGATAGATAGCCCAAACAGTGAAAGTAAGCCAACACAAAGCCATTGTAAGTTACAGGGTTTACCTCGTTCCCTACTTTCAATCTTTAAGCTTTGGACCAGTTAAACTGTCTCTTCCACGACTGAGACAAAGTCCTACGCCAAAAAAAAAAAGAGGATCCCCGCAAATGTTTGGGACTATCGTCGCTTGCTGAGTCGATTGGTCAGAACAAGTTATCTGGACTTGTTGTTTACCAAGAGGATCTTGCCACAAAGTCTAAAGTCCAGAAACCGGGAACTGCTCTAAATGTGCGGGTTTCTTTTGGTTTATCTTTGAAACCAACAGGAGACTTCCCCCAAGAGAAACTGAGCTATTTGGACCTTTGACGCAGCCTTCCCCGAAGCCTTTCCCAAGACAGTCAGTGCACAGAATGGGAAAGTGGGAAACGAACAAGCCACCGGAGACCTGGGAACAAAACAAGGATGCCGTTTGCAGCCCCAACCCACCAACAATGATGTTTCATTCGACCAACCGCCATGATCTTCCAAAACGGGCGGTCAGAAAAGCGGAAGCTACCCATGGGGTCAGCTCCTCCAGGTCAGTCCCAAGATAGCCAAATGGGAGCCGAGTTCATTAAATCCCAGTTGACTAATAGGGAAAAAGTGCCATTTGAGAGGGAATCACCAGGGGGACCTTCCCCCTACGAATCACTTGAGCAGGTCACTTAACCCGGCTCACGCTGTGCGAAGCTTCGAGGAACATCTGCCAGGTTTCCACCTGGCCCGGGTACAGGTTACAAATAAGGGGGAGAAAAAAACTAATCCTAAGGATTCAACCCCAACCGGGGCCTAAGTACACATGTAACCGGCGCAAATCCTTTGCACCAAGCGGCTAGACCCAGGTCTAGAAGCGGCGTGTCCTCAGTCGGTGCAGCAGTAGGGCGATAGGGGTGGTCTCTGGCTCCGGTTTTGGGCAAACAAGGGTGCCCTTAGGCTCCTAGTAGAAAACTATCAGTCGGTTCGACACGAAACGCAAGGGGAAACAGGCTCAAAACCGTTGAGAACCTGTTCAGCATGTGCTTGTTTTAATATAGAATATGGTTCGGCGTCGTAACACTTTGTCAACTAGGGACTGCAAAGCGAAGGTCAAAGGGGAATCCCGTCGAGTTGCAAGCGGAGACGTCTTGGCAACTGGGCTGGTGATTGATGCGTCACAAAGCAACACAGGCAAAACTTGTGTGCCTTCTAAGAGGGGAAACATGGTGCTCCAAAAGCTTAAGGGAAACAGGCCACAGAGAAGTCCAATCAAGGGAATGCTTTTCTTTGGCAACCTAGTGATGTCTTCAATCATGCACCTTTGGTTGGTATAACCTACTTTTGGAGTGGAACACTTGTTAATCCGTCAGGTTCTGCCCGAATTCCTATGACATTTGTATTGGGCAATACGTTTCTACCCCAGCTAGTGCCCTGCTAGTGCCCTCCAAGCGAAAACAAGATGCTTGATTAATAGTTTGTGATCTTAAACAGACACATGTAACTGTAAATGTAAAACAACAGCCGGAGAGGTGCTGCTATATTATACCCCAACAACATATGTGTTCTATTCTGGTCCCAAACATCTGGTAAGCCTTACATGTGAAACCACAAGCACGAGAAAACAACACAAACAACTCACAAAGCAGAAGAGGTTTGAATCCCAGTTTTCGGGAAACAACATAATGTCAAAGCACCCCTGAGAAACTCGGTTGCTTTCTGTCCCCTGCTAAAGTGTTTAACTTTTAGTGGTTTAATGGAAACCCATTAGTTGGCAACAAGTTAAAGTCCTAACATCCAAGAAAAAAAACAACAAAGGACAGATCCGCGTGCGTGTTTTTTTGCGCGGCACCGACCTGGATTTCTCGGATTTCTGCCGGGGCTCCGCCACGAGATTCTCCGCGCCCAAGGCTCGCCTCGCAGCCGTCAGGATCTTCGTCCTGAGCGCCTGGCGGCTTTGGGGCCCAGATGAGTGCAGTCAGTGGGCCCCTCCAATGGTTTGGAGTCCGGTTGGAGCCGAATCGGTGGTTTGGAGCCGAATCGGCTGCATGAACGCAATGTCACGAACGTGCTCAGCCATCCACACTCGCAACTTCTGCGCCGTGTCAGCCGTTCCAGGAATCCCCATGTTCTGTCACAGCTTCAAGCCATCAAGAAGCGCTGAAGCGAAGTGAGAACTCACCCTGATTGCGTTGGCGGCAGAATTCAGCAACTTCTCCGCTTCGCCGCACAGAACATCAGCTGTGGTTTTGCAGAGAGCCGCCATGTCACAAGCACGCATGCCTTTTGCAAAGTTGCGGCATGACCTGGCAAGCATCTGTGAGTTTGTCAGCTGTGGGGTTTGGAGGTGTGGAGCTTGGGTTTCCGATTTACCATCCAAAAAGCAGGGGTCCAAATCCCCACCAATCCAAACCACAGGGATACCTGAAACAGGGTTCCCTATGTGTCCATTCAAAAGATTACCCCTGCCAACTCAAATGAAACAGGTCTTGCTTAACACCACCAAAATATTACGTGTTTGGTTTTACCATGGTCGTACAGGCACCATTTTTTTTGACAAACAACAGCAGCACCAGCTTCTAAAATCGCCCACGGGTCTTTGGCGCCCGATGGGTCTGACAAGAAGGCCCCAACAAAAACCATCAGAATGGACCGGGCATAGGCGACTCAAAGCTTCCTTCCCAAGCGATGGTTCAAACCAAGTTCAAACACGCCAAAACGAAGCTTGGGGTCTGGGTGTGGTTTAACTGGTCAAAGGGAAACCACATTTTGGGAGACAAGCCCGCATGAGTAGGAAACAAAAGTGCTTTGGCTCTGCAATGGACTTCATGTGAAGCTTTATGCAGCCGCCAAACATGTTTGAGGTGGGTCACGAAAATTCAGAGCCGTTTGAACAGTTCCCAGAGCTGACTTTGGCTCTACCTACATAATTCATAATCATACACCTCTTTTCATGTAGGCCTTGTTGTAATTCGCATTTACGGGACCCAGAGATGACGGGCTTCTTGTTCAATGCATACATATGTATAACACTATATCCACATATACATATGGTATTGAGGTATTTATGTTTGTAAGTTGGTGTATTGGGTTGTCGTGTGCTTAATGCATGTATGTAACTATGTATTCAGTGTTGGTGGTTTCAGTTTAGCCAGGTACATGCAAAGCTTCTCCAAATCCAGATGCAGCAAGTATGTGTGCAAGAATCAGCGCATGAGCCGCGCTCAACATTGAGCAAGTCTCCCTCACAAATGTCCCTTTGGTGAGTGCACCCCATGCCTGTTCCTTTTCCTGCAATAGACAACTTACAAGTAAGTGGCTTTTTGCAGAAATCGATAGCGCTGGCAGATTATCTGAAACAACCAGGGAAACCAGTGCCTATGTTCAAACAAACCAACCTAAGGCCACCTATGTAGACCATTGGAGAAACCATGTCGACAGCTGACTCCCCGAAAAGTCAAGGGGACCAGCCATTTTTAGAGGATCCTTGTTGCTTTCCCCTGCGGTTCTAGACAGTTGGCCCATTTTTAGGATCCTTCCAGAAACCAATCCGATCGGACAAGGTCTCAAAATGAGGTTCCAAAACCCAGCCTGATGGACTTGGCTCGGGCGAATCACCAGCTGCGGATGCTCAGTTCTAAGTATCTTCCCAAGCAGCGAGGTGAATGATCTCAACCTGCTGCTTGAAAACGCCAGCCTCTTCAAAACAGTGACAAGGAACTGGAAAGGGGCTGACTCCCATGATACCAGTGCTCCCACACGAATAGAAACGGGGTATGAATCACCTGTACTTTACTTGGGGACCCTGTGGTGGACTTCACCTATGTCCAATGATCGTGTGTTTTTTATTGAAATTCATAGCCATATATCAGGGAGGCTTACCAATGGCCTATTGTTTCACACCATTCAAGGCCCATAACGGTGCATTTCCAAGGAGTGAGCCCTCAAGTCGGCAACTCCAGCCTCCAGTGACATTGCTCCGGCCTTGGATTTGTACTGGCGGCGAGCAAGATCTTTAGGATGGTCAACATGCTACCAGTAGCACTACTTAGATGGTCCGGGAGTGAGCCACTCACTTTATCCGCTGAAAACTCCTTGTAATTTGTTACAGCTAGCATTATTAACCAGGCAGGCAGGCAGGCAGGCAGGCAGGCAAGCAAGCAAGCAAGCAATCAAGCAGCCAGGCAGACAAACAAACAAACAAACAGAGAGACACAAAGGCAAAGAAACAAAGAAACAAACAACCAACAACCCACCAAACAAGAAAGCGCAACACAAAAGCAGCTATAACAAACAACAACACCCTGCAGAAAACAACCAGTAACAGGACCCGTGGCTACATTCATTGATTACCCCTGTGAACAAATGTCATTCATGGATAATTTTGCATCGTTTGCCAAAAGACACGGGAATATTCTGTGATTTGGTCCTTGCTGGCACTAAGAATGACCTCACGTAATCTGTAAAACCAAGCCTATTTTATTGTCAGTTGCCGTTTTTTTTTTTTTTTCTCTCTCTTTCTTTTTTCTCGAAATAGGGGAGATATGTCTCCTTTTGGATTCTTTTTAAATCCACCGTAAAAAGAGAACCCTCAAAGAGAAAGGCAGACCCACAATGATGGTTTGGTGACATGGTTCGAAATGCGTGGCATGGCAAGGCGGATCTGTCTCAAACTAGGACCCCTCCCTTTCGGATGGGAAACCACGGAAATTTCTCAAAAGGAAGCCAACCGCCTTCTCAACCGGTACGACAGGAACACCAAGAAACGCACACCTCCAGGGCCCTGGATCCGGAGCAACAGCCGTTCCGCCCAAGGCACACTTCTGGCCGAAGGCGGCGCTTTGGCCTGGCAGGGGGCAAGTGTTAGACCAAGCCTCGTAGCGATTGATGCTTTCCGGCGAGGGCATGGGCGAATTGGGTCGCCCCCTTACTTGGGCGGCCCCAACAGACCCATCTTCAAACAAAGCTATGCTTCGGGGGGCCAGTACTTTGAGACAAACACATTTGCCACCCATCAAGCTGATGAACACCGCAATTCACCAGAAATTGGAACTAGCGCCTTTCACCTTTGGTGTGAATCTGCTGCGCAACTTTGCGCCAAACACCGCATGAAGGAAGACAACTGAAGGGTATAAGGTTGATCAACCTGAGCCTTTCAAGGAAAGGCAAGAGAACCTGCACCCTGGATGAAGGTGGCAACACTGCCTTGTCCAAGAAGACCACACGTGCAAAGATCCGGAAATGCACGGCGGATTGCAACGGGAGGTTGGAAACAAAGCTAGAAGTATCCGGACGAAACACGGTGGCTTGCTTCGCTTATTGAGGACCTGTTTGGCATACCTAAGAGAAATCGTTCAGTTTTAGGGGGCTGTCCAATGGATTCGTCCAACAAGGTAATCAAAACGGACGCTTCCAGACTGAAACGCGGGCGGAATCCCGTAGCAAGGGGAGCCATGATAATAGCCTAGATGGTCGCTAGGCTGCCATAGTCAATGGCTGCCTTCTCGCCTGCGGCAAGGAGCCATTCTGCAGGTTCTCAGCTGAGTGGGCCCGATGCGACCTTTCCTCGTCTGGCAAGCTGAGTGAACCAACACCTTTGCAACGCCCGCGAAGCTTTCGCAGCGCAGCCAATATCGGGCACTTCCCAAGCGCCGATGGTGGTAGCTCGCACCGAGTTGGATCCTTTTGAGATGGTTTCAAAGGCAAATCATGCACGAAACCAAGCTGAGTAGGTTTCCAGCACCAGCAAACCTTGAGGGGGGCATATCAACAAGGCTGACTGGGATGAGCTCTAATCAGCAGGTGTACCAACCTGGCCGGTTGTGCCCCAATATACAACAGCAACCCCACCTTTGGAGGTGTCTCCAGCAATGTAAAAAGGACAGCACGCCACAGAGAACATAGTCCCACTTACTGAACACCCATACAGCGCATACATAAACATATACCCTATACCATATACCACACACCATACACCATGTACCATGTACATATACGTATGCATATACATTTGCCGATACATATGGGAAAACACATACACAATCATGTACACATGCACAGACATACAGGTATATCTATGCATATTTCGAGGCCCAGAATCCACCCAGTGCCTGCCCTCGGTATCCACCCCACTCCATGCACTTCCCGTGTACAAAAGGAACGGCTGCGAAGGCATTGGGAAGTAACCCGCGTTCAGATCCCAGGCCGTGGCCTCCAGATCCCGCGCGACCCGCTGCCTCTCTTCCAACCTCAGCTCGTTGCGGGCCGCCTCCGACCGAAATTCGTCTGGGGGAAACAAGTCTGGCGTACCTCCAACTTGAATCCACTTCCACCTTCAGGAGGCATTCATTCATAGAACAAGAGTCCAAGCAGCCTTTGAGATCCTCTGAGGCTGTTTTACTTAGAGCCTTTGGGTAGGAAGTCTTCAAAGTACAATCATGGTCCAGGCCATGGTCATGGTTGCCTGAATAACTTGATTGTGAGGTCTAAACTTATACACATCATACACAGGCTGACGACCACTCCGTTAAAATTTGCCCGACCGACTATGTTGGTCATGGCACAAGTGAAACCAGCCAGCATTCAGATGGAACGAGCCTAAACAAAGTATCAAACAAAGGAGATATAATCAAACTCCGACCGTATGATTGAACAGAAAGGAGTCCTCAAACACAATATCCATTGCATAGGCCACTTTGTTTTCCTGTCTGAGCAAAAGACTTCGTAAGCCTGCTGCCCTTGAGGTTTACTGTTGGTTTCCTTTCAAGCCAACTCCTAAAACGGCACCATCAAACAACAACACTTATTCACCCAATCTCATGTGTGAAAAAGAGCAATGCACGCAAGTCAAAGAAGTCGACCCAACATATTGTATGGCAAAAAGCCAGGCGAATATCCAATCCTATTCTTGTGGGGTTCCCGTGGTAGCCTTCACCAATTCAGATTTGGATTGTGCTCACGCACGCGATCGTTGAGCAAATCAGACCCATCAACTGGGCTGCACTCCACCATTGTAGTGGATGGGCCATTTGATCTCAGATTGCTCCCCTGAAAATGAATAGAAGCAACCTCAAAAGACACCACCAAAAGGAGCTTCTACTTTAATAGGAGCTTGTCAGATTTCCATGTGTTTATCAGTTCCAGCAAGACAGGGTGCAACCATCGCTGACGGAAGCTCCGGGAAGTCCCTCAACGTTGCTGCAGAGCTGACGGAAGATCAGCCATGACCATTGGGAACTAGCCGGAACTCAGCCAAGCTTCCACCGTATTTGCTTCACTGAGCAGCCCGGTTCAATTGTTGCAGCCAGGCAGCATCTGCCTCACATCTGTCAGAGCATACCTTGTGTGCTGATGCAACATGTCGAAAAGGAGGCAGGAAACATCAAACCACATCTCCAACCAAGGGGTGTATTGTTTAGGCAACATGTCCAGGGCTATCTAGCACTAACAACACGTGCAACAAGATTGCTTCAAAAATAAGAATCAAAACATCACAATGAATGGTCCCACCACGTTCGCATGGAGTGGCCCTGCCACATAAAGCAGCCCTTTTGACTTGAACTTCCCAAAGAGTCGGTTGGGAGTTTCCACGATAGAGATTGCAGCCCTCCCCTTCGCGAACCATCAGTTCTTTGGATTGAAGGGCGACCCTCGGCCAGGGGGATTGACGCAAGGGTGGGGTGGCCATTCCCTTCATCTGGCCGTGCTGGCCTTCAGCACTCGTGCTCTTCAGGTTGGCCGTGTTTCTACATACATGAGACTTATTTGGGTCTGTCTCAAAACAGTGGAAGTTTGTTTGGACGGTTTTGAAGGGAAACCAAAAGGAAACCAACCACTTGGAGGGGCTACTAACTCTGAGAAAAGCCACGAATGGGTCCCCCGCAGTTCCACGCGATGGGCATGGTGTTAATGCCCAATCACATTGGTTTAGCATTGGCCACTGTCCGGAAGCTCGGACAATAATCCAAAAATGTTACCAGCCTCAAAGTCGCTGTCATTTGCTGGGGAAAATGCAGGGGAACCCAGCAAATGCACACGTAAGCAACAAATGCCATCGGTGCAATGCGCTGCCAGCATCATGAAGGGTCGGGGCAACATCCTAACAAGCTGGCTGACTCAAACAGTGCCAGTCTCCGGAACTTTCAAACACGCGTCGACGTGTTTGAACAACATCGTCAATGTGACTTGCCTTTCAAGGTCATGGATCACGTTTTTTTTTTTTTTAAATAAAAAAATGGGGGGGCTATCAGATGTTCAACCCTGAATAAGGCTAAATGACAAATTATCCTTGGCTTATCCTTGGCTTATGGGAGAAAGGGTCCAAGAAGACCGACTTGCTCTGGACACGTTCCCTTTTGGTCTTCCCTGGCACCGCCAACGTGCCGAGGCTCAAGGGACAGGCCGAGGCACGGATAGCTTTGAGCCACTTCCGCCGAGTACTGGCGCCATTCCGCGGCCAGCTCCTGCGGATGGAAAACGCGCGCGGCGGCGCTCGGGGAAACCGTGGGCCCGTCCGTCTTTTCATGGATGGCCGATCTCGTTTTGCTGCTGGGACACCCAAGCCAGTAGATGGTTCGGGTTTCATGGGACGAACCACCGACTTCTTTTCGACCCAAAGCATGCGTGTCCTTTTGCCATTTGGGTGAGAACTTGGCATCCAACTGGGAATCCGTCACTTGTGGGCCCAAAAAACCTGCAAACTCTACAATTCCAAGCTCTGAAATAAAGGATCCCTGTGTTTCTGCACCTAAATCACACGATCGGGTCTCACCACAAACCTGCCTTGAACCTCCCACTCTGGCTATCGGAAATCTCTGCAGTGCCTCCCATGAAACTCAAAAAAACGGCTCCATTTCCCAAGGATTTTCCAAGGGATATTCCTCCAAGCAATATTTTCTTATAGTCTTATTGGGCTCGTCAATTCGCAGGGGAGCACATGGCCTTCGAGCAGAGCACTGGCCCGCAAAGCTGTGGCTAACATGGAGACAGCTCCATT
Organism: Effrenium voratum; assembly: GCA_963377175.1. Lineage (NCBI taxonomy): Eukaryota > Dinophyceae > Suessiales > Symbiodiniaceae > Effrenium > Effrenium voratum. The sequence continues at coordinate 621,524 of CAUJNA010003661.1, read as the reverse complement.
CTCCATGAGACTCAGGTATGTCCACATCAGCCGGGAACCCCTGGAGTACGACAATTCGCGACAAGTTCCACACAAGTTGGGGACACCCCCCGCATAGTTAACGACGTATTCAAACGAACCCTACAAGAAATATAATAATAATCGTCAGAATCATAACAGGCCTAATGCTATCCACTTTCAAGGTCAAACAGTGACACAACATGCGATTTGTCACAACCAGCCTGACCCTTGAAACACATTTTGCCCAGGTTCCACAAGAATGGAAGCCGCGTGTGGCACTTATACAAGGGGCAACATGCTTTTCCCCAATTCAAACTCATTAAAGACATTGGAACATCAGTGCCACCCCAAAAGGGTTTGCAAAGGTTAGTCTAATCCCATCTGCCCGCCCCTTGTGACCACATCCGTGCCCTGATTCAAGTAGAACCGTCCAACCAGAGCCTCGAGAAAGCGCTCGGCTGGGTGAACCTCCAGAATCCCAGCGGACTTCCTGCGAACACATCCGCTCGAGGCGGCAAAAAAAGCGGAGGTGAACCAACAAGTTGTTTGAAATAGTGCTTTTCAGGGCTGTGGGAAATGACCACGGTGATACAACAAAAGGGCTTCCCAAAGACTACAGAAACCCCCCGTATAAAGGCGGAAGATTCCCTTGTATCACAGAAGTGGGGATAGACCTCTTGATCCCACAACCCTGGCAGTGCTTTTTGTTCGACTTAAAAATGCGTTGAAGTATCAAACTCTTCCGCGAAGCTTCCGCATTGTGAAGGGTAATTACCTTCCGCGAGCGTCTTGTTGCATAAGTTTATACAAGTGCTTCTACTGGCCTGCCGCAGGCAAGTTGCCTCTGGAAACTAAGGAAAGCAGCTTCCGCGAGGGAACTCGTGTGCACGATTTGCTAGTAAACGTGCTTGGCAACAACCACCCAAGCGAAATCAAACTACTATGCGCAACTCAACAACGTCCCTTCCGCGGACTTCCGCAAGCTTCCGCGAGAAAAACAGCTTCCGCCAACCTTCCCTTGCAGTGGGGCGCTACCTTTGTTGATGATATGTCAACATCTATACATGTGTGCTTGAGCAGTATTAAACAACAGTCACTCAAATGTGTAATAATATGTATACATTACAATGCTAGACACAACAAGAGTATATAAACATGATAACAAAATTGGTATAATCATAAAGAGGAAAAAACCAATAGTATATCATTGTTATAAGACACTGCACAGGATCACGCTGACTCTGCCTCCTTCCATGGCTGTTTCAGTGATTTGGTAAGTCATCCCAGGCTTCAAGGGTTCTGAACATAGACGTTCCCTTCGGTAAAAGTAGACGGCCCTGGTACATGGAATAAAACCCGTCTAAACCCGTGCCATCTGGCTGCGGGTCAAAAATGGGTACCCAAAATGGAACCTGGTAAATGGAACCAAGGACTAATACCTCGGTCACCTTGTGGTGAAAATTTTGACCCATACCCATCCATCTTGAAAAAAAAAACATGACACCTATGGTCATGAAGACCCACTGACCACTGCCCTCCCCGAATTTTCCCCCGCGCCTCCGCGCCGCCTCGGCGGCCGCGCGGCAGAGCGGCGCCGAAAGGCCGTGCAGAGCCAGCAGCGTTCGGCCTACGAAGGTGGCGCCGAGGTCCTCGCAGGGCTCAAAGGGGCCAAACAAAAATCTAACTTGAGGCTCCTTAGAAGTTCCCTTTGAAAACCCATCCGTGTTTACCGGAATCTGCTTGTGGGAAAAGACTCCCCTTTTTGGGCGGCAAACAAAATGCAGGGTATTTGTATAGCGCTTGCTGCCTGTTTGCTTGACGGTGTGTCAAATGCTGTGCTTTCTCATTGCTGGTCTCCTGTGGTGTCCTTTAAACAAGGTCTTAAGCTCCTTGGTGCGATTGCTGTCCCTTGGTGTTTGGCCTTCAAACACCGTTTCTTCAAAAAGCCTTCAAACACCGTTTCTTCAAAAACTGTTCAACTCCATACTCCTTTTGACGCCTTCCGTGTCAACCTCTTCCCGACTTTGGTCCTCCCCCAAAGTTGTGGCCGTCGGCAAGTTGTCCAGCATCTCCTCCAACTCCGCTGGCCTCCGGACTTGTCTACCGCTAAAACGAGCTTCAGGTAAACAGGTCCAGAAGCTGAAGTTCAACAGGTCCGTGGGAACCTGACACCGATCAACCAATGCCACGAATTAGTACGCCAAGGGGCTGAATGTTTTTTGACAAACCCGTCTTTCAAACGGGCCGAAACCGAATGGCCAGCGTGATGTCAGCATCCTATCAACATGAACCTCCGGGATGGAAAGCTTAAACTCCGAAAGCCTACATTCCCCACATTGGATATAAAGCTCTTGTTCTCCCAGGTTCCCACTTCAAAAGGCTCCCCAAGACACATGTATGTTCCGATCCAAAGAGAGCACCAACTTTGACTATACTTTGACCCACCCCCCTCCCAATAGCCAACAGAACGCAACCAGGCAAAAAGAGCCACAGTCATCTTAAGTCCAAAAGTGGACTTAGACACTTGTTGGGCTGCCCCAAGGGCACTTTTCGAATCTAAAACTGGCTGTGTCCAGGATCTTCGAGTGGTCAGTTTTCGGGGGCTTGGAGGCTCGCGTGCAGGCGATCCGTTTGGTGATGCTAGGGGTGTTGCTGTTTTTTTCATATTTTCACTTGTCGAGTCTCAACTACAAGTGAGTCATAATCAAAACCTGGTACTAAAATGGTCCACCCAGAACCATGTAAAGAATTAATTAAGAAGCAGCTATTTGTGGTTGGGATGATTGTGCCTTACTAACCTTCATCCAGGTTTTGATTGTGGCTCAAGTGGTCCTGCTGGTGATGCTGGCGATGTTGCTGCTGTCTCTTATGTTCCGTTCTAGAGAGGATTAAAAAGTGACGTTAGGCGCTTGTTGGGAGGCTTCTTGAGTGGTCCGCTTTCCGGGGCTTCGAAGCTCGCTTGCAAGCGATCCATTTGGTCATGCAACGAATCCAGGCGGTTTGTTGAACAACCGCATCTTCTGATCAGATATGATGGAATCTGCTCTCGAGATGTCGCGCAATTTTGCCACTGCTCTCCAGTTCTCGGGGAAGGTTTGATCGCCGAGCAAACCTCCAACACAACTTGTGAGCGGAAAATCAGATTCGGCGCAGACCTGCCTCTGGAGGTTGCTTGACAAGCGGCTGGCCAGATACCATGGTATAGATTTCCGAGTGGGCTTGCAATCAACCGCTTGCAGTGTTGGGGAGCACCGAACAGACTTCTTGCCGGGCTCATGACTCACACTGGGGAAAGTCAACATGAGGACATCTCTCAGCAGGTCAAGGCGCAGGCTGAAAACAAGTGCAATCTTCCATCTGCAGCAGAGCGCCTTTCAGTCATACTGTCCAACATGAAGGACGCTCCCTTGCAAATTCATACAAAGTCAGAACCAATGGCTCCAGAATTCAAGTTTCCTAGAAGCTTCTGAGAATGGTTTACAGAAGTTCATAGAAGTGCTTTGAGAACCATTCTAGTGGGGAGGGGTATTGCTTAGCCCGAGGCCCTAGTTGAACCAAATCCTTTGGAGGCTGAACTGGCACGGCCTCTTCAAGTCATGATGATGCCCACAATCGAAATTGACCAGACAAACTGCACGTGTGATGGACAATTGTGCGGAAACATGGATCTCAACACGCGGAACCTCTGATTCATCTTCTACGAATCCAAAGTGGACATCATCAAACAGAGAAACTCTGCTCACACGTAGCTGGGTCCTGCGCAGCAATGATGGCCTGCAGATTTAACATGGCTTCACGGATCTCGCTCCGTTCCTGGCACTCACACATATCCACAAGCTGCCTGAACTGCATTCTTGCCAAGCAACGGTTCAAGACTTGAACGTTGATCCTCATCCCAGGCCTTGCTTCGCTGGGGAGAGAGATCAAATGCGCCTCGAGCAAGGCGATCACCTCTTGTGCTGGAAGCTTCTTGGCGAGCAAGTGAGGCAGTACCAAAGCTAGGACATCTGCTTCGCCCAACCTGTTGATTGCATCCCGCTGATTCCTGCTCAATCGCGTTCTGTTGCTATGGCTACAGTGACAAAAGCTGCAGGCAGACTCTGCAGAACAGGAGCCGTGCCTCATGAGGATGCAAGGTTGGTGGCAAAGCTGTGGGTGACCAAAGCTTCCGACTGAAAGCTTCGCTTTGCTCGTGCGATCGGGTGACTCATGGGTCATTGAAAAACACTGGCTCTCAAAAGGCCTAAGGATTGACATGTTTGAGCCAAAATGGGCTCTGATGGAACACATGCACTTACAAGTGGGAATGTGTCAACACCATGAACCCGTGAAAATGGTTGGGATCTTGTCAGATCCACTTAAAAAGACCACTTGCCTAAGCAGCTGAAGCCATAGACGCATGTCGCAACCTTTTCGGACCTGGTTGGCCAACATTGCAAAACCGATGTCAAATTCGCTCGAATCGCCAGCAAGAAGCATGGGTCGCAAATCCAGCCCTCGTGAAACACCGACCGACGCCGCCAAAGTTTCCTTCGGAGCCCCACTCTAAGGCCCCAGGGTTGATTGGCCGATGGCTGAAACGAAAGCCCGCAGCAAAAGCCATTTCAAGGTATGAAAAACAAATATATACCCTCCACATATTTAGTGTTCTTGCTTAAGTTATACATATATATATATATGATCGTACATAGATACACAAACATTTGTAGGGGGGCTCGTGTTGATGGCACATGACCTAATTGGACATAAGATGGTATTCGAGGGGCCCAACATGGTTTTGTTGATCAATGTGGCCACCGCTCGAGCCACCAGTTTTTGCGCCATTCATACGGCCCCGCCCTCTGGCCACCAGCCTCTACTGCCTGGGAGAACAAGGAAAAGGGAAGGAAAGCAATCCGAATTCGCTCCCGAGTACTAAAAAGGGTCGCCCTGCATGAAGCATTGGAGGAACAAATATGTAAATGGACCCCTGGCACGGACAAATGACATGCACAAGCTCAGCCGGGGACAAGGCAGACAGGGCACCCGAAATCGCTCCCACATGCTGCAATGGCGCGTGAACTGTAGAAAACACGTCTATTTACTCGAGTCTAAATGGCCTGGCACGGTAACATGGCACACGCGCACCTCAAAAACGGGTCTTGAACGAGGCGAACCGCATAACGTGCGTAACCATGGATGCAACCAAAGCAGCAACCAAGCCGTTCACCTGTTCAAAATCCCAATTGTCCAATGTTCAATAAACATGCTGAGATGATGTTGACCACACACACACACAAACCACTGCATCCAAGAGAAATAGGACTGCATAAATTATGCAGTTGCTCTAACCAGTCTTCCTTTGGCCGTGGTTTGGGGTTCCTAGAGACTCTCGTGGATACACCTATAGCGCTATCCAGTTCGGGGGTGCGTGGTTCACCAAGCTATTTGCTGGTTGCCACCATCGTGGTTTCGTTGTGGAGTACTTGCATCACCCACCCTTGGGTTCAGACCCATGTGTTGGGGGTCACCTTGACTCCGTTCTGCACGGTGTGCTTGACCACGCCTTGTCAGGAAGTGAAAGAAGGCGTCCATGGCGCTGGACAGCAGCACGAAGAAGGACAACGTGCTGAGGCTCCTGCGGTTCCAGCTGCCCAGAGCCTAGTGGCTCCGGAAGAAAAAGGTAGCCTCTCCACTAACATGGAACTCACCAGAAAGTCCAGTTTCAAGCAAAAGGGTCTTCCAGCACCCCGAAACCTCAGGTTCAATGTCAGTGGACAGGGGTGCAACCTTGCACTTTCGGAGGACCGGTGCACCGAAGAGGGAAAGCGGGTGCCACTGAACTGGGGAAACCCTTCAAAGTGGTCTTGCCATGTGCAGCCATCCACGTACTCCTGGCCCAATCACGCCCGCGCTGAAGGGAGGAAAAAGGCTATCTGAGGTGCTTGATATATAATTGCATCCTGTAAGATTCTTCCCACGGGTGGCTCCTCAAACCTTCAAAAGTTCGAACAAGCGCCGAAAAGCCCTGACACGTGCAAATCAATGGCTCGACTTTTGAGATTGGTCTTTCCAAGAGACGTTGGAATGCGGACCATCCATCATATCTCTTCAGGGCTCGAAAACCCTTAGTCCAGCGACCCATCGACAAACTTTGTGCACCATAGACAAATTAAGCATGCTTCCCGGAAGGACATGGGGAGATGAGTGAGGGCCCTAGGTGTTGGGCACTTTGAGTCGCCAATGTCCGTCCCAAATGGATCATACGGACATTTGGACCGAACCTCGTATGGTGTTGATCTTTCACCAACCTGTGTTGAGGAATCTCCTGAGGAAACTCTTATAACAAAGGGTCTCCGGTTGATTTCGGGGGGAATAGCACACCATGTTTGGTCGAACTTAAAAAGGAACCTCCACAGACAAAAAAACAAAACACCCCAGGCCGGGCTTAATGCATGAATCCCCACGCCCTCCTGGGTTCAATTGCTGGAAACCCAACCTCCCCCCCCCCCCGCCCGCGCAGAAACCCGCAAGCGGTCGGTGCCAATGCATCCGGTCCTTGCCCCCGTGCTGTTCGAGGAGAACTTGAAGACGAAGCGCCGACAGTCGCCGTCCACCCAAAAGCCTCGCGGCAGCTGAATCGCCGGAGCCCAGCTTCGGCTTAGGACTGGACCATCCGTCTGCACGGACGGTCCAAAGAGGCGTGTCGAAATAGGTTTAACCTGATTTAACCACGAAATACCAAAAAAGGCTGTTGACTGATGATGGCTTCTTGTGGATTCACTTGAACAAGGCCAAATACATAACAACACCTTCCCACACGGGTTTCACCTCACCTCAGACCTCTCACACATGTTCGAGAACAACTAAACCATCGGCAATGGACGTGGAATCCTCTGCGGCTGCCATGCGAATCACTGCCAACACCTTCCAACTGCCTAGCTGCAAAGTATGTGTCTGGTGATTTTGACTGATCAAGCAAGCAATCAAGCCAGCCAGCCAGCAAGCCAGCACGCAAACAAGCAAGCAAGCAAGCAAGCAAGCAAGCAAGCAAGCAAGCAAGCAAGCAAGCAAGCAAGCAAGCAAGCAAGCAAGCAAGCAAGCAAGCAAGCAAGCAAGCAAGCAAGCAACAAATAAATAGAAAAGCAAAACAACACAACACAAACCAACACGAAACAATACAAAACATCACAATCAAATCAAACAAACGAAGAAACAAGCCAACTCCAGAACCGTGTAAATGCTAGAAAGACTGGATAGGCAGTTTCCAAAGCAGGGGATCCCTCCCAAATGTTGTTCGAGAATACCAAGATAATATCTTAGAAGAACCCCTTTTGACACTGATTGACAATAGTTGTTGATTGGCGCTTTACTTGCGATACTTTGGGCATCAACCGCTCGGGCTCGAAAAGAAAAACAAAACACACAAAACAAGATATCTACTTCGCCAACGAAGCATCCTTTGCCGGTTCCCCCCCCCATTTGCGGAGAAGCCCTTCCGAAACACCAAAGCCAGGCTGTCACGTGGGCTCCCTTGGCTCACAGAAGGGCCCTCCACTGGCCATAGTCCGAGTCGATCGCTGAGACCAGCCGGGGGTGCGGGCGCCTTTTGGGGAGTCTGAGTCGACTTTGAAGCCCTCCAAAAGCTCAGCCCAAAGGAAGCAACCGGCGATCACCTTTTGGGGTCACTAAAAATGGACCCAAAACGGAAAAACCGAAAGGTAGAAGAGGTCGATTCGCTTTTCACAGAGAAAGAGATTGGGGGCTGGGGCCTCGCAGGCGTTGAAGCTGCAACACGCCGTCCAGCGCTTTGTGGGGCGAATGGTCCCAGCCTCGCGCTCTGAGAGACTCACGGGGATTGGAGTTGGGGAGCGAAACATGGCTTTGCTTGGGGGGTAGTTCCCCCGTCTTTTCAAACTGGTGCTGCCTTTTGGGTTGTGGGGTGTGCTGGAAAGGATCCCTGAATGGTGAACATGTCCCTAGATCTGTGTCCAAATACGATGTGGAAACCACAAAGTTCGATAGGCTCGCATAAAAGAGGCTTGTGGAAAGTGAGGGCCCCCCAAAACAGGCGACTCGTTTCAAAGGATATTAAAAAAGAGCACCCTCAACAATATGCAAGACCCCAACAAAAATTAAGAGAGATGCTGAGAGCTTGAAGTGTGCCAGTGAAAAAAGCAATCGTTGCTACGCTAAATCATCCAACAAATATAACATCTAACATCTACCAACGTGGTAATTTCAATTATGCAAAATCTGGGCGGCATGTCTCGTTTATGTTTTTTTTCTTTTTTTCGACTCAAAGCACCCCACTCCCTCATGGAAGCTGTTGTTGGAAAGAGGGTAGCCAAGAAATCTGGACAAATCTCTAAATAATGACAAAACATGGAAACTCTGCACTGGACAAACCAATATATTTGCACACACCTCATCTTATCTCGGCATAGCCCTCCCTCAGAACGCCTCCGTGGAGGTCCAGTCCTTGAAATGAGGAAGCCAATCATTTCACTTTTGGGTCTACCAATCATGTGGCTGTGGGTCAAAACCAATGGTACCATTTTGAGGTAGGTGCACCACCCATGAAAGAACCTATTTTAGTGGGGATTGGGATGTTCGCTGGGAGTACGGGATTTTGACCCATGGCCATATTATCATAAAGGTCTAACTTGCCCATCCTATCATTTCTACTAAACCGAGGAGTAAACCCTTCACCTCAGTTGTTCAGTGACCCTGGGAAAAATTGGGAACCCTTTTTGGGGAAGACCATTTTTGGTGGGGCAGCCACCCAAAAAAAAGTGGGTCACATAAACTGAGGCAACCAGGGCATCGGGCGCTGGGGTTTTCTCCGCGCTTGGGTGCCCGGCCGAGGCACTTCACCAGCACTTGGCATGGCAGCTCCCGCAAACCGCTCGCCTGCGAATCGAACGAACTGTGGTCAACCCGTGGGAAGGATCCGTCTCGAGGGTCATTCTACTTCGTGCTATTTCAAGGGAACTGCATTTCAATTTCTCCAAAAAAACGTGGTATCATAACTGCACCATGGAAAAATAAAGAAAAAGAACCTCTTGGAAAAACAAACCAAACTGCAATGCTTGACCCTTGCACAAGGCAAAATCAATTGTCCCGGAAACGTCAAGCCCACTCACTCGGACCCGAAGGGCAATGAGCTTCAGGAAGTGTGGCCCAGGTGGACACGGCAATCAAAGGGATCCTTGGGTCCAAAACTCGAACTCTCCTAAGAGGCCGCCTCAGTTGCTGATACATGGGCTCGTAAACCTGCTCAGCCATACTTTGATAAGGGTATAACTAGTCGTAACCGTAACCCCTTTGACCAAATCGAGACGGCCGAGCCCTGCCGCTCCCCAAACCCCATCCTTGTCATGGTTTTCTAGACACCCTATTGCTATTGGATGGGATGACCCAACTCACGTCGCCTCAGCCACCTGCACAGCGGCGGGCAGCACGCGCTGCACATCGCCCACCACCACCTGCGCGTTGCAGCACCCTTTGCATGACCTGTTGGTTGCTATGTACTGGCGACTTTCCTGTGATGCTTGGAAAGTGTTGGGTTGGACCCGGGGGCCGCCACTTGACTCGACCCTCCCAGTTGAAAAGCACACGCATGCTTTTATCAGGCTACTTGTGCCCAAAGAAGCAGGGGGAGCAGTCCAGCGGTTCCCCCTTCCTCCACTGGCTACCCGTCGCCTCCAGCACGCCCATAGCCTGGCCGAAAACAAAAACGGAGTGGAGCAGAAAGCATGCGCCGCCGGATGGTGTGGCTGTGGGGTTGGAAACCTTTGTGGCTGGTTGATCCTTTGATAAACATTACACTCTAGTCCGGGAGGTATGTCATCAATTCCTCAAAATCCAGAAACAACTGAAAGTTTGAGGGCAGGGGTGAAAACTGCAAAAAACACAAAAACACCGAATGCGTAATAAACCTACCCCGGCATTTGGACTTGGACGACATTGTCAACTGGAGCTGAGGCCACATTTGGCACCAAAGCCAGTCACATACAAAACGCACATAAACGACAAAACAAACATATATATATATACATATATATATATATATATAAACAACAATATAATCTTCACCTGCAGAGAGCAAGAGATTCGGCCAAGTCCCTGGATATTTTTCTGGAGCTTGTTTCTTAGGAGGAGGACTGATCTTTGTAAGTTATTATACTGGAAATGAGAACCTGAAACGAGAACCGCACCTGCAAGCAACCTTCATCCTGGGTCGGTCGCGAACTCCCTGATGTCCCGATTCAGTTTGCCCGGAGCACGACTCTAAGTGCCCAAAGTGAGGTGCAAGACAAAAGGAAGGAGAACTGACAGCGGGACTTTGCGTCATATAGCTTGTTCAATCTACATGTATATATATATATATACATACATATATATATATATAGATAGATAGATACATATATGGTACCCCCCCATGGACCCTGGTTTGGTGCATTTGACCTGTATTTTCCAATGCTTTATGCCTTTGTGTTGCTTCTTGGATTTTGTGTCACAATTAGGTGGGTGCCATTATGCCATTTGTATTTATGGTATGCATGCATGCATACAGATGAGATAAAAGCAATGACATCAGCATCTGCAATCTGAAAGAATTTAAATGCATCCAAGAGTATAAGAACAACTCAGAAATGGATTTTTCAACTTCAGGATTCAAGATTCAATAATCCGAGAAACTATTTTCTGGGAATCTTGAATCTTGAATCCCGGAATTGTTAAAAACTTAAAAATTCGGGGTTGTCACCATACTCTCGGTGTTCAATAAGATTCTCGGAAAAGTTTTCCGTGACATGTGTCAAACTCGAATCTTCAATCCAGTGGCAAAATACGTTCGAGGTGTTAGAACAACTTGAACATTGTTAGGGGTTGACCAGGCCAGATGATTCTCAGGAAAGTTGTTGTTTGTGCGCTCCTCAATATTGAATCCTCAAGCCAGTGGTAAAGCACTTTCAAGTGTTGGAAGAACTTGAATGTTGTTTGGGCTTGGCCAGGATTGACAATTCTCAGGAAAGTTTTCTGTGCAATATTCAATCTTGAATCTTCCATCCAGTGGAAAAATATGTTCAAGTGCTTAGCGATCCAGTGGAACCACTTTCAAGTTATTAGTTAGACAAACTTTTAAGTGCTTTTGGTGAGCTTCATTTCAGCCATGCTCATGTTGACCCTTTTCCAGGAGGTAACAAAGGTAGGTGTAATGCTCAAAAGCACTGTATGTACCAGAATCTTAGGCAGAGGCGCAGGATCATTAGGGGCACTATATATATCCGCCGACATGTTGGACATAAGAAATGCTCCTTACCTCTTTACCTCTAACCCCTCCCCTTACCCCCCCCCATTTCAAACTATTGCGGGGGGGGCGGGGGGTCCACGTACCACGCGGTGATTCGAAGACGCTTCACTATTCATTGTGCGGGCTTGCGCAACTCAGTTTGTCAAAAACATTGGGTGTTCGCTCCAGCGGCACATCGCCAGCATCACCTGCATCATCCGCATCAGCGCCTGCCAAGGATGCGGATGATGCAAGTGATGCTGGGGATGTTGCCCAAGCTGGTGAAGGAACATCTGGAAATGAAGGAGGGAAAGGGGAAAAAGGATCTCAACAGGGAAACGGGGGGAAAGATCTCAGGGAGGAAAGGGAGAAGATCTGGGGAAAAAAAGATCTTAGGGAGGAAAGGGAAAAGATCTGAGGAAAAAAGGCCAACAATAAAAGGGGGGAAAAGATCTTACAAAGGAAAAGGGAGAAGCTCTCTGGGGGGGAAGGGCCTTAGGAGGGAAAGGGGGGAAAGGATCTCAACAGGGAAAGGGTGGGAAAGATCTTAGGGAGGAAAGGGGGGGGGGGGGGGAAGATCTTAGGGAGGAAAGGGGAGAAGATCTGGGAGAAAAGGACTTAGGGGGGAAAGGGGGGAAAGGATCTCAACCGGAAAAGAGGGGAAGGATCTTAGGGAGGAAAAGGGAGAAAGATCTCAGGGGGGGAAAGGCCTTAGGGAGGAAAGGGTCTCAACAGGGAAAGGGTGCGAAAGATCTTAGGGAGGAAAGGGAGAAGATCTGGGGGGAAAAGGCCTTAGAGGGAAAGGATTTCAACCGGAAAAGAGGGGAAGGATCTTAGGGAGGTCAAGGGAGAAGATCTCGGGGGGGAAAGGGGATCTCAACAGGGAAAGGTGGGAGAAGATCTTAGGGAGGAAAAGCGAGAAGATCTCAGGGGGGAAAAGGCCTTAAGATCTCAGGGGGGGAAAGGCCTTTGGGGGGGAAAGGGGGGAAAGGATCTCAACAAAAAAAGGGGGGAAAACATCTTAGGGAGGAAAAGGGAGAAGATCTTGGGGGGAAAAAGCCTTAGGGGGGAAAGGGGGGGAAAGGATCTCAACAAGGAAAGGGTGGAAAAGACCTTAGGAAGGACAAGGGGGAAGATCGCAGGGGAAAAAAAGGCCTTAGGGGGGAAAGGGGGGGGAAAGGATCTCAACAGGGAAAGGTGGCAAAAGATCTTAGGGAGGAAAAGGGAGAAGATCTCAGGGGGGGAAACTCAACAGGGAAAGGGGGGAAAAGATCTTCGGGAGGAAAAGGGAGAAGAACTCAGGGTGGGAAAAGGCCTCAGGGGGGAAAGGGGGAAAAGGATCTCAATAAACAAAGGTGGAAAAAGATCTTAGGGAGGAAAAGGGAGAATATCTCAGGGGCGAAAAGGCCTTAGGGGGGAAAGGGGGGAAGGGATCTCAACAGGGAAAGGGGGGCAAACATCTTAGGGAGGAAAAGTGAGATGATCTCAGGGGGAAAAGGCCTTAGGGGAAAGGGGGAAAGGATCTCAACAGGGAAAGGGGGCAAAGGATCTAGGGAGGAAAAGGAGAAGATCTGAAAAGGCCTTAGGGGGAAAGGGGAGAAAGGATCTCAACAGGGACAGGGAGAAAAGATCCTAGGGAGGAAAAGGGAGAAGATCTCGGGGAAAGGGGAAAGGATCTCAACGAGGAAAAGATCTTGGGGAGGAAAAGGAGAAGATCTCAGAAAGGGGGGAAAGGATCTCAACAGGGAAAGGGGGGAAAACATCTTAGGAGGAAAAGGGAGAAGATCTTGGGGGGGAAAAGGCCTTAGGGGGGAAAGGGGGGGAAAGATCTCAACAAGAAAGGGGGCAAAGGATCTTAGGGAGGAATAGGAAAGATCGCGGGGGAAAAAAAGCCTTAGGGGGGAAAGGGGGGAAAGGATCTCAACAGGGAAAGGTGGCAACAAGATCTTAGGGAGGCAAAGGGAGAAGATCTCAGGGGGGGGGCCTTAAGGGGGAAAGGGGGGAAAGGATCTCAGCAGGGAAAGGGGGGGAAGATCTTAGGGAGGAAAGGGAGAAGATCTGGGGGCAAAGGCCTTAGGGGGAAAGGGGGGAAAGGGGGGGAAGGGATCTCAACAGGGAAAGGTGGGAAAGATCTTAAGAAGGAAAAGGGAGAAGCTCTCAGGGGGGGAAAGGCCTTAGGGGGGAAAGATCTCAGCAGGGAAAGGGGGGAAACAATTTTAGGAAGGAAAAGGGAGAAGATATGGAAAGGCCTTCGGGGTAGGGGGGGAAAGGATCTCAACAGGGAAAGGGGGCATCAACAGGGAGAGGGATCTTAGGGAGGAAAAGGAAACTCAGAGGGAGAAAGGGCCTTAGGGGGGAAAGGGGGAATGGATCTCAACAGGGAAAGGTGGCAAAAGATCGTAGGGAGGAAAAGGGAGAAGATCTCAGGGGGGGAAAGGCTTTAGGGGAGAAAGGGGGGAAAGGATCTCAGCAGGGAAAGGGAGGGGAAAGATCTTAGGGAGGAAAGGGAGAAGATCTGGGGGCAAAGGCCTTAGGGGGGAAAGGGGAGAAATGATCTCAACAGGGAAAGGGGTGGAAAAGATCTTAGGGAGGAAAGGGAGAAGATCTGGGGGAAAAAAGGCCAACAGGGAAAGGGGGGAAAGATCTTAGGAAGGAACAGGGAGAAGGTCTCAGCAAGGGAAAGGCCTTAGGGGGAAAGGGTGGGAAGGATCTCAACAGGGAAAGGGGGCAAAGGATCTTAGGGAGGAGTAGGGAGAAGATCTCAGCGGGGGGAAAGGCCTTAGGGGGGAAAGGGGGGAAAGGATCTCAACAGGGAAGGGGGCAAAGATCTCAGGGAGGAAAGGGAAAAGATCTCAGGGGGGGAAAAGGCCTTAGGGGGGAAAGTGGGGGAAAGGGAGGAAAAGGGAGATGATCTCAGGGGGGACAAAGGCCTTTGGGGGGAAAGGGGGGAAAGGATCTCAACAGGGAGAGCGCGGAAAACATCTTAGGGAGGAAAAGGGAAAACATATCAGAAGGAGAAAGGGCCTTAGGGGGGAACGGGGGAATGGATCTCAACAGGGAAAGGGAACAAAAAGCTTTGAGGGGAAGTGGGGCAAGGGGACAATTCCAAAGGGACGCAAATAAGAAAGCAGGCCCGTAATGTCGGCGGCCTTAGCCGGAGGCGTAAAAATATATATATACGTATATATATATATATATATATATTATGTATGTATGTGTGTATATATAGATGTACATATTTATGTATGCTCACACACCGTCACCCCCGTCGCCCTCTTAAACCACCTGTCCACATTTGCTCATCTACTACCTCCACCTTTTGAGATAGAATGAATTTGTTTCCTGTGCAAATACAACTTTACATGCAACTGATTCAGCTAGAATCCCTGTTTCGAGATAGTTTTAGAATTTCCACCTCTCTTTTTTTGAAATGTCTCCTTTGGAACACCGTCTCACAAGTTCACTGCCGGACCTTTCTTGTGCTACAAAAGGGCCAGAATGTGAGTAACACAAATCGTATTTTGAATTGCCTTGTAAAGTCCCATAACTGTTTAACCATATTCGATATGAATTATATTTGAGAAGTAGTCTCTATTTAATTGTTATTATCAAAAGCCAATTGAATTGTGTTTGTATAAGATTATATTTAACACTTAGATTATCACTTAGATTATATTTGGGAATAAACTCATATCTAACGTCTATTGTTGAAGATTAGTTGGAGTTTTCCCGAAACTATATTTACATTTTCATGTAGCTCTTATTTGGCAAGGAATTGCTTATCTAAGCTGTAATTGAACATAAACACATGTTTGACAACTATATCCTTACTAAGCTATATTGGAAAGGGCATCATACTGGGACATTATGGAGGACTCCGGGCTCCAAATTATCAGGCTTTGGGGACCCACAATTGGACATTTCGAGAATATAAATTTTGAGCTTCTAGATTTGCCATCCCCAAAAGGCAGTAAAACCAGGGTCCTGGGGGGGGGGGTAGCATATATATATATATATATGTATATATGTGTGTGTGTCGAATTCCAACCTGAGCAGCGGGCCAGCAACCCATGATATGGGTTACACACAAGTCATCTATCCGGGCGACCCAACTACTGGATTTCCCTTGAATCAATGGGATGGTTAAAAAAAAAAAAAAACACATGATAGTCAAGAGGCTTTTCGCACAATTACGGCACCCTGGCTTGATCAGTGTGTGTTCTGGGAAGCAAGGCACGTCCGAGCAAGGCACGTCAGCTCAGGATCAAGGCGTCGTAGAGCGAAACGGACCCCAAGCTGTTCGCTTGGCTGATGTCTACGCGAGACCGATGCCGACTGGTTGATATCAAAGCGACACCTGCCGGTGTTTTTTTGTTGGTGCGGAAGGGAAACACAAGTATCTCTCGAATCCGTAGCCCATAGCGGGGCCATCACAAGGGAAAGCCCTACCATGGCACAAGGATCTTATCGGATTGATTTTGAACAACTCAGATTGTACTTCCAAGATGGCGCCTGCAGCAGGAAGTAGGCGTCCGAGATGGCAGGGTTGGATTGCGCCATGACGCGCCTGCCCCGCGCATCTCGAGGCAAACTCCTGATCAACATGTGGCAGCTTGTCGCATGTTGCGTTTATTCACAAAACCTAAGGGTTGGTACTTTACCCTTTTGAATCTCATAAACGCCCCTCAAAGGGTACGTGCACCCTCTGGGAAGGGTGCTCTTCATGACATGACCACTGACCATTCTGCGAAGGTTAGCCAAAACCCAAGCGAAGGGGCCAACCGAAAGCTATCATGGAATGCTCGAGGAGGCAAGGAGAGGTCTACTATGCCTTCCTAACCCAATGGATCCCTACCCAATCCCAACGCGCACCAAGGCTTCCCACTGCGATTCCATGTGGCGGCGGGCCACACACACAGGAAGAATCGGAGATAACGGATCTGGTCGAACATGTCAAACACGCAGTTCACACTGGGCCGCTCCTTGTACAAATCCTCAGTGTGTGTGTGTGTGTGTGCGCCTGACTTGTAGATGGTCACATGTGTGCTGCGAACGTGCTTACATGGATGCAAACGGGCAAACACCACATTGACCAATGCCAAGCCGTGACAAACAAACTACACAATCAATGCACTGCACAACCAAAGCAAATGAGACACACAATGTTTGAGAGATGCATCTGGGTGAATTACGGGGAGAGACACAGTAACCAGGGACCCCGTAGGATCCCCATAGGAATCTTCAAGGGTAAGCTCCCATAAATTTGCCCAGGCCATGTCATTCCGCTGTTGCAAACGCGCCCTCCTCCTTAAGACCAACCCAATCTGAAGGTTCTCAAGGCGAGCGCCTCGGGCAACCCTGGCGCCCCGCTCCTGTCGAGCTCCTCTTCCTTTATCCCCGCCAAGCGGTACATGGGCGCGCTTAGGCGGACGACGGTGTCGATGTCCAGGTCCTTGGCATTCGTTTGGGATGGAAGGCGCAACATTTTGCACAGGTTGAGGACTTTAAGAACTTCAATGGTGCAAGTGGAACCTCGAGGGGTCATGAATATCAAACAAGCTGAGGGCTCCTTTAAGGGCATTTGGGATATACATTTGCACCAGGAGATCTTTGAGGGGCATGTCGCAAATTTGGGGACCCCGACCCCGTTTTCGATAGCCGGGGGGCAAACAGCTTTAGAGGCACGGTGTCAGAGACTTCTACGTATTCTCTGAAAGGTACCAAGGGACCTGAAAAAAGACAATCCAACAGAAATCACACCAACGTTCAAACTACCTCGGAGTGATGAGCCTGGCTATTCACCCACACCCCTCATAGTCAATCAAAGGATTCATCAAGCAACGGAGTCATTAAGATTTATTCCCACCAAATCCACGTTTCGTCGACTACCAAAGGCTAAGGAACCCAGCGGAGTCTAACCGGTTACTCCACACGTTTTGGCAAGACCATGATAGTGCCGCTTGGTTCGGTTGGCCCTTTGACTCCTCTTTAACCTATTGCCATGGACTCGACCCCCCGACCTAAAGGGTTTGTGCGGGGCGGCGGATCTTTCCGCGTTGCTATATCAATACATAAACTCATCCAGGCACCTCCTTGCCCCAGAGGGAAGACGAGCAGAAAAACACGAAACACGATTTAGGAGGTTCCCCTAATTTGGCAAATGTGATATGGTGATTGGGGTTTCGAGGTCGTCGACCTTTGTCTGACACCCATCTGAGCAGGTTCCACATGTGATGTGGTCCAAACCTTCTCATTGGAGGTGGTTAGATCCTCTACTCTGTGACATGGTCCAAACCTTTTGGTTGGAGGTGGTTAAATCCTCCCCTTTTGCTCCTCGTGCTTTACACCCACCACAGCTTTTGGGTGTGCTCCCCTCGGATCGCCTCCGAGATGGGCGACCAAAGGCCCCGGGCTGCTCTGGGCCCCGGGCAGCTCTGGGCCCGGAGCTCTCGACCACCCACGCCACCACCTCGATTTCGAGGGCAGACGACTCGCCCGGCGGGCGAAGTGAGGAGGGTACGAGCTCGCATGTGCCTATTTGAAAAAAAGCGTGTACGAGCTTGTGTGTTTGTGTGTTTCTTTTTGGATATGCATATTTGTTGTTCTGCTTGCTGAAAACAACACTGCTGACCAAAAGATTCGCAGAGTCTGGGAAAGGCCGAGAAATCAAATCGGGTTAGACGAGCTATCTGAGCCTACAAATCTACTGTGTAGTTCTTTCAATAATTACAATAGACAGAAAAATAGGCAGTCAATTTACTGGACCTAGAGGCCCTGAAGCCAAATCTGGCTTCCGCCCGGTCAAGAGGAAATCTTCTGAGGGCGGTTGGATGAGCTAGTTCGAACCAGATCCAGGCCTTGCCATCCTCGGTTGCCCCTTCCTTAGGAGAGGGATCGAAATGTAGGTGTCCTTTTTAGGTGAGCCTTAAAAAAAATAGATGGCACTGGTGTACATGGGTTTTGTTCCATTTACCAGGGCCATCTATTTTTCCAAAAGACCACCTATGGATCAAAACGTGAGTCATCGTAAATTCCTCCGTCCTCGGGGGTTGTCAGCATAGTCGCTGTGCGAGACGTAAGAAAACCCATGCCGAGCCTGGAAAGAGAACCTCTCTATTGCCTGGCTTGACTGAATGAGTCACAACCAAAACCTGGCGTTGAAAGGAGTCTGCCGCCACCCAAAAAACTACACACACAGAGGTCGAACAGGATTCTTGCCGCAACTATATATGGCTGTGGGTCAAAATTAAACAACCCGGACCGCAGATTTTAGTTCATATTTCCATTTACCAGGGTTGAATTTTGGGCACCCAGTTTTGACCCGCAGCCATATGAACTATGACTTCTTGGCCTGACTTCTCAGGTTTTGATCTGGCTTCGACCCCTGCTGTGCTGGAAGCTTTCATCTCGGGTTCATCCATGATCCAGCAGGGCGCGGTAGCCAACCGAACAACATCGCGTACCAACACAAGGAGATTCGCACTAATCTGGCATGCACAAGGTGATGCTAAAAAAGACTTGCTCGGGATGATTCTCGGAACAAAGCCGTTGGGATGTACCAACACTAGATGCCAAAAATACTACCCCTCACCAGAATCTCAGTGCATGAGGATCCGATGGGGCAGGAATCTAAATTGGTCACCCTTTGGCGAACATGACATGGGCATTGATGTTCCCCAAACATTCAGAGGGGGGACCCAAGTCTTGAAACACCTAGCAAAGTGGGGAGCACACGGGCAATTGACATGGCTCCACTCATCTCCATCTCCCCGCAACTGGAGGCGCCCTGCTCGCGGCAAGACCAGGTTGCGCCTTCAGTGCAGACAGATCCGCATGTTGCAATGCATCCTTCGATTGGGGTCCCTCAGCCTATCCTGATCCGGAAGACACAGTAATCAACCGGCTTATGAATCTTTGGCTCATCAGAGAGTGTTGGATAAGCACAAAGGGGAACATCATCTCATCAAACTGAGGCAACCACTTGATGTTCAAAACTAAATGGGTGTGTCTGTTTTTAGCGAACCCACCCACCCCAAAAAAAAGAAGGCTTTCCTTCAGGTTTCTCACATATCCACACCAAAATTGATAAGAGGCCCTAAAAAACTCACCCTCAATGCCTGGCTGCCGCCTTGGTGGGCTGATTTACCTTGGCTTCTTACGTCCACAAGGTGCCCCTTTCCCTGCACATGTTGTCTGCAACCTCCATTTTGCTCCTTGGCTCGTTGAACAGTGGGCAAATTGCTTTTCCCCTGCTCGGTGCGCTCCCCAGCCAGTTGTGGGTAGGAGGTAAGGCTGTGGCCAGAAGAAACGCGGCCGAGTCGAATCTTGTGGCGCTTGGAAAGTGAATCGCTTCTTGTTTTTGGAAGCTGAACAAGGAAGACTACGATCCACTCTTTGCCCAAAGTGACAGGAAATGTAGTTCAATATAACGAATCATGATTCTACTGCTCAAACTTTGGTGTTTATAACATCTGGGACCTCCAGTTGTTGAGGAATTGATCTCCCATGGAATCGCCAAGTTACAGGTCGTCCTTCAGTCACAGAATCCCAACCCTCCCAACCCCTGCCAAGGACCCTTCCTACGCTTCACTTTCTTGCCTTCCTGTGTCAGTTTCCCCAAACCTGTGCCCAGATCCAAGCCCCACAGAGGCTACTCGCTTGTTTTAGGGCCATGGCCTTTCCCCTTGGCACGATACATGACTCATAGGGGTTGACGATCATCCCTGCCAGCCCACTGCAACAGGTCTTTGACCATGGCACGTATAGTCCAAAAGCGAATTTGGTCCCACCCAAGGCCTGCGACAAATGAGAGCCACCTGAGCGCCGGCCTGCCAGATGAAACCACACATGGCCACAGAGAACGGCCGTCGAGATGGACATGTTGTCTCAAAACGAATATGTCGACCTCAGATTAATCAACCTGTTAGATTGTAAAAGGGGTTTCCCAAGAGTAACAGATTGTCAGATTGCCTCCCAATTTTACTGATCCCAGGTTCTTCAAAGGCAACCCCCCAGAATGCGTTAGGGACCCTTTCGCGATTGAAAAGCACCCGGATGTTGTGACATGACCCTCTCCGTGCCAAGAGGAGCGGAATTCACTGAGAAAGGATAAGGCTGTGACGCCTGGAACCATCAGAGTGAGTTCTGCTGGATACTTGCCACGGGATGTTTGAAACCTGCCCCAAGGCCCGCCGCGGAGAAAACAAAAACACTAGACCACGGTTGGCCCGAAAGCATAACATCGCAAGCGAGGTCGGCCAAACGCTGCAGGATACCTTTTTTTCCGTACTCCATCTGAAGGCACATCTTCCGGCACACACTGCAAGACCTTGGCAAGCTCGAATGCAATCAAGCTCCAAAATCCTGACCATGGCTGCTGCGTTTGGCGGGAGCCAACGTCCACTCAGCGAGCTGCTGAGTCCGAAATACCAAATGCTTGAAGCAAAATCCTTCCCATTCGGAAAAGTTAGCACTGTTGGCTCATTGAGTGAAACAAAAGCACGCGTCAGCCTGCGTGACGCGATCTTGTTGCGGAAGGCGGAGGCCACGGCAGCAATCCAGGCTGATGCCGTCGATGGCTGGATCGCCAGCGCGCCGCCCGGCTGCAAGCGCGAGTCCAAGGAGGGAAGAAGCAGGAGCTGGGGCTGATGATGTCATGTTGTCAAGCTGCCATCAACGCAAGCATGGTCCAATTAGGGGAAAATGGCTGAAGCCGCTGCAAACATGAGTACGACGCCCGCAGTGGTTTTTCAGCCACGCGCCAGGACGCAGCCACTGGACCAAGCGTGTCATGGTCGTGATGGTCACTTGCGAGGAGTGAGCCAGGGCGCGGCCCGCGGCAGGCGCGCCTGCAACACAATGCGCAGAGGCCAAGTGCTGCAAGCGAGGCATGCTCCTACAGTGGTGCAGGCTGCGACGCACGACCCTTTTTTTCCGCTCACTCGGTTGATCGCTTTCAAAAAGTATGACCGTCTGCATGATTAAAAGCTTCGCAAAAGCCAGCAAAACCCGGCGTGCATCGGAGTTCCGCACGACAGCGTCTGTCCGAGCAGCGCCGGTGCGTTGCGAGCCTTAGCTGCCATCACTCCAGGAAGAGCACGTCACTTTTGACGGCGTGCTTGCAACCAACATCTCAGCCGTGCGCTTTTTTGAGGCCAGCTCTGGCTTCATTCCTAGCAGGTGGCACACCGTGTCTCTTTCCGCGACCACAGAGCGAACACCATCGTCATTTGCCCTGGCCATCCACTCGACATGGCAAGTCATGAGGTGTGTGTGTCGCAATCTTGGATCGGCTTTCCCACAAGCAAGCGCGGGGCGCCATCAGCCATGTTGAAGAGATGGCAGTTCTTGAAGTGGCAAAATGCCTCCACGGCAAACGGCTTGGCGCCGTCAATCTCCGGAAATGGCACCACATGGTGGGATGTCACCAAATGCTTGTCCCCGTTGATGTCAACCTCTCTGATGTCCGGGTCATCCTTCGCGACCGCCAGCATGGAGATGTGGGAGGCAAAGACGTTTCCGCGAGGAAAGAAGATGCCCAAGTCAGAGCAAGAGAGATCTCGATATGGATCTGCCACTGGCAACACAGCGCCTTCCGCGCGCTGGCTTTCCAAGCGGATCACCTTCTTGACCATAGGCCGGTCCGAGTTGTCGTAGAGTTTGCCAAGGCAAGGCCTCGCAGCTAGGAGCTGGAACTGCGAAGCCTCCGCGGGCACGCCGGCCTCGGTCTGGGAAGCGCCACTGGTCTGCGAACGACCTTGAGTCATGTTCGGAGCTGTTGCTAGTCGAACATCAAAAGGCCCCTTGAAGCACAGCGCCTGCGTGCCCTTCTCCGCAATCAGCTCCGCAAGTTTGGCTTCGTCGTCCACGCTGGCGAGCGCCGCCAACTGCTCGCCGCGAATGAGCACGTTCTCCACCGCGCCACTCCAGTCAGCAATGTGCGCTGTGGCCAGCACTTTCAAGGCAAGGTCCGGCTGGCTGGGGCAAGAGCTCGTGTCTGCTCGCTTGCACTTGCCCGTGTCCGACACTCGGCATGGCCTGTACACAGGATCTCCCACAACGCCTACCAGCCAAGCCGCGGGCATCGCCACCTCTAGCTTGTCCTCGCAAGGAGCGTTCAAGGCAAACACTACATGGATCATTACAGAAAATACGCCCTCATTGCAGGGAAAATATGCAAATTTCTTGCGCCAACATCCCAGCCTGAATAGTTCCTTGCACGGCCAGGCCACACGCGCACATGTTGGCTGCGCAGGCTACGTAGCAGGCAGACAAGTCAGAAGACAAGCGCCCGCCCACGCCGAGAGAAGGAGTCCAAGGCACGGAGATGGCCTCGCCTCGACTGGTGTCCAAAGCCCGAAGCTTGTCTGCCTTTTCACCTCTTGGATCGCAGTGCAGCCAAGAAAAGCTGTGCTTGTCACTCTCGAGCCAGTGTTCGGCTGTAGCCTCAATGTTGTTTTCTCCGCGCTTGAGCAGCAGCGCGTTGTCCACTTGCAGAACGAACCCAGCCTGGAAGTTCTGAGCCTTGTCGACATGCTTCTCCCCCCACAAAGTCAACAGCATGCCCTTTCCGGTCAAATCCTTCAGCCAGACATTAGCCTTCGCTTTCGTGGTCGGAGCCACGCCTTGCCCTTCTCCGCCAAACCAGCACGAAGCGTGGCCACGACAAGCTCTGCCTCATCCTGCCATGTCCATGAGATGAGGCAACCGTCCGTAAGAAACACGACATGGTGCCATCTGGCGCTTACATTTCGGCCATCCGCAAAACATCATCAAAAACAATAGCGTCAAACACCGACTACGACCAGGTCGAGACACCGGCGTCGGCGAAGCCGCAGAACTGCTTGGCTCCTGGCAACAATCAGCACAGCAAAACAAACACCAGCAAAACTTTCCAGATTTTGATCCTGGCCTGTGGGCACAGCTGCTCCACGACAGCGGCAGCTAGGTCTGCCTTGGTCACGTTGCTGCCTGCGACCCATTGGCGCACATCCAGCTGTCGGGCGAGTGCGCGAAGTTGGGGTTGGGCTTTGGCCGCCATCTCTTGCTGCAGCCACGCTTTGCCATGCTGGGCCGCGCCAGCCTGAAGCCTAGCTACTTCGAGCTCCATGACTTCTGTTTGAGCCAAATCTCGATGATCATCCGCAAGGTGCCACATAACAACCAGCCGTGTGCGCCATGCCCGTAAATAAGCCGTGTGCGCCATGCTCCCCGCAACTTCTTTCATGATGAGAACTCCTTGCGTCAAACTCCTACAGGGTGAGTGGCCTGAAAGCATAACTCCCCACGATGTGCGGCAAACTTGTTTAACCCCGGCCTGGCACATGCGCAAGTTGCTCTGCGCAAGTTGCTTTGCGCAAGTTGCTCTGTGCGAGTTGCAGTGTGTGCAAGTTGGCGCGAGACAGCACCAGGCAAGGTGCTCTGCGCAAACTGGTCGGTGCAAGTTGGTCTGCGCAAGTTGCTCTACGCAAGTTGCTGTGCAAGTTGCTCTGCGCAAGTTGCTCCGCGCAAGTTGCTCCGGCAAGTTGGTCCCTGCAAGTGGCTCCCTGCACGTTGCTCTGTGCGAGTTGCAATATGTGCAAGTTGGCGCGAGACAGCACCAGGCAAGGTGCTCTGCGCAAACTGGTCGGTGCAAGTTGGTCTGCGCAAGTTGCTCTACGCAAGTTGCACTGTGCAAGTTGCTCTGCGCAAGTTGCTCCGCGCAAGTTGCTCCGGCAAGTTGGTCCCTGCAAGTGGCTCCCTGCAAGTTGCTCTGTGCAAATTGCGCTCCCTGCAAGTTGCTCTGTGCAAGCTGCTCTGTGCAAGTTGCTCTGTGCAAGTTGCTCTGCGTAAGTTGCTCTGCGCAAGTTGTGCAAATTGCGCTCCCTGCAAGTTGCTCTGTGCAAGCTGCTCTGTGCAAGTTGCTCTGTGCAAGTTGCTCTGCGTAAGTTGCTCTGCGCAAGTTGCTCTAGGCAAGGCGCTCTGCGCAAACTGGCTCTGTGGCTCTGCGCAAGTTGCTCTGCGCAAGTTGCTGTAAAATGCAAGTTGCATCTTGCGACGCCCGCCCGCGGACCAGGGAGGAATCGAACCCGCGACCCGCCGGTTCCGGGAGCAGGCGCGCGAACCACGAGACAACTCCCGAGGACAACAAAAGACGCAAAAAATTTTGCACCTCGACCACGCCGATTCCCGCAGAGGGTTGCGCGAGCACCGCAGAAATCGCAAAAAAACCATGGGTTTTTGCAGCTTGACCACGCCGATCCCCGCAGAGGGTCGCGCGAGCACCGCAGAAATCGCAAAAAACCATGTTTTTGCACCTCGACCACGCCGATGCCCGCAGAGGGTCGCGCGAGCAGGTTAGAAATCGCAAAAAACCATGAGTTTTTGCACCTCGACCACGCCGATCCCCGCAGAGGGTCGCGCGAGCAGGTTAGAAATCGCAAGAAACCATGGGTTTTTGCACCTCGACCACGCCGATCCCCGCAGAGGGTCGCGCGAGCAGGTTAGAAATCGCAAAAAAACCATGGGTTTTTGCACCTCGACCACGCCGATCCCCGCAGAGGGTCGCGCGAGCACCGCAGAAATCGCAAAAAACCATGGGTTTTTGCACCTCGACCACGCCGATCCCCGCAGAGGGTCGCGCGGGCAGCTTTAGAAATCGCAAAAAACCATGGGTTTTTGCACCTCGACCACGCCGATCCCCGCAGAGGGTCGCGCGGGAACTTTAGAAATCGCAAAAAACCATGGGTTTTTGCACCTCGACCACGCCGATCCCCGCAGAGGGTCGATTTTCGTGTAGTGTCGTCGGCACTACCCCGCCGCCCTAAGAAGAGATTTTAACTCCTCGCAAGTCAATTGCACTTGACTCCTTGCACTTGCAACTTTGCACTTGCAACTTGCACTTGACTCCATGCACTTGCAACTTGCACTTGACTCCATGCACTTGCAACTTGCACCTGACTCCACTTGCAACTTGCACTTGACTCCTTGCACTTGCAACTTGCACTTGACTCCATGCGCAGCTCGCAATGACTCTCATGACTCCTTGCAATGACTCCTTGCAATGACTCCTTGCAATGACTCCTTGCAATGACTCCTTGCAATGACTCCTTGCAATGACTCCTTGCAATGACTCCTTGCAATGACTCCTTGCAATGACTCCTTGCAATGACTCCTTGCAATGACTCCTTGCAATGACTCCTTGCAATGACTCCTTGCAATGACTCCTTGCATTGACTTTCATGATGATGATTCCTTGCAATGACACTTTGTAATGACTCTCATGAGAGCAACTCAAGTGAACCCACCGGAAGAACCCTTCGCCATGCTTTCGGGAAAACTGGAGGGAATCTGGAGACAGCAGTTACCAACATGGACCCCGCCCAGTGCCGTTTAGAGAAACGGGCCTTCCGGAACCACCTCTCTTCCCCCCGATCAGAAAGGAGGGGGCACACTAAGTAGAAACAGCATTCTCTGATGATTATGGCATAATTTCGGCCGCGGCATCTGCATCCGGGCAATCATACCTGGGGCAGACTCCATCATATCACCTCAGACAGACACACAGACACACAGACACACAGACACACAGACACACAGACACACAGACACACAGACACACAGACACACAGACACACAGACACACAGACACACAGACACACAGACACTCACAGAGACACACAGAGACACACAGAGACACACACACACAGAGACACACAGAGACACACAGACACACACACACAGACACACACAGACACACACAGACACACACAGACACACACAGACACACACAGACACACACAGACACACACAGACACACACAGACACACACACACACACAGACACACACAGACACACACAGACACACACAGACACACACAGACACACACAGACACACACAGACACACACAGACACACACAGACACACACAGACACACACAGACACACACAGACACACACAGACACACACAGACACACAGACACACACAGACACACACAGACACACACAGACACACACACACACACACACACACACACACACACACACACACACACACACACACACACACACACACACACACACACACACACACCCACACACACACACACACCGAAAGTGGCAGCCTCAACGACCACTGACGCATCCTCCTTGTCCCGGACTTCGGCGGCAAGGTGTGGAGCTGGACGAAGCTGACCCCAAGCCCGCCTGGGACTCGCGGCACGGGAGCGTGGCCCACGATCTCCCAAGCCGCTCTTCGCCGGAAGCCACTGTCAGCAGTGAGCAGTTGCTGCTCGTCGGCCGCATCACCGCCCACAGCGTGCGAGCTTGGAGCATTTGCCCGCAGCAAGGCACCCGTTGGAGAGCACAATCTACCCACGGGCTTGAATACCCCGCTGCCCCATTCGAATTCTTACTGTGGAGAATGCAGCCAATCAGGCTACCCAGCAACGCTGGGTGCACCTTTCCCAGTGTCAAGAGAAACTTGAGTGGCTGGGTCAGGTCAACACGCAGCAAATTTGTTGTTTAACACGCCCAAAAACATTCGACGGGAGTGAGGGAAGCTGAAGCCTGGCACTATTTCCATCCCCAGCCCCGGTTGCAAACCATGAGCGCTCTGGATATACATTAGGTTCAAATCTACCCAAGGGAGGCTGGGTTACTTCTTTGGCGAATTTGTATCTTATCCTGAGATTTACACCTTGGGGACTTGACCATAAACTATAACCACAATCACTCAAGATTCTCATAACATAGCCACACGCCCTCATGCTTTCTGATTCCCAGCTGCTCCCTGACCCTACGAAAAATGAGCGCCCTTCTTAGGTTGGTTGGCGATTTCGTAGCGGAACCTACCAAACAAACAAACACACAACTTACCATGCCGCGGTCCAGGGCTGGCTTTATCCCCATCTCAAACTGATTTTTTCTCGCAGCGAAATAAAAACACAAACTGTCCTCGTTCGCCTCAAAGATGTTTCAGCCTCAAAGTTTTCACATGTCCTAGTTCCCCTCAAAGGAAAACCAATGGATATCTTGGCAAGGGCTCCCCTTCCGGACATGGACCCCCGCCCTACGCCTCCACGGAGGTGCGCGCGTGCTCCACCGCAAAAGCGCCGTGGCCCAGAATGGCCACGCGCCTGCGAGCGATCGGTTGGGATCCCCGCGAACCCTGGAACGATATGATTCCCCTGTCAAAACCAACAAACAAATGTTTTGGCCATCCACGGCATGAAAGCTGTAAGGCCTAAAAGGGCTGGGATAAGCCCCCTGGTCCCCATTGAAACTTTTTGACTCGGGGAGGGTGGAGGGGTGGCGGAGTTCCAGGTGCGTGCATCTAGTGGACCCCAAAGCTTTCTATCCACTTTGCAAACAAATTGAATCTCTTCGAACGTTTGCCCCACCCCTCACAAGCTAGCCCCATGTCATAGTGTTCCATCCAGGCAAGTGTGCATTCCCTTGTAGCTTCAGGTTAATACACAAGGCCAGGTATGAGAGTCCTGGCCTTCCTCCAAACACACAAAGCTCTAGGTGCGCAGAAGCCATGGACGAAATGGAGACCCTGAAAGAGGGTGGATCAGCGGGAAACTGGGTAGGAAAGGAAGTATACCCAAATGCCTGGATCTTCAACCTTACGCAACTACCACTTCTGTCACCGGCTACTTACTGGCTTGTAGGGGTGCCCTTTTCAAGACGTGCTTGGGTAACATGTCTTTTGTAGAATCCGGAATTATGGCGCGTGCGCGCACAGTACAATGAGCACTCTTCTCAGGAATTGACCAAACATCGGAAGTGCTGGCTTTGAAATCATGGTAGTGGACAACAACCCTTTCTGTGACAGACTGGGCCATCCACAAGACCACTTCATCAAATACGGGGTGCTCCCTTCGTATCACAGGACCTGACCCGAAAGCCCTGCCTTCCGCAACCCATGTTCTACATATACATACACATAAGAAAGTGTTTGCCTCCGCAGTCAAACAAAGAAACGTGGAATGCAGTATCCTTCTTGACAAGCTTCAACCGCTGTGAAGGCTGCCCGGACTTGGGCTTCTGCTACCGCCTTGCTTTTGCCCAAAGCTTACAACTGATCCACCCAGATCTCCCGGAACGTCGCTGCACCATACACCAAGGTATCTTCGCATCTGGTCTATGCTGCAGATGATCATTGGCACTTGCGATCTGCCGCACGCCAGTCCGCACGCACCATCCAGCATACGCGTGCAGCGAAAATAAGAGCAATGGCAGCTTGCAGGGTATGACAGTGGGTATGAGTCCAATGGTTCGGTGCTTCGGTGGTTCGGTGGTTCAGCGGCTCACTGGTTCACATGTGTTCTGCCGTCGTGCTGTTGTCATGCGCCCTGCTCGCACAGAGCACATCAGGTTGTTGACTGCGCAAATGTCCTGGGCGCCCGAAAAGGCAACACATTGAAAAACACGTGGGGCGTTTAGCAAGAAAACTCCTGGTCGAAAGTGTGCACACATTCTTTCCATGACAAGTGATGCAAAGGCTTCCAGATTTGGAACCAACATGTTCTGTGCACCTGGAATGCGCAGCTAGCAAGCAAATCAGATTGAAAACACACTAACACTTACCTGCCGAAACTTAACAGTACAGTTAACTGTTCGCAGGCCAAAACACATCCTGCGACAGCTGCAAAAGAAGCCGTGTGGCCCCCCCCATCCCCACCCGCCACTAACACTGTCTCCCCGTACCCCTCAGAACAGCGCAGTTCTGAACAGGTTGTAACTATCAAAACAAAAACAACCAAAAATCAGCTGAGTGGAGGTTATCAGACCACTGATGCTTGAACAACATCCGACTGGCTTCCCTGTAAAGGGAAGGAGCAGGGAGTTGGACACATTCTGCCCCGCCCGGGGCCCCATGCTTGGCGTTGCTCACGTCCACGTCGTCGGCCACGCCATAGCCACAGACCCCCTGAAAGCAGTGCTCCTGGCGATCCATGGATGCCCCCACTGACCCGCCGCATCCGGTTCTCGCCAAGGGAAACAACCGTAAGGAACAAACAAACAAATTGAGCTAACCAAGATAAGCTGGGCTGACCCGGAATGAAACCAATGGCAACCGCCTATAAAAACAGGCAACCACCATTTAGCTTTCAACAAGCGTTGGACAGTCCCTTGCCTTTAGATCCAGCGGGGCTGTTTACTAGGTGGTCATGGTCAAAGGCATCGAAGGATTTTACACTAGACAGCCTAAGCCAATGGCATTTGCCCGCACTGAATACAATTCACCGACCTAACTGAGGGATTCCCGAATGGACCTTTGTCATGGGTGGAATCATTCTGTTCACCTCCGGATCATCAAGCTCACTACACTTAGTCCACATGGATATCGTAGTGTCGAAGCTACCAAGTTACCAAGCTGAAACAAGTTAGAATTTCGCAAGAGTTCCAAAAACCTCCGGCTTGGAAGTAAACAATATAGAACAGCTTGACGCCGGGGGTTGAAAGTCTTGAAGCGGGAGGAAAAGCACCGAACGCAGACATCGTATAGACATGCTGAGGCCCTTGCCAGCTGAATGATCATTTTAGAATGCTAAATTGCCATGATTTTTGGTTGGGGATCACCTTGCATGCGGTTGCAGGACATGAACCACCACCTAAATTATGTCCAAAAAAGTGTCTCCAAATTATTCAAATTCATTCTCAGAACCTTCTTAGAAGGGGTTCTTAGAAGGGTTCTTCTAAGCGATGCGGGGTGAGTGCTGAAAGGGCGGCGTCGTTGCTCCCCAGATGCCCACTTCATTGAAGGGTCCTCAGCATACCATTTGCTGGCCCTTGGCACCTGCTGGATCTTGGTGACTTCGACGGGCTTTGCAAAACCGGCGAAGCCAACCATGGGTCACTAAACACCGCACAACCAGCATGCGAGAAAAAACACAAAACAGAAGAAGCCATCTTCTAGGTTTCCTTTGGTAGCCAGGGTTGCTTGAAATCGACCAGGGGATTGGCATGTTGGGAAGTACCAACACTAGATGCCAAAAATGCAACCCCTCACCAGAATCTCAGTGCATGAGGATCCAATGAACAGAAATCCGCCGTGAGACCCCGTCCGCTTTCCCCACCTCCGGCAGCTGCACGCGGCGAGGCGTGGGCAAGAAGCCCGGGAAGGCCATCACCTCGGCCCAGTGAGGCTGAAGCGATTCACAAACCGCACTGACCCGTACAAAGCGACTCACTTTGGGGCTGGTACAAGAGCAAAACCACGAGCCTCACAAGTTGAAGACTTTAGACTTCAAAAGTCACTCCACATTGAAACCGCGTTCATATTGCGGCTGTTCTAGTGGTTGTACAAAGGGTTCCGCAACCCTTCCGCTAAACAGAAACGTGAACAAGGCATTCCCCCGCCAGAGGGAAAAAATGGGGTGTGCAATCGCTTAGTTTGTTCCACGCGAAGGTTATATATTGGAAATCATCTCGGAGAGGGTCAGTGTTCCGGCCCTCAGCGTGGGTTGTGCAAATGGCTACGCCAACAACAAGTGTTCTGGCCGTCACCGGGTTTCTTACTTTCGTAAATACATATCCGGGTGTTAAGACAAAACCGCATATATGAATATATAGATATATATTAAACAGCCTACATGGATCGTGTGACAGGTTCTCCAAATCCAAAGCCTGAACAACAACGTGGACACAGTTGATGCTTTGGGAAGTAGGAGGTTGGCCCAGGTGCCAATAACTTTGGTCCTAGCTTGCTGGTTGATGTCAATACAAAAAGAACTCCCATCGACGGAGAACACTGAGAGTCATATCATGTTTACCATACCTGACTGGGCCAAGTTTGGTGGTGTGACATTGCATTCATGCAGCAAAATGGAAGATCAAGTTCAGCGGGAACCCGCCCAAATGCGCAAGGCTGGACCTCACTGGGCTGTCTCAAAGTTCCAAACCCCTTTGAGTTTCACGGGGGATTCCACTCAAAACAGGGCCCAAACGCGTCCCGGAGCCAGATTTGACAAGCTGCCGATCTCAGCCTCTTCCAAACAAATCCGTGTGAACCCTCGGCTAAACCACGCTGAGCCTCAACAGCGTGGCTCAAACAAATGGAGCAAAAATTGGGGGGGCTCGGACCCTCAGTTTCCGAAAATATTGGGCTTCTGCTGAAGCCAAGGAAACCAGTCACATGGCAAGCCCAGAGCAATCCCTTGGGCTGCCGTGCTTTCGCTCGAGCATGTTCTAAGCACTGTGATTGGGACTGCCGGTGTCCTTCTTATAACATCTCACAACCATTATGTGATGTGGGCAACCGTTCATCTTGAAGCCTTTAAGCCAAAAACGAAAAGGTTCAAATTCCAAACACAAGAATTGAATTTCAGCTTCACACTAGTTGGTGGTTTGGCTTGGTGCTTTGGAGGTTGGGGATGGTTTCTCATTTACCCACTACACAAATCAGGGGTCACCAATTCAACCACCGATTGGAGGCTTTTTTGTCAGCTACCATGTTGACGCAGTTTTCCGGGGGAAATACCCCCCCGTTTAATATAATGTGAGGCGCCCCGACTTGGAAACTCGGGGGCCCGGCCGCACCGAAGATGCCTGCGCCAAGGATTGTCGTCCGAAACTTGCCGACCCAAAAGCGTAGACAGCGCGCGTGGCTCCGAAGTTCCTGGCTCAAGGGTAGAAAGATGCTTCGACCCTTGAACAAAAACGCCAGAAATTCAGATATGAATAATAAACACGACATGCCAGAGGGAGATATCAATAGTAAAGGGAGATATCAATAATAAACACGACATGCCAGAGGGAGATATCAATAATAAAGGGAGATATCAATAATACACACGACATGCCAGAGGGAGATATCAATAATAAAGGGACATATCAATAATAAACACGACATGCCAGAGGGAGATATCAATAATAAAGGGAGATATCAATAATAAACACGACATGCCAGAGGGAGATATCAATAATAAAGGGAGATATCAATAATAAACACGACATGCCAGAGGGAGATAACAATAATAATGGGAGATATCAATATACAGGGAGATATCAATAATAAACACGACATGCCAGAGGGAGATATCAATAATAAAGGGAGATATCAATAATAAACACGACATGCCAGAGGGAGAAATCAATAATAAAGGGAGATATCAATAATAAACACGACATGCCAAAGGGAGATATCAATAATAAAGGGAGATCTCAACAATAAACACGACATGTCAGAGGGAGATATATCAATATTAAACACGACATGCCAGAGGGAGATATCAATAATAAAGGGAGATCTCAATAATACACACGACATGCCAGAGGGAGATATCAATAATAAAGGGAGATATCAATAATAGACACGACATGCCAAAGGGAGATAACAATAATAATGGGAGATATCAATATACAGGGAGATATCAATAATAAACACGACATGCCAGAGGGAGATATCAATATACAGGGAGATATCAATAATAAACACGACATGCCAGAGGGAGATATCAATAATAAAGGGAGATATCAAAAATAAACACGACATGCCAGAGGGAGATATCAATAATAAAGGGAGATATCAACAATAAACACGACATGTCAGAGGGAGATATATCAATATTAAACACGACATGCCAGAGGGAGATATCAATAATAAAGGGAGATCTCAATAATACACACGACATGCCAGAGGGAGATATCAATAATAAAGGAAGATATCAATAATATACACGACATGCCAAAGGGAGATAACAATAATAATGGGAGATATCAATATACAGGGAGATATCAATAATAAACACGACATGCCAGAGGGAGATATCAATAATAAAGGGAGATATCAATAATAAACACGACATGCCAGAGGGAGAAATCAATAATAAAGGGAGATATCAATAATAAACACGACATGCCAAAGGGAGAAATCAATAATAAAGGGAGATCTCAATTATAAACACGACATGCCAGAGGGAGATATCAATAATAAAGCGAGATATCAATAATAAACACGACATGCCAGAGGGAGATATCAATAATAAAGGGAGATATCAATAATGAACACGACATGCCAGAGGGAGATATCAATAATAAAGGGAGGTATCAATAATAAACACGACATGCCAGAGGGAGATATCAATAATAAAGGGACATATCAATAATACACACGACATGCCAGAAGAAGATATCAATAATAAAGGGAGATATCAATTATAAACACGACATGCCAGAGGGAGATATCAATAATAAAGGAAGATATCAATAATAAAGGGAGATATCAATAATAAACACGACATGCCAGAGGGAGATACCAATAATACAGGGAGATATCAATAATAAACACGACATGCCAAAGGGAGATATCAATAATAAAGGGAGATATCAATAATAAACACGACATGCCAGAGGGAGATATCAAGAATAAAGGGAGATATCAACAATACACACGACATGCCAGAGGGAGATATCAATAATAAAGGAAGATATCAATAATAAACACGACATGCCAGAGGGAGATATCAATAATAAAGGGAGATATCAATAATACACACGACATGCCAGAGGGAGATATCAATAATAAAGGGAGATATCAATAATAAACACGACATGCCAAAGGGAGATATCAATAATAAAGGGAGATATCAATAATAAACACGACATGCCAGAGGGAGATATCAACAATAAGTGGAGATATCAATAGTAAACACGACATGCCAGAGGGAGATATCAATAATAAAGGGAGAAATCAATAATAATCACGACATGCCAAAGGGAGATATCAATAATAAAGGGAGATATCAATAATAAACACAACATGCCAGAGGGAGATATCAATAATAAACACGACATGCTGGCTGGGTAGAAAAATGGCTCCTCAAAAACCAGAGGAAACTTTGGTCATAAGGCTCAGAGCAACCGACCTCGCAGAAGGTCAGCTCAAATAGTTTTCTAGGCGCGAAACCCCTGTTGGCAGTGAACGAACAGACCCCAAAAAAATAAACCACCATTTCCTAAGAAAAACGCCATCACCTCTGGCCAACACGAAACAAAACAAGAGAAAGGTGATTGAAGCTCTGGAGATAAATGATACATGCAATACCAAAAGCGAGTCCTCCAAATCAATCAGCTGGCAACAATTGCCATGGTGGCAATAAGGACACCCGCTATTTTCCCCGGTTCCCAGAGAAACTTTCATAATATATCGAAGGAACTCTGCACTCCAGCACTTCAATTTGCCCTGCAGGCATCCCTGTGAAAGCTCACAGTGCCATGTCGAATTGACCACTACGTACTTCTCACCACTGTAGGATGCCAGGTGATACAACATGTTGCAATACGCAGTGTCTTGACTCAAAAGGAGTATTTCCATCGGCCGGCTGCATGTTCAAACTAGAAAGCCCTCCAAATGCGCTGCATCATGTTGGCTCTCATTGCAGTTGCCCGCTTGGTTTCTTGGCATGTACAATATTTTGAAAGCAAATACTTGAATTTCAGGCGTAACATGAATGGGTTCGTATCAGCTTGCTGGTAGTTCTGCGCATGCTTGCCAGAGAAACACATTGCCATGGATGTCCAGAATGATATAAGAAGGACAACCATGACAACCACAATTGTTGGTGGTTGGTTTACTTGCAATGAGAAGCAACCGCACTTCACCACTAGCTTGCCAGCAAAACCAGCAACGCCTACGAGCTACGAGCATGTATGAGGTATGGGCAAAGCGGAATGGACATCAGCATTGCGTGGCCATGTAATGTGTTCGGAAGAAGGAATCCAAGGAGACTCAAACTCGCGTGAGATACACGCTTGTATGTACTTGCGACATGAATGTGTGTTTCCCATGTTCAAAGCTCATCATGAGGGGGAAGATGTTGGTGTACTTGATCTGAAGCAAGTCGCAGGGGCCCTCTTTTGGACCCAGGGAACAGTCGAGCTTCGCACCTTTTGCAAGGGGTCCATAATTCCGACAACCGCCCAGTCAACTGTTGACCACACGAGTCACGCGCCAAATGCGAACCCATGGGTCGCCTTCTTCGCCTTCTCCCCGATCGTCTCTCCAGCGTGCACGATATCGGGAACCCTGGCAAGAGAGGGCTATGGAAATCTGGATCTGGCATTGACCCCCTGATCTTTAAAGAAACCAACGGCAGAACGCGTCGATATCATACGCGTTGGAAATAGAGGTCCCTACAAGCCGTTCTTGCCTTCTCCTGGTAACCAGTGTGATCCTTTCGTGGAGTGTAGGTTACCCCACTGGACCTTTCTGTCTGTCATACCTAAAGCCCAAAATAGACCATCCCCAGAACTAGTTCATCACTTTCAAGGGGATTCAATTGGTATCACTTCCCAGTTGCCTGGTGTCGTGGCAACCACACTGGTATCACAGAAACTGGCACCAAGACCAAGTTGTCCACAACACCGCGCTTCGCTGCCCTGCCTCCTTCTGCACCTGCAACACTTCTGCCCCCAGACCTCAGCACTGAAGTCTGGATGCTTTGGTCGCCCAGCGGAAGAAAGCGCCAATAAAGAAAACACGCCCACAAACACACAACACACACACACAAACACACACACAACGGGGGACACTGAAAACGGGTCTTTAGGGATTTGAGGCTGCTCTATTCCATATCTTTCCCAGGGACATCTTTCAGCCAATGACCGTCGATGGGAAGGAAACGGAGGCGGATTTGTCTCAGAATAGGGCTCACAAAATGACCTTCCTTGCGGGTTCCCTTTAAATTAGACCCAAATCCAAAAATACAACTTCAAATAGGCTGCTTGAAAGCAACTAGCAGCCTTCATCCCTTTGAATCAGAATATGTCTCTTGGTGCAGGGTCCACAACATTCTCCCAACCATCGCCGCACCCAAAGGAAACTCGATAAACCTCGCGTCTGGAAGTGGTGAACAGGGCTCAACTGTATCAAGACCTCGAGATAAGCATGTTGGGAGTCTGGGCGAAGTGATGCGCATAACAAGCCACAGCCAAGTCAGTCTCCTGTTTCTGCAGAATGATGATTCTCGCCCATCAATGGCTCCGAACAAAATCGGGTGTGCGTGACCTGCGTGTCCATAGATGGACGCAAATGTGTTCAAACGCTCGCCAGCACGGGTGCTTGACATGTTAAACTTTGGCCCCAAAGGGCAGGGGTTGAAAGCTCTCTTGCAATCTCCTCCACCACTGTGTCCAAGCCAGTGCGGAAAAACACAATGAGCTGGGTTGGTTCTCACTTGCCACAAGCGAGAGTGCAACAATTCAGAACGCACGAGCAAGCACACACAACAATAGTCAGACAAATTGACAGACAGACAAACACAGACACAGACACACAAATACGCAAACACGCGTGCAAACGACGAACACGGCAAACTTGGACATCCGCGCCCACTTGAATGTCATCATGCTTGTTTCTAGGCCCTCCAGTAGAAAGGTTAGAAGAAGGGTACCCTTTTTGATGTAGTCTATTTTGGTAGGGGAACCCTCCCCCAAAAAAGGGGTGAGAAACGGCACTACTGGGGCACCTAGGTTTTGTTGTGCAATGACTCGCTGCCAAGGCTCGGATGTGCTGGCTGAGCCCGTGTCGATCCACAAAGCCCTGGCAATGAAGGAGCCAAATCAGCCGGGCCCTTGCCTTAAAGGCAGGTTGAAGCATGGCGTGTCTGCCAAGGTTAACTCTTGACCACCACTTGCACCAGTCCCTGTAACTTCCCTTGACCGTACACCACGTTTACTCTGAGCAATTGGCTTGTTGCCTCGGGATCGTTCCCTTGACGGGTGATGATCACAAAAAGTGATCATGCGCACGCTGCTGGCTTGAACTTTGAACACTTAGGTGATTTGATTTGCCTTGGTTTGCAAGCGGCTACGTGAAACACACGCGAGACTTTCCGATCACTCAGCGATTCATTCAGGCCATGGTGCACAGCTGTGCAGTTATTAACAACAAAAGAAACTGCCCCGCATCATAATCCATGCAGACTCCCCCTCCCCCCGCGGTCAGCTCTTGACAATGGCAATGGCCTTCGCTTTAGAAGTCGCTATTGACAGCTTGATGTTCCTTTCATGTTGTGCTGCGCTTCTGTCCAAGTGGCTGCTCGGCAGCCTGGTTGGGTGTTCTGCGCGCGCACATCCACTCCACGTTCCGTTACTGCATCAGGTTCCATGTTTGAATGGGAGGGGGGGAAAGGCAACCAAAGCGAAAACTGCCCGGGATCCCCTTTTTCCTTGTGGTTTCCCTTGAAACTTCAACTGAGTCCTGTATCCTCAAAATGTACCTCTCAACGGCCCCCAAACAAATTATTGAGAGCCCTCTTCAAATACTACCACTTTTGGGGACCGTCTCTGCTTGGATGTCACGCCCGACAAACCGCCTGGGCGTGCCGGAGCATCTCAACGCGGCTCGAGTAGTTGGGAAGCTCCGCCTCGAGTCCCCGGCGTTCGCGAAAACGAGGGGGGAGGGGGAGGTGTGGGACCGTCACCCCCTTCTTCCTCTTCCCTTTGAAACAAACCCGTAAAGGGGTTCCCACAAAAACACAAACCTGTTTGGTCTCCATAGGGTCACCCCCTTCAAAAATGGTGACCCTAGTTGAATGATTCAGTGGATGGTGATTGTGGAAAAACAACAAAAAGACACCAAAATTGCACTGGAGTTCCAAACGGCCCATAGTGTTGAGATTGTCACCTATGTGAAGCAAGGACCCTGCAACAAACCGTGAACCATCCCCTCATCCCATTGCTTCCCTGCTGCCCTGTCCGCAACTCCCCATCTTCCCATCCACCTCGAATCTCCCATCACGCAGGCGTTCGCATG
Source organism: Effrenium voratum (assembly GCA_963377175.1). Classification (NCBI taxonomy): domain Eukaryota; class Dinophyceae; order Suessiales; family Symbiodiniaceae; genus Effrenium; species Effrenium voratum. The sequence goes on along the minus strand of CAUJNA010003661.1, from coordinate 583,505 downwards.
CTCCAGGAGGAAATTCAGCAGCAACATTGGCGCAAACTATCATAACAGCCCAGATTGTCCACTCAAGTGTGTGCGTGCGAGTGTAAGAGGCGCCTTTAAAGAAGCACCTTCAAAGGTCTCCAAGGTGTTCCCGGCGCCAATCAAAAGCAGAACGGAGTGAAGAAAAACGCTTTGCATTCAACTAGACGTTTGGGGGCGGGGGGGGGGGTCAGTGCCGCCAGTGATGCATTGCCCTACAGTAGTGCGGTTCTCCCTCTCACCAACTTGGCTTTTATAGTAGCAAGCCTCCTGCGCCACAGGTAATTTGAACATTGCAGAGATCCTGGCCCTTGAGCTGGTTCAAACACTAGTGTAGGAACGCAGCTTATGGAGCTCGCCGGTTTGGAGCACGAAAAGATTTGAGCTCTTAAAATCGTATTACATGGCGTGAAGCAACTTCCTTAGACCTGTCAGCAAAGGATGGCATCCCAGCGTTGTTCAGCCGCGGCAACTCAATGGCCGGTTCAAAAGTACAACGTCAACGTCAGGTAGGTGAGGTGTTGCTTCACCCCCCTCCCCCCGCCCCCGAACATGCGAAACATGGGTTTGCCCCTTTATGAGCGTACCGTGGCTCTTTGTGATTCCCTGAAAACCACCCCCCACCACAAGTATCTTAAACACAGATTTCCACCCACACGGCTTGGGCTCCAGGCAGGGCAAGGCTCCTCCGGATAACCCAGGTAGTAGGTGCCCCGCTGGATCTGCACTTTCGAGGCGCCTCACAGGTCGTGCCCGGCCCTTCTTTGAGCACCTACTCCGAATGCCTGTCTGTAGTACTGTAGGGGCCAAACAGGGGGGGTCGCCAGATTGAGTAGTCACCAGCTTGCTTACGCGAACCCTCTGCGAACCCCAGCTGGGTTAGCCGAACTTAGCCGAACCTAGGGGGGGTTAGTGGAGGGTTAGTGGGGTGTCCCGCGCGTAGCCAGCAGGCACCAAAGCAATGCGATCCTTTTTGCGTCAAACCAGGCAGCCATCGTCTTTCAGTGGCTCACTAGAATCGGGGCCTGTCGACACACGATGCATCATCGGACAAACAACACAACACTTGAGAATCACAAAAAGACAGTGGATGGCCTGCCTGATGGTGTGCTTGGCCCAATGGATGCGACCAAGCCTCAGCCATCATCCAGCTCCAGCAATAAGCACATGAGCGGGTCATGTTGGTGAAGTCAAGCCATGCACTAGCGTACGCGTGGGCAAAATGAGGACCGCTCCCTTGCAAATCGCCCAAAGCCTGGGCGTGAGGGATGCTTGTGAACCGCAAAACCATGGTCAACTGTCAAGGCCACGGGTTGGTGTGTTGCAGGTGGCTGGTGCTCGGGCGTTGGGTGGTTTTGCTGGTGGGTTTTGCAGCGGTTGGCTTTTTGCAGCTGGCTCGTTTGTTGTCGACGCATTCTTTATGAACCTGTTCTGCTGTTGGCTGGCCTTAGATGGACATATTTAATCAAAAACACCACCCACACAACCACAAACATAAACACCCACCCACCCACCCACCCACCCACCCACCCGCCCGCCCGCCCGCCCGCCCGCCCTACCAGCCACCCACCCACCTGCTCCACCCAACCCACCCGCCCCACCCACCCACGCCCACCCACCCACACCCATCCACCCACCCACCCACACCCACCCACCCACACCCACCCCACCCACCCACACCCACCCACACCCACCCACCCACACCCGCCCGCCCGCCCACCCGCCCACACGCCCCGCACAAACCCGCCACACCGTGCCACACCCTGGCACACCCACTCGCCCACACAACTAGGCGCCAGACACGCTTGCCCTTTTTTCCAAGGAGCTGCTCATTTGAATGATTGGGCTGTATTGCGGGGTTTATATCCCTGGTCCTTGGTCCCTGGTCGTTGGTCCCCTGGTCTTTGCTTGGTCGGCGCCTTGATCTTTGGTATCATTCGTGCTAGGACACACACGGTAAAGACACGAGCGCTCTTGGAAACAAACATGGAAGCCAAGCATGTCCCGAATTGTTGGCCAGTGCTCTGTCCAAAACGATCTTGCGGATGCACCCCTCACACCCCACTCTCCCACACCCCCACACCACCACACCCCCACACCCACACTCCTTATATCCCTGCACATTTCATTATTGATGTTGAACCAAGATTGCGCTTCTGACCGTGGCTGCATCGCTGAACATACACCAATCACAATGGACAAAGGCAAACAGCAGCAGAGTATCGCAATAGCATTGCTGCTACTCTAAGCTGGCAACATGGCAGAATCTGATTGACGAAGGCCGAGACGAAGCCCTGCGAGCAAATGCCAGTGTGTGAGACTTAATTAGACTGAGCGCCAGGCTTGGACCCTCCTTGCAGTTGATGGACCACCTCGGACTCCAGATAAACAAAGCAGGACAGGGAAGCATCATGAAGACATGCTCTTTTCGCCAGCGCTTGGCACATTTTGACTTACATCGCGTGCTCGACCTGACAACAAAAAAAACCTATAATCACGTGGCCTTTATGCAGGGCAAAGCCGTGAGACCACGGCGTGACTCAATCCGACTCAACGTCGCTCAGACCGCCCTTGCCACTCTTGGGCTTTTGAGGGCTGGACATTTTCAACTGCTTGGCCCCTGTTTCAGGAGACCCTTGCTTCTTGGTTGTCTTCCGGCTCTTCCGTGGCGGGGTCTTGACTTCAGGCTTCTCGTCTAAAGTCCCAGCGTCAGCGCAGTCCTTCAGAAACAGCGGGCCAGCAATCTTGATGTCCGGGGACTTTTGCAACAATGACGAGACGCTCAGGGAAACCAAATCCCTCTTCAGGACTGCTTTGGCGAACGAGTGACCGAGGACCAGCTCTGTGTCATCACCGCAGATGCAGTCCGGGAGTGGCAGGACTTCTCCAGTGGGGACAAACCGCACGACCTTCTCACCGCTCTCATCATCCTCCAATCGCCAGTAGCTGTGGGCAGACCAGAAGGCCTACCGGGCAAAGCCCAAGTTTTCAAAATGCGACAAGCCCTAACATCCAACATTAAGCACTATTGAACTACAACATGTGACACGCGGCATTGGTGGTGGATTGGTTCTGCTTCAGGCCTGTGTGGTTGCATCCCCGTCTGAGTCAAAGAGCCAGTCTTTGCAGCGCTCCCCATTGCGGACCCAGCGGTCGCGGAAGTAGTCCTTCAAAGGCCCAACCTTCTTGGTTGGCAAGGCCGAGGCAGGGTCCATGTTGGTGAGATATGCCAGGATTGACCCGAGGTCGGCTTTCGGCGTCTTTTTCGGCAAGCTCTCAATGAAAGCGCCCATGGATGGAAGGAAGCCGGACACGAGCTTGACCACGTTGTCCCTGGACAAAAGGTGGACCTTGTTTTGATAGGGTGGGAGCTTCTCCTCGGCCTCCGATTCGTTCTCCGACCCCGAATCCCAGGACCCTGACCGCACCTGACAGAGCATGGCGCTCGTTGCCTCAGGATGCTTCTCGCACCAGTCCATGAGTTCCTTCAAGTTAGCCTCCTGCGCGACCTGAGCTTGCCAGTGGGCATTATCCTTGCCCATGCGCTTCTGCTTCTGCAACAACTTCAAGTCCTTCATCGTCTCGGCTTTCTTGAGCTGGCCGGCTTTCTTCCCAGCCATGGCCACAAATGATTAAACGCTACAAAAGTCAGGCCTCTCTGACAAATGCCTGAAGCAGCAAATGGCGAGATGCAAACATGCTCTTGCGCCGCGCGATGGCATGAAATGTGAGACAGCATGCGCATGCGTGCTCGCTGACACAAGCACGCCGCAGCCTTTGCGACGCTCAGAGCGTGGCCCGTTGACATTGACCGTGCTGAATCTCCAGACCTTGGGGCAGCCCTGCGTGCTCCCTGCGCTGCGTACACCCAGACACTGTGGCCACTGCAACCTTGACCTCTTCGGGGAAGGCGGCCGCACAACTAGCCCTATGACCTGTGACTCGCGCAAGATGCCTCCACGGACTGCGCGCATTGCAGGGTAAAAGCCTGCAAGCAGGCAAGTGAGATTAAGCAGGCAATCAGATCAAGCCAGTCAGCAAGCATGGCTGCAACAAAGAACGCAGTGTGCAAACTGCCCGGAATCTTTTTTTCGCGTGCCACAGGCTGCAAATCTTACCTCTGCCGGGCTGAAACAAGAACACGTGGCTGTGAGTTCGACCACTGCTATCGACAACTTATTTTGTTTCAAGCTGCGCTTGCCATCCTTAACGTTGGGCGCTGGAATGCTGCAAGCTGTTTTTGTTGCGGCTTAGGCTCCTTGTGATAATGAACAGGTTTTCCCGAACGCCAACCGAACAAGTGACCTGACACATTAAGCTGCAAGTTTTTCCCTGAAGCTATTTGAACGTTAAAGGTAAATACAAGTGGCCAATGGAAACAACCAAATAGACGACTAATTATACCAAAGCCAGCCTCACAGGCAGAGTCAAGCAGGCCAACTGAAAAATCAACTTGAATACCCTCCCCAAACTTATGATTAAAAGCAAAGGGATGGCAACATGTCGGAGATTCAAATTTTCAGCTTTCCGCAAAGCAGTTTTCAAAGGCAAAGTGAAGGCAGCCAATTAGCTGATTGGAACATCGACTTGAAAATTTGCCCCGGAAGCAGCCTAGATGAAAACGTGCGGGCAGCCAAGTGGAAACGGAGGCAGCAAACTGGCAAATCTAATCATGGAAGCAAAGTCAAGGCGGCCAACTGGGAAATTAAATCGAAAGCTTTCCTTAAAAGCAGTTTTCAAGGCACAGTCAAGCGGCCAATGGCAACATCCAATTGCAAGTGTTCCACGAAAACAGCCTTAGATGAAAAGAGCAGGCAGCCAAGTGGAAGCAATTCAAATTAATTGCTTGAAGCGAAGGTAGCCAATTGGAAAACCAAGCTGGAAGCCTTCCCCAAAGACCCTGCTGAACGGCAGCCAAATGGAAAACAGACCCGGGAACTTCTTCGAAACATTTATTTGTTTTATGGCTTTCTTATTGTAGACCACTCTCATGCCACGACATTCTTGAAGTCGAACGGGCAGTGGCAGTTTGGGTGAAACATTTTGTGCCTCTCCCAGGCGCCTTGCACAACCGATTCCACTGGCGCTGACTCATTCCCGCTTGGCCCCCAAGACCTGCTCATACTCCATCCACTTTTGTGGAAAATCCGCCAACACTTGTTAAAAGTGTCACGGTAGCACCGATAAGAGCCATCTGGCAGCCACGCAGACACACGCTCTGCATCGAAGACCCTGAAACTTGCAAAGTTGACCGGCTTTCGCTTGACAGCTTTTGCTTTGGACCCTGCTTTGCGCACGCGGCTGATTGCCCCTGCAACGTCCAAAAATGCCTGATGAGAGGCCTTGGCTTGCTTCAAGGCATCTTGCACTTCTTGTTGGTCTCGAGCGTGAACGAGTTCTTCGAAAGCTGGCTGCTTCAGCAAATCGATGAGGTCTTGTTTGTCGTCCGCGTGTCTATGGTGCAAGTTGCTCTCCATGATGTCAGCAGCCTTTTCTGGTGAGACCTTCAGCGCCTTTTCAACGCAGACCCGCAAAAGTTCCCCTACGAGATGACTGTCTTGGACCGCGGCATCCTGGGCAAACTCTTCTTTTGCCAAGAGCTTCAAGATGCTGGCTGGCAAATCCCAGTATGCGTGCTGGGCACTATACTCCAGAAGCGGGACCTTATTGCGGGAATCTTCGTCTGACTTACACACCAGCGGGAGAGCAGACAGGTCTCTCTCTTTGTGCCTTGCAAACATGTGAAGTGGGCTATACGTGTCTGATGGCAACACAGACCAATCCGTGAAGCAGGAGACCTGCGCCCACACAAGTGATGCTGTGGATAAAGCAGCATCGGCAAGACTCCATCCATATTTACATTCCTGTAAAGGGACTAGCAACACACCACTGTTGCCAGGCCAAACGCCCAAAGACAGACAAGGTCGAGGCCAGGACTTGTGCATCACCACCAAGCCCTGACGCAACAGAGTGCTCCGCCACGTTGCTGCGAGCTTGCCAATCGAGTCGGAGTCCTTGGCGTTGGCTAATAACGTCAGCTCGCAGGCAAGGCCCCCTACACCTTGAGGTGAAAGGGAAGGCCACACCATTTGTTTCAGGATTCCTTTCAGCACAGGCGAAGTGGGCTGCTTACGCTGGATGTGGTAAACAGACTCAGGCAAACTGACTGCTGGCAAGGTCGTATCTGTGGCGACCTCGTGAAAGCCAGAACCCTCCAAGACCTTTCTGAAGGAAAGCGTTTGCCACACCTGGCATGATGTCATGTCATGACCTTTGTTTTCTGTGGACTCTGTTTCACGAAGTCGGGAGAAACCTTCCTCATTCCACGTGCACCCGAAGCCACTGAAACAATCATCCAGAAAACAACGCAGACCTTTGCTCAACTGCCACTCGCTGCGCTCAAGCTCCGCCACGACATCCCGCATGATTTGCAAATTGAACGGAGACCGCTTGGCAAACACCTGACACCATTTCCCGCGACGTGTTGCAGCTGCTTTGTGTGCTTCATAACTGCGCCGCAAGTGTACCAGGGTAGCGGCTTGCTCAGCCTCGGTGCCCAGCAGCAAGACTAATTTCATCGGGTAGCCAAACAGGACCGGAGAAGCGTACACGAGCTTGTAAAAGACCAGCGTCAAGGCCATCTTCATGTGTCGTTGGCTTTGTTTGTCCTGTAGCCGAACCTGTGGGTGGTCCACAGACATTCTGCCAACAGCATTGCCACAGAGCTCGGCCTCAAACCAAAGACCTGTGCTCTCCAACGTGTCTGGCTGCAGAAGCTGCTCCAGAATCCGACCGGCTACTGCCAAAGGCCCCCCCCGAGCCTGTTCAAGCCAGTGCTGTCTGCAGCCCTCTTTGCCAGTGCTCAGCAAAGACCGGATGCCATGCAGCTCATGACCTTGGTCGCTCAGAAGCTTACACCCAACATGTTTCAATCAATAATAAGTTTATGGAAGCCAGGGGCCGGTTGGCCAGCCCTCGGTTGAGAAGCCCGGAATGTCCAAACATGCCAACAAACGGCCAGGCCACCATGTGCAAGATGGTTGGTTTTACCAGAAACACCTTTATTGGGCTTCCTGCAGTCGCGTTACACATAGTGCTCGGGACTGTTACGATGTCAGGATACGATTGGTTCGCCAGGGACAGGCATGTTGCACTGCTCACAGACAGGCTGACAGGACTCCCCTAACGCGAAGCCACTATACGCGCCATCAGAACGCTTTCCAAAGGGCAACGTGTCCATGTGTGTCTGCGCCAGATGTCTCGCTAATCAATGAAAGCCAGGCTTCGAATCAACGAAGTATCTTGAACTCGGTAACCCCGTTCTGTACCAACCATGCGTGACAGAAAAACAGCCAGACCCCAGGACACATGCCTATTGCCTGAAACGTTGAAGCAATAACATCTGGTGTGCAGAACAGGGGTCAAATTTCATCTGTCGATGCGTGGAAAATTAGGCTGGGTTCCGTTCCTTGTCACACACACGGGCACAGACACAAAACAATTAAACCCCAAAAACACAGAAACACATAAACTCACAAGAGCACCAACATGCAAACAGAAAGCTGCCAAAAGTGTGAAGAAAGCAAACACCCACACACACACACGCACACGCACAAGTGCCAACGCATGCTAACACGCGCAAGCAGGGGCCAACCTGCAATAATAAAGGCACACGTGGCGAGCACTCCCGCAAACTTTAGCGCACACACACGCAAAAAAAGAAAACAGGGAAACGTGCAAACACGAACCACACACACAAACACACACACACACAACCGCACAAACACACAAACAAACAAACACACAAACACAAAAACACACAAACGCACAAATGCACAACCACACAATCGCACAAACGCACACACACACACAAACACACACACACACACAGAGACAGACAGACACACAGACACACAGAGACAGACAGACAGACAGACAGACAGACAGACAGACAGACAGACAGACAGACAGACAGACAGACAGACAGACAGACAGACAGACAGACAGACAGACAGACAGACAGACAGACACACAGGCACAGAGGCAGGCAGGCAGGGAGGCAGGCAGGCAGGCACAGACAGACAGACAGACAGACAGACAGACAGACAGACAGACAGACAGACAGACAGACAGACAGACAGACACACACACACACACAAACACACAGACACAGACACAGACACACAGACACACACACACACACACACACACACACACACACACACACACACACACACACACACACACACACACACACACACACACACACACACACACACACACACACACACACACACACACACACACACACACACACACACACACACACACACACACACACACACACACACACACACACACACACACGCACACTCACACTCACACTCACACTCACACTCACACTCACACTCACACTCACACTCACACTCACACACACACACGAAGCAAACACCCACACACGCCGGCGCACACACACACACACACACGCAAAGCAAACACCCACACACGCCCGTGTGCACGCACCCACTTTCGTGCGCACGCACATGATCACGCACGCACACACACACACCTGCCCAGCCAGCCACAAGTGCGCACCTGCACGCGCGTGATATCGCCCACGTGCTCGAGCATGCCCACACACCAGCCCACCCACGTACCCAAGTTCCACAGGAGGTACGTGCTTTTAGCAAAGTCACTGACCGGGACAGAAATGCAATACCATGCCTGGATCATCGAGACCACGTCCGTGTTCAGCAGAGTCATGGTGACCACGTGTAGCTTGTTCCGACACTGGCGATACATTTGCGCCTTTGTCTCTGCCTTGAGAGTGCTCTTGTCGTCGCACTCTGCGGCTCGTGTCTCAGACCACCCAGCTTTGTTCAGCACTCCGCTGAGATACCCGCATTTCAAGCCAAAACTGATCAGCAGGCCAAGCATAAGGGACAGCTCTGACCGTCGCTCAGACCAGCCTGCATGAAATGCATCCCAGCGACTTGCCGATGCTGGGCCACGGTGCTGGAGAAATTTAGCATTTGCTAGACCTGCCAGAATGTCAGTTCGACTGATGTCTGTCTGGCTCAGGCCGAGCTCTTTGCCTATACCGGGCAAAAGGTGTTGGACCAAAGCATCGCTCTGGCCAGCTGCTTGAGCTAACCATTCGCTCGCTTCTTCTTGAAGAATTCGGTGCCATTTGTGACCAGACCACGGGCCTCGTTGGAAAGACAGAATGAACTCGGCTGCCAGCATGGCGCCTCTCAGGCCAGACCCACCATGGGTAATAGAGTTCTCCAACTCTCGAGAGATCCGGTGTCTGGGGTCCCAAAAAGAAATCATTCTCAGACCGGCGCCGTACTGTAGAAACATCAGGGCAGAATTCACATCTGGGCCGCCGTCAGCTGTCAGACACAAAGTGGGAAGTTCGAGGAGAGGCTTCCCTGCTTCTGCGTCGGTTGGAAGGAAACTTGACAGGCCGTTCATGTGGGGAAGTATGCAGCTCAAGGTGTGGTCCAGGCCCATGATTTGCTCGTAAGACGGCAGTCCTGAGAACGCAACAGGCCATTTGAAAGCGAGCCAGCATGTAACACGCTTTTGTGTGCAAGCCAAAGGAAAAACAATTTACTTTGGCCAGGGCACTCGAGACCTTCTGCGCCACCGAGGTTGGTTCTGCTGTGGCCTCCCGGCTCCGCAGTTCTTCCAGGAACTCAAGGGTCCTGAGATCTAAGCGCTCTTGTTCCGCTTGATTTGGCTTCTGCTCTGAGTCGGGAGGCCGGTAGCCACCATCACGGTATCTGACCGGAGGGGCCCAGCAAGCGAGACCTCCACTGAGCACGCAGAAGGTCACCCACTTGCGACCGCCGACCCGGGACCCGTCGAAGGCGGTATGAACCCTTACAGCGGAGGCAAACTTTTTGCGCACTGTCTGCCAGTACTGAGACCTTTCTTGCCGGCGATGTCGAAAGGTCAGCCTCGAGCGTGCCATTGCCGTCTGTGCTTTCCGCTGGCCCAGCTGTCTCCTTGATAGCTTTTCATTCGCCGATTGACCTTTCTTCTTGTGTCGGCTGCGTGTGGTCAGTGCTGCCTGCAACCGAGCAAGTCGCACATTGGGGTCGCGCCAGTCTGGCTCAGACCAGTCAAAGGCATCGGACTCCAGGGGCGTGGACTCGAACTGTTTGCAAGCAATTCCATTCTCAAGCTCTGGAGTGAGACCTTGCAGGAGTGCGCGGAAAAGCCATTTGTACTCATTCCACCGAAAGAGCTGCACCAACACGTCTGCAAGGCCGCGTTCCTCGCCCATTGACCGCGTGATCTTTCTACGCAAGCTCTTTTGCCGCTCCCGAAAGGCGGTGCGGGCTGTGAGCTCAGACAAGGACACCCGCCCCTGATTCAGTGACAAATGGAGCGTACAGTCATTGATCTTCACATTTAGCTGCACCTTGTCTGGCAGGAATTGACATAGAAAGCTTTGCAAATATGTCTGCACCTGCTTGGTTCCGTGCTGCGCAGAAAAAAGGGCAAGAAGATATAAGACCAAGCTCGTGGATACGAATACGTCGTGAGCTGTTTCCTCCAAAGCAGCTGCAGGCATTTTGCACCTTTCTCCCCACAAGACATGGCCACGAGCATCCTGGCCAAGCATCCTTTCAAACGATGGAAGCCATTGCTGTCTCAGCTTTTTTGTGACTTCTTTGTTTTTGACCTTTGTGAAAGGCCGAAGGAGCCAGAAGAACCTTTTCTCTTGATTGCACTCAATGAGCGTGACCATGTCCTCCCGAAACGGACCACGAAGTGCTTCACGTGGGTAAAGAAAGTTTCTTTGCTGACAGAATGCGTCAAGCCACTGAAGCTCTTTCTTGTCTTTGTCGTAGACAAACTGCTTGCCAGAGGGCTTATCCAACAACACTCGTCTCTGGAGCAAATCCCTGACCCAGACCGCGGTCGTTTCCTCACCACGCCTGATGTTAAGGAAGCCTCGTTCATTGTCATCAAAATGCAGCACAGCTTCCCCAGAGCCCACAACTGCCTCCCCAGTCTGCTTGTGTCTGAGTAGCCACTTCTCTCCCCAAGCGCTGACCTCCACATGACCAGCATGTGGCACGACATCACACCGCTCCGGCTGATGTTGAGGGTGTGGAGGTGGAGCCACGCAGTCCGACATGAATGGGAAGCAAGGCACGGGACTCAGATTATGCCAAATGATGCTGGCACCAGCATGTGTGTGATGTGCACATGTTTGGCAACTGTTGGCTTTCGACGCAGTGTCCTTTCTAGATTCTATCAAGTCAAACACCCACTGAGAACCGCAGCGAAAAGCCATGATAAAACCAGCACTGCAGCTTGCTTTCGTGCAAAACTGCAATTGTCAACTTGGCCAGCCTCCAGGAATAATAGTCTTCTGCGTGCAGGCCAACCTTTGCAGCAACATCAAGCCACCGCCCTCTGCCCCAATCCCTTCATTCATGAACAGTGCCCCAATCACAGTCCGGAATCCAAACCATGTGTAAAGCTACTGTACAGAATACAGGCAGCACTTTCTTCCCCAACTGAGGCCTATCACCCCTATGTATGGATCAGAACCCCGCAAGTTGGAATGAGTTCCCGCGCCTGTTTCTTTCATGACCTTAGAGCGCTGCGCCCCTGCCACTATGAAAAAATATTCTTTACCAATGTTTGTTAGATGTGAACCGCATTGAAGGGTTGAAGGGCTTTGGCTCCGTGACAGCAGTGGACATCAGTAGCAAAAAAGTCGTCAAGGGCGCGCGGACAGGCTGGGCGCACATTACTGCACAATGATTTGAAGAAGGAAGCCCGTGGCAGTCAAAAGAACTCAGCCCTGCAGTTGGTGCTAATCACCGTGCACCAAGACCGACAAATTAGCCGTGCTTAGGAAATGACCACAACCAAGCACAATTAGCGCATGCCATTTTGGCAATGGCCTTCATGTGCTGATTCTTCACATGGTGACAGCGCCTATGATGGTATTTTGCACGTCCATCCAAGACATACACAACCGGTGTCCCGAAGTCGCAGGCGGTCATGTCCTGCTCACGAGAGACCTTTGCTTCTGCGCGCTTGACCCACCAACAAGTGCCACACACCGTGACCAGCACGACCGCGCCCGTGTAGAAGACCACCATTACCATGATAGTCCTAACAAACTCGTCCATGCTGGCGCGGTGAGTGTCTAGTGAGAATGCAGCATTTGACCCCAGCCTGCGGGAAAAACAATTCAGCACTCCAAGGTTCGTGGAAAGGATCTCAGCTAATTAATAGAAACAACTGTAGTGTTGTACTGGGCCCATCTGATTTGTACCGCGGAATCCTCAGCTCACCTGGTGGAAGTCCAAACACTTTCCATACTTGCACCTGTGAATGTTCAAAAACATAGTGCCAAGTATGCTCGAAAACCAGTTTCAAACACAGGAATGAATACATGCGAAGGGCGACTGTGGACCTGTGTGCTTACTTACCACCAAATGCAAGAAAAAGGCAAGTTCAACATGGCCAAGCACTCACAAAGCAAGTCCAGCAAGGCCAGTCCAACTAGGCAAGGCCAACATTGCCAAAATTGTTCAAGCCGCACTCCGCTACCTGACCCTGCTTGTCAAGCAAAGAACAACATTGCTCAGACCACTTGTGACAGTAGCAACTATTTTTGCTAGCTGGAATTTGGCCAGTTCTCCGGGCAGAGTGGCCAACAACAATAAAACCAAGTGCCACTGAAATGGCTCGTGCCACTGGAACGCTGGTGGGAGCGGAAAAGCCGCACGCGTTCAGAGTTCACAACCTACTGCTAGCTGCTGTGTGGGCTTGTTGTGCTTGTGTGTGTTGGCCGACTTTTAAACGTGGGATGTGTGATGGGCTTAAGGCTAAACATCATCTGTGGCAGCGGCCTTTTGCATCAACGTGGTTAGTCTCGCAATGATGCTCGGATCGGCTGAGCTTTAAGAAAACACTGGCATGTTATAAGACACAAGCATACTCAGCGCATTCCCGGGCTATGCTGCAAGGGTGGCACCAAGTGGGTCTTCAAATATGAACAGCTTGTAAAGGCCAGATTGATGGGCCCCACCCAGCACAATTGACCCCCTGGGCACAGGCTGTGTGAACAAGATTAAACCAAGCGTTGGTGTGGGCATATGGCAGCAAACTCGTGCCGCAGCTTTTTCCTCTGCCCATTGTGTTGCAGGCCTGCGTTTGCTGGCTTGCATAAACCCAGACCAGATGCGGCGCTGACAGTGCCTCGCATCTAAGTGACCCCGAAACTTCATTGTGCCCCTTTTTTGAGAGACTAGCATGGTGACCTTTCCATGTCAGATTCAGGTTCAGTCTGATCATCGTCCAGCCGCTGGCCCTGCAACACTAGCCAAGGTGGCACATTGACGGACCTTTGGGACATGGCCTGGCAGGCCACACTGGAGACCCAGTCTCTGACATTCTGATGCCACCGCAAAACACGGCCCTGAAAGACCATGTCCTTGTTCAAGCTGACGTTCTTTGCTTCCAGGTCAAGTATCTGCTGCTTCAGATGCTCCATCTCAGCACTGCAGTGGCAGAACATGGCCACCTGGTCTTCCTCAATTGAGGCAGGCAGCATGGCCGGCTGCAACGCTTCACCATCGGCCTGGCCAGCAATGATCAGACCGCAGGGCGGCTGCAATCCCACATGTTCGGCTGCGTCGCCAATGACCGGACCATCGATTGCAATGACCGCTCTCATTGGTGCTGCTTCAGGCTTGTCACTGACTGGCAGTGGATGCTTAGACTTCCCGACTTTGCCGGCTTGCCTGTACAACTTTGCTAACACCTGCTTCCGTTCATGGGGCTTGTGCTTGACCGCTTGGACCTCTGGCAGGTTCTCATACTTGCTCTGGCGGCTGACCTGACCCAGCTTCTCCTTTCTGTTCCGCTCATAGACCTTGCTGAGCTGTTTCCTTCTGGCTGGCCCTGTCGGACCGTCAGGACCATCCAATCCCAAGGCAGCAGCGTATTTGGAACGCAAACGGGGCATGGCAATCTCTTTCCCCAAGTTGACTAACCTGGAAAAGCCGACAACAGTGGGTGAGTGTCTTTCCTTGTTTGGCTTTATGGTTCTGTGTAGTGTCCGATGTTGTTATGAATCCATGGGTGCTTGAAATGGGGCGCGCTGGGCCAAAAGGATGCGCCGGCCGTGCGCAGAACCCTCACAAGAACACTTTGACTTCCCTTGCTGTAGGGCAAGCCCTGCAGGGTCTTTCCCAAACAGTCGCGTGCCAACTTTCCTTGCTGATTAATTAAAGGACACTTGTTTCTGAACTGCGTGGTGGCTCTCTGCTCACGTAGCCTTGTCTTGGCCATGCCTGCTTGTCCTGCTACTTGGGTTTCATCTTGCCTTACATGAACGCTGATGAGCAGGGTTCTCTTCGTTGCATATGTAGAGACTGCAAATGTGACTACAGTACATAGTCCATGACCAGTGCGACAAAATCGACCATGGCAATGACCGACTTCATCAAGGCCGACATTATTGAGACCAACTCGAAGAACAGACCTCTAAGCCTTTGTGCTACAAACGCAAGACCACCCGCACCTCTAGCCAAGAATGCGCGGCGTCAGACCAAGCACTGCGAAAACGCAATGGGACTAGCCTGATATGATGACAATCACTCGAACCTGCCCAAGCTTCAGCAAGCAGTCGGCTACACTCTGTAATAAGCACTGTGCACGATGGAAGCAACAGCTTTTGCCAAGTATTTGCCAAGGGAAGTGTAGGAAGTGTCCTCAAACAAAGTGCAAGAGGTTTCCCAAAAGTTGACCTTGGCTGATCCTCTCAACAGGCAACATCTGTCCGTTCTATTAAACACAAACCAAGCTTAGATAGCACGAACCCTGCCCCGAACCCTCGGGGGACACAGCACGAACCCGAGCCAGGGTTAGCACGAACCCTGCCGCGAACCTTCTGCGAACCAAGTTTGCTGTGCTACGTTAAAGGAAGCAGCCACCACGAACCCTTCACGAAGGGGTTAGCACGAACCTCGGTTCGAACCCGAAAGCCGGAATGCACGAACGTTTGGGGGCCTGGGATTTCGGCACGCAACCCCCACGAACCACCACGAACCACGAACCCCCACGAACCCCCACGAACCCCCACGAACCCCCACGAACCCCCACGAACCCTCACGAACCCAGCTGTGTTTCTGCCGACAATTGCTTTTGTGCTTCCCAGATGCTGTGGGTCAGGCCACAGACCGTGCAGGTCAGGACCCGGGACCTAATTAGTGATGGAGTTCTTCGACGTGTCATTGAGACCGCATTTTTGCAGAACTCAACGTGGCCAACAAAACTAGACCAATTGCTGGCAAACACATTGCATTGCCCAGAGTGCCTGACTTGTAAACCGCCAGACATTTGTCGAGCTGGACCCCGGCTGAGTCTGCAGTCTCTTGGCAGACAGGGTAGCCAAACATAAGCGCAAGCTCCCATGGCACAATGAACCGGCGCTTGGCTGGCAACCAGAACTTGGAGTTGCGGCGCATGGTGGGCAGAGATCCGTTCTTGGACATGACCGCGATGAAACTCGGGTTCTGAGTCAAGTCAAAGACACAGGAGTGGTCGCTGCTGGCATGTGACCCGTCTCGGCTGTTCCACAAGTCCAAGTACATCTGCTTGTTCCTGACACGTCAGTTCATGCGCCATGACTTGTCATGTGATGCAACGTGCATCACCAGGCACAAGAACACGCTACGTGTAAGAAATAGCCAAGCTCAAAGCGGTCCTGGCTTCAAAGGTGGACAGCACCGGGCTCCAATCATCGCTGACATGTGTCACCGCCGGGAGCTTCATCCTGGCACGCAGCCGGTTCTCCTCCTTGAGCAGCACGTCCACAGGGGTGAAAGAACAGTAATCTGCAATGGACAGATGCTTGTCGATATTTGCGTGAACTACCCGGCAAATCTCCTGCAAAACGTGTTCGGGGCGTGTGACCACATGGACCTTGTCCTTGCGATATGCCACTGTGAAAAGACGAGGTCTGGCCATGGCAGTTTGTCCGAAATCTGCTGGGGCCAACAGCAAATCGTAGACCATGTACTCTGTGCCCAAGAGGTCGCGGATATACCCAGACCTTGGCAGATCTCCACATCATCACATGTGCTCACTGCACTCTGCGGGTTTGTCAAAATGTTGGGACAACGTGCCCCTGTAGTGAATGAAGCATATTATGCCTAGGAGCTGGAAGCCCAGCACGTTCTCGTGGATGCACCATGTTAGACCACGGCGCTTCACGTGAGCCAGCCAAGCCCACGTGACTCCGGTGCGGCTGTCCTTGTCACCTGGCCACGTGAGCAAAGCACATACATGTGTTGAACAAGCGACAAATGTCTGGCTATACCAGGCCTTCGCGTTTTCCCATTCTTGACCACGGGGGGCAAGGAGTGCCCGCTATGCATCCCTGTACGTTCAATGGGACCTGGCAGGACCTGTTGTGGGTTAAGCAAGGAATCTCTGAGGACTTGTCGAACTTTTTCACAAAGTGCTGGAACCGCTGGCGTGGAGCTTTGACCTGGTCAGCCTGGCAACCTGGAAACATGTGAAAGAGGTCGCCGAAGACGTGGCCAGAAAGCTTGCGGGCACACAAGGCCTGGCGGCAGTGTGGATCGATCTCAAAGCTCGCCACAGCCTCAAGCTTCACCGCAATGTCCATTGATAGGCCTGCTGCCACCACCTGCTCCACGGCCGCCTCTGCAGTGCCCAAGCCCGCGCAACAGCAAGTAAAAGTCTGACTGCTTGCTGCCAGCAAGCTGTCCGAGTACCCGGGCACAATGTTTGGCAAGTTGGACAGTGCGACCCGAGCCCAGTGGCACAACGCGAGGACACTCGGCGCAGGAGACTTCTGGCCCATGCTCTCGTTCTTGTGGCTGAATTGGACCTCGTCCTCGTGCTCGAGGTGTGCTCGTAGTCTTTTCAGGCCATGCACGGGGGCTTCTAACATGGCTGCAGGCAACAGGGGCGTGTAGGGCTTCAATGGCCTTGCAGGCGGAAAAACCTCATGAGCCACAGAGCCCTACACAATTGTGGACTTGCTGAAAGCCAATGATTTGATATGGCCACAATGCTCTTGTGAGTCACATGCATTTCCACAATCTTTTGCAACACGCATATCTAAGGTTCTCGCTTGACACGTCTCCGTACAAACGATCGGACTGGCACTCGCCTCGGAAGGCCAAAGATATCACGCTGGTCAGCGCAAATAATTTCAGGCAAACCTAAAACAGCAGGCCCGTGATACACCCAGCCGAGGAGGCAGCCAGAGGATGCCAACTGGATGGGCCTCAAAAAAAAACGCCCACATACTTCTTCTCAGTCACAAAAACAACATGCAATTGCATTCTACGATGTCTGTGTTGCATGCAATGTACCAAACAAATCATTTCATGGCGCGTGTATAAGTCTACAATTTAAGCAACGCAGTAGCAGACATATCCAGCAGCACTAGTACACGGCACCGGGCCGGCGCCTCGCAAGCAAGCGCCGGGCCAGCGTCGTGAGAGAAAGCGCCGGACCAGCGACCAGCAAATGGGCGCCGGGCCGGCGCACGAAAAGGCAGCGCCGGACCGGCGCACGAAAAGGCAGCGCCGGACCGGCGCAGCTGTGGTAGGCCACGCCGGGCCGGCAACGCAACAAAAGATAGTTGCCGAGCCGGTGCTGCTTCAAACAATGCTACAACAATGAAATGCGAGCCGAGGTGATAACGCTGATGTTGAACATATTGCTGCGTGCCAAATGCAAGCTCAACCGTGCTTGATATATGATCGGAAACATTAGGAGTTCTCGCAAAACATTCGTTGTTAAAGCAATGGAATGCTTACGGGCAGCACTTATCTAGAGGCGCCGTGTCGGCGCTATGGGAAGCACAGCCGGACCGGCGCTGACTGCAAGACAAACCTTGCGAACACAGTGCGCCTTTATCGTTCAAAAGAATGGCCGAAAGCATTTACAGAACTACCAATGTTGAAACAAATTTATTTCCGCTGAGACGTCGTGGCAATAAAGCGGACGAGCACGTGCTGAGTGAAGCAAGACGGACTATGGAAACAAAATAGAAAAAGAACATTGTACACAGTGCAAAGGCGCGTAATGCTTGTCGCTTTTTCGGAAGTGTGTTGCGTTTATGGCTTGCCTAGCTGGTGCTAGCGTGCCTAGCTTTTGCCGATGTGTTTCATTGGTTTTTTGACGCCATAAGCATGCAAGTAAATATCATGACACCTGGGTGACGCAGCTTGTGTTTGGCTAGGCTACAGTGTCCTATGCCATTTGCATTGCAAATCTAATCACATCAGCGAATGCTATTGCTGCGTTGCAAATGCTTAGAAGGCTCGGGAAACGCTTTGAGGTTGCAGAGCCGGGTCGGCAAATCCCACTGCCAGCGCCGTCCCGGCACATGGTATGCCCAGCGAGTGCCGAACACACATTAGCACGCATTCGATAGAACACATGTTCGAGAGCAAAAAACTGTTAGTCAGCAACATATTTCAATGGAGCACATTAAGGACCGCAGTGCCACTATTACATTTTGATCGAAAAAACGAATAGACGCAAGGCTTTGAGGCTGGCTGGGTTGCTTGTCCAGTTGGGCCTCGAGGCCAGCAGGGTCTGTAAGACCCTGCTGGCTTCGAGGCTGGCGGGGTTGCTTTTCAGTTGGGCCTCGAGGCCAGCGGGGTCTGTAAGACCCT